>CM074782.1:20913591-21242048 GCA_037355745.1 Pseudo-nitzschia multiseries | reverse complement strand
GGAAAGACAGATTGTCTTCCTTTACCAACGTCACATTTGTTAATAGGGAATGTAGTGCTTTTTGGAACAATCATATGTAGATTTGTTTACGACCGGTAAGAATGTCACCACAAATTGATCTCTCTTATAACACCAGTCAATAAGATGAGGTTCAAAGCCATTACCTTCTATTTCAGGCACAGTTGTGCAAATATCCTTCATGGCTTTTGACCTCATCTGTATGAGATTTCCTTTTTGTCCATGAAAAATAAATTAAGCTGCTTGGATTTGATAGCCCATTCATACAATTCCTTCTCTGCAACTAATGGTATGCTATGATTCTGCATGATTTTCATTAACTTGATCTTGACCTTCAGTTTGTCTGATATGCCCCTTCCAACATTGGGTGCCATAACTGCTGTGTTTGAATCATGATGGTAATCATCAACACCAATGTTGTTGCCTTCTCTATTGACACTCAAAGAGGGGGGACTTCTGTGCTGTCAATTCCTTCTTCCTCATTGTCATCACTAGGAGAAAAACAATTATCATCAGAAACAGGATCATTGCCGTTGTTCTTCAATTCCCTACCAATCAAAGAACGCTCAATCGGTTCAATAGAAGGGTTGTACATAACTTGATTGGCCAGTACCTCTGGTAATAGGCCACTACTCAGTGGCCCGTTACGGGTGTTTGTTAGACCTAATTGTTCACTAGCATCCTCTAGCTTCTTTGTTTTTCTAATGAATACTGAAGATGCAAAATCATCTACCCCCAAACACCGATAGTAATAAGAATAACATGTACCTGGATTACATGAAATATGGTCCATAAGACCGGGACAAACAAATACTCCCGTATCTTTCTTTGTCTTGCTGTAAACAGGGGGGGGGGGGGGGGGGGGGGGGTCTTCTTCTTGGTGACCTCCTTCTTTCCATAACTGGTAGCAATCAGAGGAGAGTACAAGTAGCAATGTTTACAATAAACCTGATATTTGGGAGTGTGGACCATCGTTAGTACAATAGCCAGCAATAACAATGAAAATGAGGAGCCGGTTGAGATTGAGAAATTGCGACCATGCACTATTTGTTTCAGGCATCAAATTCAGTACCATGCCACTGAATTGGAAATAGATGCCAGCGGGGTAGGAAAATGTACTGTGCATCAAAATATTATGAGTTTGACATTAATTGCAAAAAATTTGGTGAAAGTTCAAAGAAGGGGGACCAGTGCAGTTTGGCCCAAAAATGCACGTGATTCCCAAAGAACCCCAAATCTTGTTTGTGTGACGCACCACCTCCTGTCCCCCCTGGCCTAATTCAGCACTTACAGCCAACTAAAAGTCCAAAAAGCACCCATGTGATTGTTAGAAAAAGCTCTTTTCAATGCTATCTTTATGGCTTATTTCATCATGTGGGTTGGGAGATATGAATACAAGAATAGCTCAGTAGTAAGCATTCTGAGGTTGTATTTTAGGTCAGCAAATAGGTGTGAATATTAGCAGTTCACAAAATGTAGAGAATGTACCAGGTTCTATGGTTTTATAGCACAATTTATACCTCAACTCTCACTAGTATGCGTACGATACCGGTAGTAGTAACATTTGGGACATTCCCGAAATACTTCTGGGTCCAACCCAGATGGGATCTGTACCTCGGTTTTTGTCTTTTTGGACCCAGATCCTGGTTGACGTAAGCTCACGTTGGCCAGAAATCTGGGTCCTACCCAGATTTATCTTAGGAATCCAACTCAACCACATGTTAAATAATGTGATGCGCGTACATGTTAAAAAATGCGCGTTTCCACATGTTTCGCGGCTGCTTGTTTCTATGCTTATTTAAATTATTATTATTTAAACTCCTCCTAATTCCAAAATGAGGCTTTAGACCACGGCCCGCCAAAATCTGGGTCTGTTGAATTGTCATTCCTGAAATACAAAAAACAAAACAAAATCCGGTCTGGGTAGTACCCAGAATGTGGTATTCCAACGCTCACGATTGAAAATTACCCACGATTCAAGAAAATCTGAAAAGCAATGCCACGCAAGCCGGTCTTCAACCTTGAAGACTGGATGAAGAACATATCCAAATTCTCCATGTGCTTATCTATGAGCAATGTACGTTGAATTTCGATTCAACGGCTGTTTACTGTTAGAAGCCTTCCAACTGCTCCTCGGAGTAGTTGACAGAAGAGCTAGCTCACAATCTTAGTTTTTAACCAATACATAAACCTTATTTTAGTACCTTTTTAGAGGCATACGACACTGTTTAAACAGTCGAATAACTGCTTCGACCTTATTACTACCGGTAAAGACTACTTCAACTACTACGCGAATAAAAATTACCACTACACCTAATAAACGAACAACCGATCCTGACGATTGTCCAGTAACAAGAAGAAAACGACCATGTCTTACTCAGTCATCCCCTTCAAGTATGACTTTGATCAAGATTCTATTGACAAAATTGAATACAAGAACACCCAAGAAGTCAATGGATCTCAAGAAGTTACCAAGATCAAAATCCCTTTGATTATTGCAGGATCAACCAAATTACAAATCCTTTTTACCATCAACGAGTTCATTCGATCCAAGAAGACCCTCAACTTAACCACAGGACCAAGAATCTATGACAAGTTTGTAGATCTCCTCAGAGACTACACCGACTGTAGCTGGTGGAACAGCTATGTGTCAACCAATGTGCCACAGAGAACCGTGGACAACTTCCAAACCACAGTGGAAGCATTTATCAACTTCAAGTTCGACAGCAACCTTGATGCCTATCAGAATCATAGAAGATTCCTCACCAACATCAAGAAGACAACCACCATGACCGTGCACCAATTTGTAGCACAAGTCAACTTCCACAACCATGTTATCCTTCCATTACTTCCGGGACACCCACCACAAGATGCAGAGATCAACGAAAGAGAGTTCAAGAATCTAGTCTTTGAATCGATGCCTGAGGACTGGAAACACATCTATCAACAACACCACTCTCCCCATAGAGATTCTCTCTCTGAAATGATGATGAGATTTGAACGATTCCAATCTGCACAGAATAGAAAGAACAAGAAATCAGATAACCCGTCTCAAAACAACAACAACAGCAACAACAATGCCAACAACAATCGTAACAACCAAAATGGAAACAATCGAAACAATCGAAACAATCGGAACCGAAACAATAACAACAACAACAACAACAACAATAACCAATGCAACAACAACAACAACAATCAACGCAGCAACAACCAAGGCAACAACAACAAAGGCTCGACTAGGATCTCGAACGACTCACCATGTCCTATCCACCCTGGTACCAATCACACTTGGGGTCAATGCTACACCAACAAGTATGACACCAACTCCAATCAGTCCAATAACAACAACAGAGACAACACCGACTCGCATGTGAACGATTGCAGTAACTCCAACAACAGCAATCGATCCACTAACTCCTCTTCACATGGCAGTAACTATCATGAACCCGAGCAACACATGTGTGTCTTCATCAATTAACCAGAAGAAACCATACCTGCCACACCTTGGCCGGATCTCTTCCATGTAGATATGGACATCGATGAAGAATACTACAACTCGGATCTTCAAAGATTTCCCTCTGAAAAGACTGATTCCGACAACAACAGACAAGATGTTGCTCCCAGCACCGACAATGTCGACATCGACCTTGCTCCAACCACAGTAAGTGTCTGCAACTCAATCAATGGATCCCTTGGCAAGTACTACTTGAAAACCCTCTTCGATTCTGGATCAACCGACAATCTCATAGTGGAATCAGCAATTCCCTCCAGAATCAAGAAACATCTTCTAGACCAACCAATCCAAATGCAGACAACAAATGGCAAAACCACTTGCAACCACTATGTAACCTTGGAGAACACCATATTCCCAGAACTATCCTACTCCATGAAAGTCCTACAAATCAAATGCTTTGTGGTCTCTCAGAATATCAACTACCACCTCCTTATTGGAAGGAAAACCATGAGAGACCTTGGAATGAAAATGGACTTCGAGGCTTGTACCATAGAATGGTATGAAAAGACAATGGACTTCCACCCACGGAATTACTTTGACAACAAGTCCTTGCTTCACAAAGTCATGTCCGCAGAGCCACATGCAATTGCAGAAAGTTATTCCAACCAATCTATCCAACAATCGTATGTAGATGGAACCACCAAGTATGAGAAAACTGATCTCCACAAGCTCGTCACCGACCAAAACCATCTCTCCTACCAAGAGAAACAAGCCTTGTTACCAATACTCCTCCAAAATGAAGAACTTTTTGAAGGCTTGAACGACAAAGAATTAGGCATTTTCCCTAATCAAACCTTCCACATTGATCTCCAGCAAGGCGCAACTCCATATCATGTAAAACAACCATATTCCATCCCACTGCACCAACAAGAAGCAGTGAAGAAAGAAATCGATCGACAAGTGAAACTTGGTATCCTCGAACGGTGCTATGCAACTGAATGGGGAATGCCAACCTTTGTAGTGCCAAAACCAGATGGCTCCTGTCGACTCATCAGTGACTTTAGAGAACTTAACAAGGTCACCAAGAAACTTCACTATCCACTCCCAAAGCTCCAAGATATCTTCCACAGAAGAAGAGGCTTCAAATATGTCACCCTTATTGACGTCAGCATGCAGTTCCACACCTTCAAACTCGATGAGGCCTCTACCTGGCTTTGCGTCCTTGTTACTCCATTCGGAAAGTTTCGACTGCTTCGATTGCCAATGGGCTTTCTCAACTCTCCAAGTTGGGCCCAAGGCTGTATGGAACAAATGCTCTCACACTTGAAGGACATTGAAGTATACATCGATGATATTGGTATCTTCTCAGACACTCTCGAATCCCATTGCAAATCAGTCTCTTCTGTCCTGTCCTTACTGAAGTCCCACAACTTCTCTGTCAAGCCCTCCAAGTGCCACTGGTTTCAATCGCAAGCACCATGGCTTGGCCACATTATCTCACGCGATGGTATTAGACCCAATCCAAACAAGATCGCGCCAATCCTCAAACTTGCCTTTCCCTCAACAACAACCCAACTTCAATCCTTTGTTGGGATGATCAACTTCTATCGCAACTTCTATCCCAAACGCGCTGAAGTCCTTGCACCCCTTACTGACCTCTCTGGAAGAGCCAAAGGCAAATTCTCTCCAACACCAGAACTTCTTGAAGCTTTCAACAAAGCCAAATCTCTTATTGCCAATGATATCCTCCTTGCCTTCCCTGATCCAAACAAGCCCTTCCATGTCTATACTGATGCTTCTGATTACCAACTTGGAGCTGTCATCCTCCAAGACGGCAAAATCATCCTTTGCTTCTCCAGAAAACTCAACGCCGCTCAACGGAAATACCCAACGGTCGATAAAGAAATGCTCTGTATCGTAGAAGTCTTCAAAGAATTTCAAACCATTCTGTGGGGTGCTGAAATCATAGTATGGACAGACCATATCAACTTAACCAGGCAAAATCTTACCAGCCACCAAATTATGACTTGGAGAATGCTCCTCGAAGAATTTTCCCCAGTATTCAAATACGTCAAAGGCAAAGACAATGTCATTGCTGATGCCCTCTCAAGGCTCCCGCTCCAGCAAGACACTCCGGAGAAGAAGAAGGAGTTCTCCGGTCCAACTCCCAATCCAACGGATGACTCGGACCTTGCAACTGACTCAACCGACTCCGACCTTCTCTCTCTCTCTGAATTGTTCCTTAACTACCCAGAAGACATTCCCATGTATCCCTTAGCCTTCGACCAACTCGCCCAAGATCAAGCAGCCAACGCAGATATCTCTACCAATCCCTGGTACACAACTGCTTCAACGGCACCGACTTGAAAGTTGTAGACTCCAACGGTCGACAAAAAATTGTACTCCCTCCAAATCGAGTGCAAGCCACAATCAAATACTACCACCACGTGCTTGGCCATGCCGGCGCAGAAAGATTGTATCGAACCATCAACCAATTTGTATATGCCCCAAACCTGAAGGACCAAATCAACGCCTTCTGCAAAACTTGTGACACGTGCCAACGATACAAGAATAGCCACCAAAGCCACGGACAGCTCCCTACCAAAGAACACCAATATGTTCCTTGGGATACCATTGCAATCGATGGAGTAGGCCCTTGGAAAATCAAGATCCCTGGCCATGGAACGGTCTCCTTCAATGGCTTTACCATCATGGACATGTGCACCAACCTCCTCAAGATCATCCGAGCTCCACAAGTGAATCCAACCGGCCTCATGGCAGTTCATGCCCTCGACAATGGCTGGCTCTCCAGATACCCCAAACCAGTAAATTGTATTATTGACCAAGGAACCAACTTCATGAGTAATGACTTCCAACTCCATCTTGCCAACCTAGGAATCAAAGCCAAGGTCTGCTCAGTTTGGAACCCACAATCCAACGCTGTACTTGAACGAGTCCATGACACCATGAAGTCTGCAATGAGAACCGAACTCAATACCAACCCTCCACAGACCCTCCAGGAAGCGACTGACATCATCGACAGCATCTTTGCATCGGCTCAGTTCGCGGTTAGATCAACCATCAACAAGACCTTTGGAATGACACCCGGAGCCCTTGTATTCCACAGAGATATGTTCCTACCAATTCCTGTGATTACAGATTTGGCCATGGTCAGAAACAAACGCCAGGCTCAGATAGATAAGAACGCGATGAAAGAGAATAGCCACAGGAAGATTCATGATTACAGTGTAGGAGACCAAATTATGGTGAAAAATGAAAAGCTCATTCCTGGTGCTTTTGACGCAAGAAGCAAAGGCCCCTACACCATACAGCAAATTCACACAAATGGTACAGTTTCCTTTCTCTTACGAAATCAAGTGATCCAACGTATGAACATTCGAAACCTGAAACCATATCACACCAACTAAAAATTTCTTATCTAAGCAATACTGGTCGCACACGACTAACAAAATTCTGTGCCACCAATCGAACTTTTACGAGAAGGAGAAGAGTGTGGTATTCCAACGCTCACGATTGAAAATTACCCACGATTCAAGAAAATCTGAAAAGCAATGCCACGCAAGCCGGTCTTCAACCTTGAAGACTGGATGAAGAACATATTGTTGTTACTCTAAAAATCGACCGAAAGGTATAATTGAAATTTAAAGAGATATGAGCATATCGTGAGATTGCTCTGTTACTGGTATTTTACTGTATTCGACCGGTATCCCTGTGTTAGTGTTGTATGTAGGGATGTCTAAACCGGTCATCGATCATGTGTAATTCGTCATAAGACAGAGAACACATGATATGACCTAAGTGTCTGGATACTTGAAGTCATTTTTATCTCTGGAGGAGTATAAGTAACTTTTCAAGTGTAGAATGGATATAATTCCTGTAGAACGTACGTAAGTAGGGTACGTGTATTTTTGACCGACAGCACACCCCTTGATTCAACACTTAGTGAAGGAGTGTTGAATTACAAGTCGGTTCTCCATCTTGTAGAACTCTAAAAACTTAAGCTTAGATATCGAATCGGAAGATTGTAATCATACGGAGTGGCATTGAAGGAGAGGTGCGTGAGTATGCGATGGTCGATCGATTGGATGGGTAACCAATCATCAACTCGTAAGAGACAGTAGGATCTCAAAGAGACGTGTCGTAGAAACAAATGGAATCGGAGGGGATTCATTTCTGACTTGGTAGGGAAAAGATGTATCGATTCCAGCGGAATCAAATATCAAACATTGAATCATATGAAACGAATCGTAGAAATCGATTGATCGTAGAACAGAAACGTAGTAGATATCACTTCGACGTGGTGCCGTGGTGCCGTAGATACAAAAGGAATTTCGAGAGACGTGTCTTTGGAGAAGAGGAAGACGGACCAACGGCAAGCCGTAGATGCAGATCTATTGATTCCAGAATCAAATAGCAATCGTGAAATCGATGGAAGGTTAATCGGAGTATGATACCGCGGAGTCGAAGCCGTGTGTATTGGTTGAGCTTGAGTATCGATTGAGTCGAAGGAATCAATCATGGTGGAATCCAAAATCGGAGGGAAGAAGATTTGTCCGAGAGGAGGAATTGGCTTGTCGTTCACAATTGTACCGTAGAATCTTGTACCGTAGAATCATATATTGGTGCTGATCTTAGGAAGAAATGGAACGTTGATAGTCGATTTGAATATGGAGTAGAAGAAGGGATCGACAGTCGACAGAGGGATCGACCATAGTACAAATTGAATCAAATATGAGACAAGACAGAATATTGATGCGTAGTCTGGAAATGAATGGAGTCGATTATAGTGGAATCCAAAATCAAAGGGAAGAGTAGATGTGCTTGGATGAAGCGTCTTGGATATCACGGATGGGATAAAGAGTAGTCCATTGGCTTGTCGTAGAATTTCATAGAGACGTGTCATAGGAGAAGAGGAAGAGCTATCGATTCCAGAATGATTTGTCAAATGCGAAGGGATTAATATGGTCGTATATCAGATCGTAGAACCAAATCGTAGGGAGGAGATTAGCGCATAGCTGTAGACGCAGGATCGAATGTATCGCCGATCGAATGGTAGAATGGAGAATCAGAATCGTCAAATAAGATCAAATGGTATTGTTGTAGGGAGACGATGCTGGATATCAAGGAAATTGCTGGAATTTGAATCGATGCAAAGAAACTCGATAAGTAGATTCATTCTGACTGATTGATCGGAAGGAATGCAAGGAGAATATCAAGTCAGGGATTGAAGAACGGGGTCCAAAGCCGACTAGTAGATTCCTTCTGTATGAGATCTCATTGACTACCTCGCATGTCAATTAAGCTTGGAATCATATCGTTGTCTTGATCCTTAGTCACGAGAATTGTTTTTAGTGCGTTAAGTAAGTTCCGTAGGTTCCGTGAATTCATCTGAACCGGCACCACACCCCTTGATTCGACACGTGGTGGAGGAGTGTCGAATTATCAGTCGGTTCGTTGATTTGGTCATGCAGTCATCCAATTTACCATGGATTCGGATGCACACCCCTCGATTCAGGTACACACCCCTTGATTCACACTTAAAGAAGAAAATTCCAGGGTTCAATAGAATTCCATGGTTGTAAATGATACAAAACCGTGGACATGATCCGAAGGAAGAAGAAACGATCGAAATATTGAAGGATCGAGTGAGCGTCAGGAGATGGAAGAATGTAGTGAATAAAGCAATTATCGTAGGATAAGTTGCAGTCTGTTGCAATGTTCAGTCAAAGGTGTCGTAGAACCAATTCATCGACAAGATGTTGGCATATAGATGATACTGCTTGACCTTGAGGGCATCCCGATGTCGTTTGGCAAGCCGAAGGACGGGCGGATGATGCGGTTTGGATGGACTTTGATTAGGGCATGGAGGTTGCAATGATCGGATGTAGGCAGGAGCGGCATGTGGATGGTTAGTGTCCGCGGCAAGTGTCTCAGATAGTGGTGAGGGAACAGATTTTGGTACACGTCGGAATGTTGCAATTTCATTTTGAGGATTGAAGGTCCATACAAAGTTGGTTGGTTTCCAAGGTGGAGCAGAATGATGGTCTGAACGGGGCGATGTGGATGGCGTTACAGGTAGTGAGGTTACAGTGGACCTGTTCTGACGTTGAACATGAGGACCTGAGGAAGTGGCACGTTGGAAGGAGATGGAGTTGGATCGGACTCGGTGGAAGGAGACGGAGTCACTGGTGGGGGAGTATGTCCATGTCCATGTGTAACTGGGAGGAAAGGCCATGAGATAAATTTGTTTAAATGCAACGTAATCAAAATAGGGATCTGGTAGGTCAAAGCAAAATTCATTTTCGCGGGAGATGGTTCTCCTGGAGAATTTCAGGATATTTGCCACTCGATTGTTGTATGACGCGACAGTGGGCAATGGTTGCAGAGGCTTTGATTTCTCAGAAGTCGTTGCTTCGCTGCTGTTTCTATCGTAAACCTTGGCAAATTCGTATGGATACCATCCTTTATCAAATCCCCAATGTTGGATGCTGAATTCCAATTGGACGGTAGGATCTTTATACTGATGATAGTCGAGCTTTGCCGCGTTTGCTGCAGGAGCGAGTGCGTGATAATCATGAACGGGTCGCCTTGTCGTATCCTTGTCAAGGTACCAAATGGTAGAGTGTTCCAGAAGCATTCTAATGTGTTGTTTACATTTGGGAGATACTTCTGAGAGAGGGAGATTTTCTATGATGGCTGCGGTGACAAGGGATTTGATTCGGGAAATGGCGTCCGGCTTGAGGGTCTCAGCACCATGATTGTCGACAGTGAGTATGCTGTTAATATTAGTCAATTTCTGGGAGTATGCCGCATTGAGTAGGTTTTGGGCGGCATTGTTCTTGCCAGCTCCTACTGGTTTTCCAAATGAGAACTGTATGGCTTCGACATAGTTCCAGTCGCTCCAGCCGTCATAGTTCAAGTCGGTTCGTTGTGTCATGGTGAAGTTGTGATTGTAATTGCTGGTAGACGGCGATTCACGTGTTGTCGACGAATTACTTTGTCAATATGGATGTATTAAACGGCGGGGTTGTTCAAGGAGTAGAAGAAGTAGTCTCTTGATTGTTGGAGAAACAATTTTCGGAAATAATGATCGGTTATCAAAATATCGAATGATCGTCGGAACGATCCTCGGAGGTGCAGAAATACCCGAAGGAATGTTCCGAAGTAGGAACCAAAGAAAAAGGGGCCGAAGGAATGTTCCAAAGAATTAACCGGAGACGGGGATCAAAGGAATATGGACGGTGGCTGTCGGCTTTGTCTAACGAAATGGCAGAAGGACCGGCCCTGGAGAAGGAGAAACGGAGAGACAATTGGAGTAGATAGGAGGGTTTATTGATCCGTGCTATCGTCCTTTTGTCGTCAATCGTACTCAGTTGGAATTGCGGTGCTGATTATTAAATAAGCAACCGGTGTGGTACTTGTAGTGGAAGTGTGTTATTCGAATCAATCGAGCTTGTGTGTATTACAGAAGGAGATTCTTGGTAGACTATTCTATAGATGCACCCGGTCGATCGTACTTGTTGTCGACGATGTCAAAATAACGAATGATTGTCGTTGCCGTGGTAATGGATCGTTTTGGTCCTGCCGGTGTCGCCAGAGAGGAGAAAATCGTAATCGTAATTGTTCGATCGATCGTCGTCCTTAGATGTGTATTACAGAAGGAAATTCTTGGCAGAAGGATCGGTATACACAGTAGGTCGGGGATCGAAATATTGAAGTATCGAGTGATCGTCGGAATGGTCCGTGAAGGTGCGAAATGGGGCCGAAGCTCGGAACGTTCTTGTGATGCGATTAATGACCAAGGAAAGGACCAAAGGGTCGTGCAATGGACGGTTGTCGTCGTTGTAGGCCGTGGAGGTAAACAGGATAGAGATTGCTGTTTGATTGGAATTGCTCGGTGTTATTGCGCGGAGCAATTGATTGATTATCGAGATTTCGAAAAAGGTCGTCAGAATGATCCGACCGGTGTGAGAGGTAGTGAATAAAGCAACTATCGTAGGATGAGTTGCAGGCTGTTAGTTTGTTTGAAGTGGCGCTTAGCACAATCAAATGGGCGTCGATGGTCCTTTATGGGGATGATGGACGCGGAAGAAAAAGTATGGATGGGTGATTGCAATCGGCGTGTCCGGTGCAATTGGCTTTCATTAAAGACGGCGGTGGTCTTTAGTTTGTGTTAACGTAATCGTTCGATCGATCGTCGTCCTTAGATGTGTATTACAGAAGGAGATTCTTGGTAGAATGTTCTGTAGATACACCCCTTGATCCGTGCGCTTGGTTGTGTATGACAGAAGAAGATTCTTGGTAGAAGGATCTGTATACACCCCTTGATACGCAAGTAAGGAGGAGGAGAAAGAAACGGGGGGAGGTCTATTGATACAGCCCGTCGCCGAGTCCCGTACCAAGTATACTCTGGCTGTAACCGACAGTGGAGGTGCTGTACGGGGCGGAGATAGGTAGCTTAAGGTATCCACTTGTTAGTGGAAGGTATAAGGGCTCTATAACCTGTTGTTACTCTAAAAATCGACCGAAAGGTATAATTGAAATTTAAAGAGATATGAGCATATCGTGAGATTGCTCTGTTACTGGTATTTTACTGTATTCGACCGGTATCCCTGTGTTAGTGTTGTATGTAGGGATGTCTAAACCGGTCATCGATCATGTGTAATTCGTCATAAGACAGAGAACACATGATATGACCTAAGTGTCTGGATACTTGAAGTCATTTTTATCTCTGGAGGAGTATAAGTAACTTTTCAAGTGTAGAATGGATATAATTCCTGTAGAACGTACGTAAGTAGGGTACGTGTATTTTTGACCGACAGCACATATCCAAATTCTCCATGTGCTTCTCTATGTGCAATGTACGTTGAATTTCGATTCAACAGCTGTTTACTGTTACAAGCCTTCCAACTGCTCCTCGGAGTAGTTGACAGAAGAGCTAGCTCACAATCTTAGTTTTTAACCAATACATAAACCTTATTTTAGTACCTTTTTAGAGGCATACGACACAGAAGTATTTCGGGAATCACCCATTACCATCAATCCCCCGAACTGGATGAACGAACGGTTGCTCAGTAACTACCCGTTCATTTTTATTTTTTCCAAACCGGAACTCTTATCGTACCGTACGGTACTCGTACCGGTAGCAAAGCATCCGGCCCAGTGAAATTCTTTACTTTCGGCTTCGATGAGCTGGAAAATTTTAGGGAGAAGCACGTTTGAATCTAGATGAACCATGGTGTTGCGAAAGCTCACATGTATTGAGTATTATGTGCCCTACAGTGAGTATTTTCGTTCGTTTCGTATTTTCAACTTGCACGTTCTCATGCTTGGCCTTTTCGAAGCCAAAAGAGTGCTGCTCCATCTCATCAAGATCAAGCTTGTCAAGAAAGAATAATATTTGACCAGGCTTGTCACGTCGCTACCTTGTACTTTCTTCTTTCCACATCCTCCCGTAACAAATTGTCCGGCACTTGGGTGAACACACAAAACTGAGGAACCTTTTTTCGCAGAGAACCAGGAAGAGACAGCAGTTCAATTCATCGAATCATAAGAATGGCATCTTCAATAGTCGCGAATGGAATAAAAAACACAGGCAGCATTTTGCTGGAAAAAGCTGGCTTGCCGGCTGTTACTAGCTCTGCCCATAATATGTATGCTCCGGCTGGTAAATGGATGCTCGGCACGGCTTTTTCGGTGGTCGGTATGATTCACATCGGGGGTGTCACACGGTTGACACAGTCAGGATTGAGCATGACGACCTGGAGTCCGCTGGGTAGCCTCCCCCCAATCACTAAGGAAGAATGGGAAACAGAATTCGCACGCTACAAGACCTTTCCAGAATGGCATCAACGCAAAAGCATGACGTTGTCAGAATTCAAGTTCATTTATGGGTGGGAATACGGGCATCGCATGCTAGGAAGAGCGGTAGGATTGGCATTCGTCTTGCCCTGGGCTTATTTTAGTGCGAAGAAACTGATTCCGAAAGGATATCAAAAACGAATGGTTGGATTGCTTGCAATGGGTGGGACGCAAGGACTAGTTGGATGGTGGATGGTGAAATCAGGTCTAGGCAACGATAGGTTTGGCGACAAACAAGAAATTCGCGTTCGCCCCGTTCGTCTAGCATCGCATTTGACGATGGCCGTTGCCACATACGGAGCACTTCTTTGGACTGGATTAGACATTCTTGGCCTCCCACAACAAAAGACCATGGCCGAGCAAGCATCAAAAGTATTTTCGAAGGAGGCGCTTCAAAAAGCTTTGCGTTTGAGATCCGGAGGTATCTTTTTGACTTCCCTGACGGGTCTCACTATCGTGAGTGGTGCCTTGGTAGCGGGAAATGACGCTGGGCGCGCGTACAACACATTCCCAAAAATGGACGATGAATGGATTCCATCCGAAATATCTGACTTGACGCCATGGTATCGAAACCTGAAGGAAAACACAGCGACAGTTCAATTTAATCATCGTGTTTTGGGCGTGTCAACCGCTGTTGCAGGATTAGGACTTCTAGGTCTAGGCCTATTTTCACCCGCTAGAGGAAAGACAGCTGGAGTTTTTACTCGCCAGGTTCGTATGGGTTTGTATGCTGTTGGAACAACTACCGTCGGACAGATGTTGCTCGGTATTACAACACTCCTTCAATACGTTCCGTTATCTCTTGCGGCCGCTCATCAAGTCGGAAGTATTGTAGTCTTTTCAAGCGGAATTTATTTGACACATTCACTGCGGTATGCGCGACCAGCCCTAGCACGTTTGAACCGTGATGCCATCGCCCACACTAATGCGAAGAATACGGTTTCAAAGGCCATAAAGTAAGATCGCGAAAGATGTGGATCGAAGTGCAGTATATGACGACTGTAACTTTTAAAAACATCGTTATTTTGGAGCAAAACGTTTTGCAATGGCACGGCCACATGCACGTACGCACATACTCATCGCTATAGTTACGACAAAGAATGAATAGATCCCCGCCATTCATTTCTGCATTTCTTGTTGCTATCCATAGGAATTTATACTTCTCTTTAGCATCCAGCAGCATTAGTAGATGAGCCAAAACTAGTTTCGCGAGATTAGGATCAACCGAGTGAAAAAGTGTTTGGTTTTTTCGCAATGCATGAAATTAGTTCTACCAAGCTTGCTAAATCCGAATGTCCATAGTGCGTTCAGGAGCTTCGTGTACCGGTACCTATGTGTTTACTTACCAACTAATTGTTCATTACTTTTTGGACGTCCTTTCAGGACATGAGAAAAGTTTTGTAGTCGAATCCAATGGAATTTTTGGAGGAATCCTCTTAGACAGCAAGCTGAAAGCATATTCATCGAAGTTATTCTCGTCGTACATGCTGTGGTACCGTAGCATGCCCTCAACTATCTGCTCACCCTCATGAGTATAAAAACCCCAATGATTTCAATAGTTTGCGCCGATAGACGCATACGTTTCGCGTAGCAGTAATTGTTCATAATTTGTTTGAAAAACAAAGTACATTATGATCTCAACTAAAGAAGTTAGCCGTCACGAGCATGGTTGTCATCTGGACCGCTGTTTTTGAGACCGTTTTCTCCCCTTCCCCCATCTCTATGGGTCTTACAGAGGAAGAAAACAAAAACAAGGCTCTGCGAAAACTCGTGTTGCTGCAAAAAGAAAAACTCGGAGGAAGAGAAGACACCACCACAGCCACCACCCCTCCAGCATCGGTTGTTATCCAGACACCAACAAACGGGACCAGTGTCTCCCTGTTACTACTACTCCAGGCGGACTGGAATCGCCAAATTCGAAGAAAAACAAACAGCAAAAATAAGGGACAGCAGCAACAAAAGAGCCAATATGGCCTCCAGCAAAAGTGATGGAAGCAACTCTCATGTTTATAAAATTCAATAACATCTTTGGATAAGGAGGCCTTCCTCCCTCATTGGAAAAATAACAGCCCCCCCAACCATTGCCTTTGAAACAAACAAGGAAGACTTCCCACCAACTCCTCTCTGCTTTGGCAGATGAACAAGCTGTTGGAAACAGAGATGACCATGTCTGGAGTGAAACAGAGGGGGAGTATGAGCAACAATTGAAACTTCCTAAGGGTGTGGTACATAAGTCAGTAGCAGATATGTGATGGGGTAAATACCAGATTGTTCATTCAGGAATTGTGTCCATCGCGGAAGGGGAGAAGACCAGTGTTACCAGTTTCAGCGGAGAGTGCACCTGGAGTGGCTATCAAAGCTTACATTGCATTGACTGCAACAAAGATTCAGGACAAACCTGACTGGAAGGCAATCATTCAGAGGCTTGCCACGTGGGTCACTAAAGGTGTGATTACAGCTCCATTGACTGACTAAATTTCTTCATTAATATGCTCCAACCACGTTTTGCAGAGGGAATGGAAGTTTCTCACCAGAATTCTAAGATGGAGCAAGGGTGTGTAGTGTTGGTGCGGGAGTGACTCTCTAAGATATAATCTGATGATAAAACAAAAAGTGAGACAATGGATCATCTTATTGATGTCCATCAAACTATGTGGTCCATCAAGGAGAGAAATGTTCCATTGTGAGAAGGAATCAATCATATTGATGGTACATATGATATGTAGATATGTATTGTATGTAGGAGTGTAGAGTATGTAGGTGAGAAAGTGTGATGCGGACAACACCCTCCACTGATCTGGAATGGGAAATGGAAGATCACAGTTTGAGAGCAAAGGTTG
Organism: Pseudo-nitzschia multiseries; assembly: GCA_037355745.1. NCBI lineage: Eukaryota > Bacillariophyta > Bacillariophyceae > Bacillariales > Bacillariaceae > Pseudo-nitzschia > Pseudo-nitzschia multiseries. Next base: position 21,225,851 of record CM074782.1, on the reverse strand, counting down.
GCAAAAATGTCAAGAACTTTATGTTTGGTGAAGACAGGGGGTTGTTGATTGAGGCAATGAAAGAGCCATGTATTTTGTTAGGTGTGGAACAATGTGTGGAGAAGATCTTTGAGGCTGTTGATTTCTGAGCAACATTGTGAAGCAAAGGAGGTCCATTGAATTCATCTTCTTTGAGTTGAAATCCAAATGTGGGTGATTTGCATTTGAGGCTGACAGGTTTTGTGAGGAGAGTGTCAAATGGGGTGCCATAAAAGAAAAAGTCATCAATGGTTGTCTCAATGTCATCAGCAATAAGTGGGACAGTGTTGGCCATGCATTGAAGATGGACAACATTGAAAGGCGGGCTGTAAATGAGTAGTAGATTGTTCATGTCTTTGTTAAAGATGGGATGGGAGGCAATTCTGATTTTGTTGGATTCAACATCATACCAGAGGATGTTGCAAGTAATGTTGGGGATGAGGCCAAGGAAGATACCTTTGCGGGAATTGGGTGGAAGCTTGGTAGGAGGATGGCCAGGTGGACAAACCCATAAGCGACAACCAAAGGTTCTGAAGTTATGGAAGTTGTCACGTTTGTTGGTGGCAAGTTGGAGAGGGGACTTCTGTTGGTCATGACTGGGGAGGGCATTGCGAATGCGGACAGCATGATGAAATGTGTGGTAGAAACATAATTTAAGAGGGATGTTGGCACCCAAAAGTAAACAGCAGATACAGTTGGCAATAGTATAGTGAGTGTGTTCAGCAGGGGCGTTTTGGTGGGAAGCATTGGCACCGGTAGGACAGATGGTGTAGCTGTATTGAGTGAAGAGTTGTCTGACCTCCAGTTTGTGGTAGAGTTTGCCACCTTGGTCAAGGAAGGTACATTTGTCCTGGCAGTCCAGAAAGTAAGTATGGAGGTAACAACATAGCCATTCAACGGGAGAACCTTTGGAGTGTGCCGGGCAAAATGATTAGATATAAGAATCCAGCATGTCTTGCCATTGAGACCAAGATAGTATTTTTGGTGGTCAGTGTTCTTAGAACGGATACCACTGAAAGAGAAGTTGATGGAGAGACCTTGGAAGGGGGGGCAAGTGGATGTGTGGGTGGAGTTGGGAGCAACTGCATTTTTTGTTTGTTTGGCACAAATGCAAGTAGGGCAATGTTCAAGAATGGGATCACTATGTTTGAATTTGGGGACGCCATCAATGCATTTATGGGTAGTGTAGTGGCCAAGGCATTGATACTAGAGGAGACATTTGGTGGTGGCTTTGATGGCGTGGATTGATGCTGTTATGGCAATGATCTTGTTGATACTCAAAAATCGACCGGATAGGTATCATGATGTTTGAATTAAAAGAGATGTGAGTTCATGATGGAGACACTCTTATTTTTGCTACCTAATATATGTAATTTGCACTGCGCCGGGGCTCCCTAAATTTTACATGGTAGAGATCTTCCCCGGTTCTGTATTGTTTAACCTTGTACCAATGTACCAATCCTTGCTGTATTGCTGTGTTAGTATCGCGTCAGTCTTTTCAATGGTATCAGTCTTTTGAGAGGTTAAGTACTTTATTCAATGGGCCTTTTGCTTGATCGTGATGTATGGAATAAATGAGGCCCAATGCAAATTGGTATGGATTTTCATTATTGCAATAAGTAATTTCCTCACGGGCTGTTATATATGTATTCTTTTGAGCGGATATATAGATGCCAAGTGTTTACTTATCAATCCGGTCTTCGATGATGCCTTGGTTCGAATCGTTTAACCTGTTTCATTTGTAGCCTTAAGTGGAATTGTTCTTACTACTTGAAGATTTCAAAGTAGTGGAGGTGCGTTTGATTCTAAGCCAAATATTTGTACCTCTGTTGTTTCATGTTACAGTATTTTTTGTCGTTTCGTTGCCGTAGTATATTTTTAACCGACAACAGATCTTGCCAAAGGGTATTTCCTTTGGATGGCAGTAAACAGCAAAGGGAGGGCTGGGAGGAGCTGGGTATGTGCACGTCATTGGTAGAGTTGTATCTGTTGGATAGTGCCCTGGAGGCAATCTTGGCAAAAATTGGGGTCATCTTGAAGCTTTCTAAAGGAAGGAATTGTAGATGGTGGTTCAAGGATGTTGTGGAGGCAAGCCAGGCATGTATGGGCTGGCTGAAATTTTTACAAAAGGATATGACACCATGAACCTCAAAGGATTTGGAGGGATTCAATACATCAATATATGCAAGTTACATTGTATTGGTGTCATTATATTTGTAGATGGTAGTGGTGAAATTGTCAATATTGAGATTGGAATTGGATTGGATAATGTCATCCCCAGAGATAAGGGTCGTGGTGAGACTGAGAATAGTTGCAACACATTTAAGCATAACCAGTTGGGGTAGTGGCAGGTACATGGATATAACCTTTGCCAAGAGAGAAGATTGATTTGGTGACGATGGTGACAGTGAGTTTGAATGGGCACGGAAAGCTCAAATTGTATGCTCAGTAGTCATGAAGAATATCAATCATGCTAGTGCATGTGATGTCAGGACCAGCGTCAATACGTGCACAAATTGAAGTGGTGATGTCGTGGCCAATGTCTGGTGGAGGTGGCGGTGTAGGAGTGATATGTGGATCAATAAGGCTAATGGTTGTGACATGGAGTTTTGTAGGGACAGGAGGAGGTGATGGTGAAGGATGATTCGGGAGAAGGGATGGGGGAGGAGTATTGTCAGAAGGAGGTAAGATGTTGATGGATGGGAGGGACGAGGCTGTGGTGATTTGGGCAGCATTCAGCATGTGTGATTGGTACAACAACAAGTGAGTCCAGAGGAACATTGAGTGTAGCATGGTTGTATATACGTGGCATTTCAAGCAAAAATGATAGCTACAGGCAGGAGGGATTCAACAGTTTTAGAATCCGTCTGGCCAAAAATACTTTTCTGTTGGGCTGAAAAGTTCACCGTCAGGGTCAACGTCTGGCATATGATCAACAAGAGGTGGAGAGGAAGGAGTTTTGTGAGACGTTTGTGTGATTTGGTGAACACAGGCAATGGCTTTCTTGCCATCTTTAAAGAGTTGGCAGAAATGGATGAAGTTATGTCAGAGGGCTTGATCATTCTTGAGGAAAGGGCAATCTTCAAATTTGTGGTGGACTTGTTCATTGTACATGATTTCAAAAACGAGGCAGTTATGATCAAACAGTGTGTGGTTTTGTTTGATTTGGTGGATTTGCAGTGGAGGTCAGCGGTTTCATAGTGAGTCTCGTTGTTTATAGAGACCGCTTGAAGGGAACCTTGAGCTTGTTGGGTTTGGTGCGTTGAAGGTTGGCAAAGGTGATATGAACTTTTGAAGCAGAGCTGTTTGGAAACAGCTGCGTAACAAGCAGTATTTCAAGTTCGTTCAAGAACTGTTTCTCTACCCCCCGCGGGGTATTGCGTGATGCTTTCAAAACTCCCTACCTTATTTTCAAAATTCCCTCCCTTCTGAGCCCGCATGTTTACTAAAAAACCTTGCATGTTGCACGCTTCTCCTTTCCAGTCAATATCTCATTCTTGATCCCTATCTGGATCATCACCTAAAACTCACTCTCGACTTGGTGGAATAAAAATAATCAATTAAATAACAATTTCAGGGTTAGGGATATCATAAAGTTGCCGTGATGAACAATATTTTGTGTCAAACTTCTTACGCACAAATGATTTTCTCTCATCTTCGCAACATGCTGTTAACTGCACTTTGTAACACACTGTGTACAAAATACCACAATAAATACACAGTACAAAAACCATGTACAAGTCTACAGGTAATGAACATCATGTGTGTGGTCCATACACTGAAATCTCTTAAAAAAAGAACAAGTGAAAAGACCCTGCAAACACATCAGAAAAACCCTCAAAGACATGATTTATTTTTGATAGGAATTCCGATCATCGAAATCACCGATGTCATTAACTTCCATTTTGATGGCCCTGCAACAACCCTTCTGTTTCTCCTTCACTAGAACAGACCATGAAGGTTCACCACCACACAAATAGTACAAAATGACACCAACTCAAATACCTGCACGTTACTCTACTTCATTTTTGATCGGGAAGGGTATTCAAACGGCAAAGACAACAACCACTATGGAACCTACTCCGACCCATCTCTTTCCCCTTGGATAAAGGAGAGAATGGAGGCAGACATGTACAGCCCCTACCAGGTTTGAATGCCAGCATGTTACTCTACTGATTTGCTGACCCAACAACTTTGCGTCTCGCAACGTTGTCCGACGTTCCGAATTTCCAGTACTCATGACGAATATGTATTAATTGAACAAAATGGGTGAGTATCTATTGATGTAGTAAAGTAAATAATAACAACAGAATAATATAATCGACATGCTACGAACCTACACCATTGGCTTCCTTTTGTTGTTGCCTTTGATTCATGTTTTTGCTGTGTTGTTGCCATTATTGTTGCCTTTGAGTCGGTGTTGCCTTCAAGCCGGTGTTGCCTTGGATTTGGCGTTGCCTTCGAGTCAATGTTGCCTTTCATTTGGTGTTGTTCCGGTCCGTTGTTCCGGTCCGTTGTTCCGATCCGTTGTTCCGATCCGTTGTTCCGATCCGTTGTTCTGATCTGTTGTTCTGATGATAGTAAGAAGAAAAGCCAGAGTTAGAAAATACATCATCTGTACTTTGGTTGGCAGAGCATCATTGTTTATCTATCTCACGTTGTTGTTGCTTTTCGATTCCTTCCACCATTGCCATCCTTTCGCTGTCGATTCAGATTTGAAGACTTATTACTCCTATGTCACAAAAAACAGTACCTTGTGCCTGTTGATACAGAAGCAATGGATGGAGATTTATTGCTTTCAAGATGTATATGTTTATGTGCACCCAAACAACAATATCTATCCAGCAAACAATCTCTCGTCCAATGCTTTCTAATTCTTTTTTCAGTACAAGGCTGTTATTTCAGACTAAAATATCTTGAGCCTGAATCACCTGCCTACTAGTGATCATTGCTGATCAGTTCAGTGGGATTCCGTGTTCTTGGATGGAGTGCCTATCGTACAAGTACAGGAAAGCAATTCTGTTCAAAATTAGTTGGGTAAGATTATGAATGGAAAGAGCATTTATTTTGGGTCGCGAGTAAAATCACTTTTTGCACAGTGTGAGTGCACAGTGAAAATTCATGCTGCAAAAACACTGCAAAAACACAGTGTGATACGTACCACAAATTTTCACTGTGCACTCACACTGTGCAAAAAGTGATGTCTGGTAGAAAAAAGAGTATCTTTCGTACTAAAATCGATACTTAACCTATGAGATCCAATTATTAAGTTGAGAACGTTAAATAAAAATAAGGGCTAGTATATGGCGCGCGTCGCGCGCCATTATTCTTTACTATTCTATATTCAAAACGCGCGCACCGTGCGTTATTATTTAATTAACCTTCTTAACTTGATTAATAAATCCAATTATTCTTTATTATTCTATATTCAAAACGCGCGCGCCGCGCGTTATTATTTAATTAACGTTCTTAATTTAATTAATGAAATCAAATTATTCTTTGTTATTCTTTCCCGGTGATTTTGTGATACAGTGAGATCTTTCATGTTCCGGTGGTACGTACTATTCATACCAGATTATTAAAGCAGCCGGGTTATACCGGTACCAGTTAATTTTCGTATTTTCTGTACCAATAGCAGTAGGGATTTGGGAGTAAGAATGTCAGTACATAATTCTACAGCTATTGGTACAGAAAATACATATTAAAGGACTATCATGTGAAAATCTCATTTTCTGGTACGGTACCGTGGTTATCCATTGGCAACAAGCAAAACACATGTATGGCTGATATGGTGCTTACTTGAACGTAGATGCTGGTACATGGTACCAGGGACAAAAGAATTTGTGAGCGGTCCACAATTAAGAAAAATAATTACTGAATTTGCAAACCAGATGTATGTTAGTGTTTTTCTACGTGGTTTGTCTCTCCAAATGGCACACAAGAGACTATTTTGGGTGTAAATCCTGGGCACAAACTGACTTATTGGGTAATGACTACCAAAGTATCAGGTCCAAGTCATGAATATATTTCTCATTACTGATCGAATGCATATTGGGAACAACTTTGCCCCACAGAATGCTGGAAATACTCATCAAATGCATATTGGGAACAACTTTGCCCCACAGAATGCCCAATATGTAGTGGTTTGACTCTCCAAATGACAAACATGAGGGTACTTTTGGTACAATTCCAGGGCACAAACTAACTTATTGGGTAATGACTCAAAAAGTATATGGTACGAGCCATGAATACATTCATCATGACTCATCAAATGCATATTGGGAACAACTTTGTCACACAGAATGCCAAAAATGTTGTGGTTTGACTCTCCAAATGGCATACATGAGGTTATTTTTGGTGCGAATCCAGGGCACGACAAACTGACTTATTGGGTAATGACTCCCAAAGTATCCGGTCCTAGCCATGAATAATGTTTTCATGACTCATCAAATGCATATTGGGAGCAACTTTGCCCCATAGATTGCTGAAAATATTGTGGTTTGTCTCTCCAAATGGCACACAAGAGGGTATTTTTGGTGCAATTCCAGGGCACAAAGTGACTTATTTGGTAATGACTCCCAAAGTATCCGGTCCGGGCCATGAATATATTTCTCATTACTCATCTGATGCATATTGGGAACAACTTTGCCCCACAGAATGCTGGAAATGTTGTGGTTTGTCTCTCCAAATGGCACAGAAGAGGGTATTTTGGAAGCAAATCCAGGGCACAAACTGAGTTATTAGGTAATGACTCCCAAAGTATCAGGTCGAGGCCAGGAATATATTTTTCATGACTCATCTGATGCATATTGGGAACAACTTTGCCACTCAGAATGCTGGAAATGTTGTGATCTATCTCTCCAAATGGCACAGAAGAGGGTATTTCTGGTGCAAACCCAGGGCACAAAATGACTGATTAGGTAATGACTCCCAACAAAGTATCAGGTCCAGGCCATGGATAATTTTTTCATGACTCATCTGATGCATATTGGGAACAACATTTACAGTCACAATACAGAAAACGTTGTGGTTTGTCTCTCCAAATGGCAGACAAGAGAGTATTTTTGGTAGGAATCCAGGGCACACACTGACTGAGTGGGTAATGACTCCCAAAGTATCAGGTCAATTCAATTTATTTTTCTGGCACATTTCATCTTATCCATAATAGAATCACATTTATAATCCAATCACCAAACATGCAGTTTAATGAGTGTCAAATAAAACTAATTCATAAGTTGTTTAATCAAAATGGAAGTGCTGTTTTTTGATTATTCTCAGACAAAAAAGTGTGCGGGCATTACTAGTTGTAGATGATACTACATGCAAAAAGGTACAACATTGGGTGCTTTGCAAAAAGTGTACGTAGGTACCAGTAGGTACTGTGCTGACCCAGGACAGTGTCGGACCACCCACTGGCTATCAGATTCTACAGATGAGTAGGGAATTTAAGTACAGCATAACCTTCGTGTAATCAAAATTTCCATTTTGAAAAATTATTGCGCGGGAGGGTGGCTTGCACTGGTACATGCTTTACTTGTATAGAAAACAAAGGCCACACACAAGCCAGACACATGGAAGAAGTCAGGGTACACAGTATACACAACACACCCAAAACCACACACACACACACACACACACACACACAAAAACTGAAGAAACATGAAAAACTGAGGACACACACAAAAAAAACACAAACAAATAATCACATACTTCTTGGCCGGCACGGTTTTTTTTTTTTAAGCACAGAAAATGAATGTTGTGTGACAGTCACAGATAACAGAACAACAGAACAACAAAGAAACACTAGTGAGTGTAACAAGGGAACAAGGGAACAACAAAATGGAACAACAACAACGGAATGCAAGTGAGTGACAACAATGACGGCAATTTGTTGGAGATTCTATTTGTTTCTGATCTTTATTTCTTTTATTTTTATCAGACGGAACAACAGAGCAAAACAGCAAACGAAATGGAACAACAGAGCAACAATGGAACGCAAGTAAGTGACAACAATGATGGCAATTTGTTGGAGATTCTATTTGTTTCTGATTTTTCCTTCTTTTATTTTTATCGGACGGAACAACAGAGCAAAACAGCAAACGAAATGGAACAACAGAGCAACAATGGAACGCAATTAAGTGACAACAATGACGGCAATTCTTTCTGATTTTTCCTTCTTTTATTTTTACTGAATGGAACAATAGAGCAGAATAACAAATGAAACGGAGCAACGGAACAACAACGGAACGCAAGTGAGTGACAATGACAACAATTTGTTGGAGATTCTATTTTTTCTTATCCTTCTTTCTGTTACGAAGTATTTATTTATTTTCACAGCAAAAATGGAACAATGAAACAATGGAACAATGGAACAAAACAATGACACAATGGAATGAAGCAACAAACACGGAGCAACAAAAACGGAGCAACAAAAACGGTCTAACACAAACGGAACAACACAAACGGAACAACGCAAACAAAACAACAAAAATGGAGCAACAATGGAACGTGGTCAAAACAGAATGCCAAAATGAAACAACAAAATGAAGTAGCCCCAGCAGCAAGCAACGAGAGCAGCAGCGTGGGCACAGTAGCAGAAACAGTGGCAAAAGCTAGAGTAATAAACACAACTCCAACCCATGAGTGATGAATGTTGATCCGGCAATAGCAGCATCAATAAATGCCAATTTATCACTTGAATTAATGTAGAAAATAACAGTACATACATAATACAAAAACTACTAGTAATTGAGAACTTAATATTGAGAATATTAGAAATATTGGAGGAATCATAATACGTTGCAATAGGATTAAATCAAGCATAATAGAATTTACATTTAAAAAAGGGAATATCGTAGTCCAGAAATAGAATTCACAATTAGGAGAGCAGAATCAAATTATTATTCTGTAGCTATATATTTGGGAATTAATACTGAGTAAAGATTTCTTTGTTACTCGTGAATAGAAGTAAGTGTTGTTGGTACGGAATAATAATTGGGTTCTGCTTGAGACTGAAATATACTATTTTTAATCATGATTAGAGTAACATACATCACGCGCACAGAAATAGTGTTGAGTTTATTTATAGACTGCCACTTGGTCGCGATGTACTTGCCAATTTCAGGGTGTTGAGAAAATATTGCCGTGTTAAAATCACGCACAAAATTTGTGCGCAATAAGTTGATTCAAACCCCGCGAAACAGTTCTCGGACGTTGTTCTTTAGGACGATATGGCAGGTTGAGATATTCCATGATAGTTGTGAGCAAATTCTGGGGTTCAACTTGTGCTTGAGGTGGCTGACATGTTGTTTGCGATGGAATTCAGCGTGGAGAAATTTGGAGTGATTACAACCATTGAGGAAGTGTTCACGTTCATTAGCATCATGGACAGTTTGGATATTGTGTTCACTGGTTGAATCTGTCCAATATTTGGTTAGGATCCATTGTCCTTGGGTAGGGCGGATTGTGATGAGCGATGTAGGATGTTTGGCATGGTTTGGATGCATACAAGCAATGATGCTGCAAAGGGTTTCGTAGCCATATCTATTATTTTGGTTGAGAATATGGAGGTAGTCTGGGATAGAGGAGAATGCCACATGTAGGACATCCCAAATGATGTGTGAGTTGTTGTCAATTTTTGTTATGAATGTGGAGGGGAGGTCATCATCGGGTGTCTGACCAAGAGAGAAACTGCAATGATGAGTGCATGTGGATTTGAAGCATGGATAGGGATGGCAGTATTTGCTGTAGCAAACACAGTGGGCTTGGAATGCTGTACACCATTCGTAGAATGCATATGGTGTAGTGTCCTTGCATTTGCTCATGGTATGTAAAATATCTTTTCGCTGGAGACACGGAGATTGATGAGGACAAAGTATGTACCATTACGTGTCATGAAGCTCAAGGTTTTCAAGGCGGTGTCAAAAACGTAACACATTTGCTGTGTTGAGGTGGGGTGGTGGCATTAGTGTCAACAAGGATGATGATCAGGTGAGCAGGAGTGTGATATTTGTAGTGGGTGTGGTTGAAGTTGTTGTATTGATCATTAGCTTTGGAGGTGAAATTTCATAGGGATGTACAGGTGGAGGGTAAGCGGTTGGAAAATGCTGGTCTGGTTGTTGAAGAGCTGAAAAAATTATTTAACTGATTATGGTAATGAAGAAGATTAAGAAAACGGCGGATTAGTTTTGGATGAAATTGGAGTTTGGTGGGAAACCAGGGAATCATCTTGTACAGATAGATAGGAGAAATACGGAAGAATTGGCGGAAAGTTTTCTTGAGAAGGTTGTAGCATGCAGGAGAAGCGTCAGGCAGGAATCGAGTTTCCGAGAGACTGTTGCACGTGGGGAACTTGGTGGATTGATGTTTTCTATTTCAAATTGTGCCATTGTCTCCGCTGCGCATATGGTAGATCATGTAGGTTTTGTAGGGGTAGTGTAGTTGAGTGACGTGCTGATTGTATGCATAGATGGTGAACACAGCCATATGTCCGTGAAATGAAGTTTGTCGCAAAATTGGTTGTGGGAAGGCTGCTTTGGTGGAATTGTGTTGATGTTATCATTGGAGATGGTACTAGTACATTTGTGCGCCTAGAGTTTTATTTTCCTATTTATATTATAGTGTCGGAATCGTTGTTGGTGAAGATGAAGATGTTTATGATGGTGAAGGCAATGAAGGTGATTACGAGGGTGAAGGTGATGTCAACGATGTTGACGATGGCAGTGATGATTGTCAAGGTGGGCATAGGTTGTAAGATAAAAGTTGTTGTCGTTAGGGACAATAGGTTCTGGACGTGTTTGTTTGATTGGAGAGGGAGGCGGCAGTTGGCTATGCGATGGGATGCCAAAGAAGATCAAAGTTGAATAGAGATAGTTTGTCAACAGTGGAGGTAGAGCTTAATAGAAGTCTAAAATCAGGAAAGCTAGGTCGTGAAGTTAGAGTAGTGTTATTGATAAGATTATGTGCTGAATATTCCTCCGGCCATAGATCCTCCAAATTCTGAATCATAGTAGTCTCTTTTGGTGGGGGAACATCCAGTGTTATTTTCCGTGAATGCTCTGAATTCCGTGAATGTGTTATTCTGCAACATCGCTCCTGGAATCCAGATAAGTGTTAATTATATGAGTAGTTAACCTGCGCTGCACGTGCCTTGTACCATGTCACCGTAAGTGATCTTCTTGTATGTAGGATACCATTTCACATTTATTCATTCACTCGCCCAGGGATCATAAGCAACTTTTATTGACTTATGTTCCTCGTGCCCGGTATTGCCCAAGTATCCTTACGTACCTATGCTGCACTCTCTTACGTACTTACGTTCACGGGGCTCGGATTTAGTAATTTGATAGACGAGTCGACAGTGTCAAGATCAAGGATGATTGGCATTGCCATGTTGTGTTCGTAACCTGTGGCAGTGAGTCTCTAAGATGCAACCTGATGCTGAAATTGGTGAGCGCATGGATCATCTTTTTGATGTCCATTGAACTTTTGCTGGTATGCTAATTGTGATCCATTGAGGAGAGAAGTGTTCCATCGTGAGAAAGAACCAATCATATTGACGGTATGTAGTATGATATGCAGGTATGTAATGTATGTAGGAATGTAGAGTGTTCAAGTGAGAAAGTGTCCTGTGGACAACAGTTGGGGCTTCTAACAATATGAACAAATGGTTTGAAATCTTGAAGTCTTTTTTTCTTGACATGGGCTTTGCTCAATTGCCAATAGATGAGGAGTGTGGCCCTGGAAATGTTGGAGAGCTACATTTCCCCTCTCAATAACTTTGACAGATTATCAATTGAATGAGATACTAGGTCTATCACTTCTTGACACAACATCAAGCAATTTACGTAGGATACCTGCTGTCACCCAGTATCAATCAGCAAACAAAAGACTTCCTGTGGGTGTCAATAGAGCTAACATGAGTTCTAACCAACGAAACTTATCCGTGGCAGCTGCACTTTGGGTGATCATATTTCTCTGCACTTCCAGCTGAAAAACCTTGTGAAAGACAAATCATACAAACATATAAAAGAGCCTTTCTGGAGGAGCTGGAGCACCATAAAGTAATGGTGGTCTACTAGGACTTCAACAAACCATCCAATCAATGGAGCATGGGGAACTGCAACGCTAGTGCTGACATGGATGGTGTGGGAGTTGCAAAGGTGGTGAAGGATGAGTACATGCAAATATTTCTGGGTCTTGCTCCCATGTTTGAGTTTACGACAGGATGCTGATGAATTGAAAATTGTCACAGCTGATGAAGGTCTGTACACTATTCAAGAAATTCCCAATATTACTCACATTTGGCAACCGACCGATCTGATTCCGGTCCAAACAAAAACATGTTCCACCAAAACAAGACAGAATCAAATAACTTGCACCATGGAAGAGGATTGACCATGCAGCTGCATAACATTCCTCATTTTATATTTGGTGAATTCAAAGCTTGAAAGTCACGTTGAAGAGCACATTCCAGAAGTTTTTTTGGTGGATCCAGCAAAGGCTATCTGGTGCCACATTGGTATCGCCTCTTTCACAAGGAACTGACAAGGAGATAGAAAAAGCTCATCGGACAATGACGTTACTGGATAGGATGACTAAGCTTCATACAGGTCCTGCACAGAACATACCAAAAAATTGCGAAGATGAAGATGATAAAAACTTATGCTGCTATAATTGTGGAGAAGAAAGCAGCAGCCAGGGCTTGAGTTGCAAAGTGAGGGGGGAGGGGGATTTTCCAAGCTAGCAGTCCAGAACGTGAAGACAGTGTATAGGGAAGCTGGGAGAAAAAAAGTTGATGCTGGAATGGAAAAAGAGCAGCTTGTTGCATCTCTTGTCAAATCAAAAGATGATCCAGCAGCTGGTGCAGTTGAGTGGACCAAGAAGAAGTAAGCTGAATCACAGAGACTGGAGAAAGTAGATATCGCCATTAAAGAAATACTTGGGAAAGTCCATGGCAAACAAGTTAGAAAAGTGTGTTGAAATCATTAAGGAGAAGGAGACACCAGCAGAACTGCTGGTGGCACCACCAGATTTGATGATGGGAAGATTGAATACATTAAAGGAAGCAACAAGTAACCTCAAATAAAGAGCTTGCTACAGTGTAATTCAATTAGTTTAGTGGTTTATTTCTTATTGGGCGCTTTATTTGGCACTTGGTACTAGTTGCTGCCCGAGTGGTTGCAAATAATAATAATAGATTATTAATTGTATGTTAGAGCATTGTTGAACTCCTCTCTTAATCATTAGCGCGCGATTTAACTGTAACCGTCATTTTTTCTGACACACTACTAAGATAAGAACCACCTTCTTGTAGTAAATCCAACCAATGAAATTCAACCATGTATGCACATGCCGTCCCGGACAGGCCCCCCAATACTCGAATTCTTCAGCCAATCAGCTTTAAGGAGGGCAACTAGGGCGCCTGGGGCGCCCCTTCATCATGAAAACTCTTCCACAAACACACCAAACACATAGACTTCGATTCAAACAATACATACAGTAAACACACAAAAAACACAAAAAACACAAAAATGACGAAACGACAAAACAAGGAAATGATTACAACAATACACTTACTCCATTATCCTCAACAAAGCACTCCCCTTGGTCTCCATCAAGCAAAATGTCTTACACAAGTGGTCTACTTGCCAAAGCAGCATGGCATGTCCAACAGGAGGACCATGATGGTGTTCCAGTTTATACACGACTTGCCTATGGTCAGAAAGGGGCAGAGCTTCTTTACTATTGTACTACCATATTTGGTTACCTGGATTATCTGCAAACAGTAACTGAAGAAAAGGTATTTGGCTTCCTCTTCTATCAGGCATATTGGACACAAATGAGAAGAGGCCAAAAGCTGAAGCAGGAAACACCACAAATATCTGACGACGACAACTATTGGACCGTGATGGCAAAATACAATAGCAATGATATTGATCAGGAATTTCTTTGGGAGGTGGATGTGGAGCGTGATCCTGTAGGTTATGATACTGTGAATCAGTACTGTGTTCCATCCTCAAAACATTGCGGCATTAAAAGAGTTACAATGCCAACAGTCTTACTAAGGAACACATTTGATCTGAAAGAGTTTCCCAATTGCTGCAAGTGGTTCAAGTTTGAAATAAACAGACCAAAAATAGGAGATTTGATGAGAAGATAGATCACACAATGTCGTCATACATGAACGTACAAAACATTGAGACAATCAAGAATTTCTTGTTCTCTAGGAATTGGTACAAACCAAGCTATTATGTTGCAGCCTTGAGGGACAGATTATGTTTCCTAATGACACATGGAGGTGTTCTGCGCATTGAGTCCTTATTCAAATCCAAGCTGTCCAACCTGTGCGACCTTGTCAAATATGAGGAAGGGACACACCCCTGCCAGATCTTTATCATGTAGATCATAATAAGGAAAAACAAATGGTCAGAAAACATTGTATGGGCGCATGGCGATGCACAGAAATGTTGGCATATGTCCCATTGGCGCATTGGGCTTCTATTTGATGGCACAATTCCATACAACAGCAGAGCTTTCTCGTATATGACTTTGCAGATAACTCCTCATGGTTCAATGACAAATTCCTCATTGATTGTAATAACTAAGGAAACTATGAGCGTTTGATCATGGATCAAGCCTACTATTCCAGTACAATGAAACAAACATGCAGAGCCTTGGGCATCACTTCAAAGAATTTTGGTCACTTTGGCTAAGGGGCTGTTGCAGCTGCACGTAAAATGCAAGAGGTCAATCTGCAACACATCAAAATGATTGGAAATTGGAACCTTGATGTCAGAGTGAACAACGCACAGACACATCAGTCATGAGTCACTGCCACATTCCCGAGTATCAGTTATTGTTCAATCATATACAAAAATCAAGACATTCTTCTCTTTGAAGTTCATATCACATTCTGATTGTCAAAGAACATAGTTCTTTTCCAGTCTTAGCATAGATTGAACCTAGAAGCTTCTAAAAGTCATCTTTGGTTCTAAAACTCAATATCACACAATTTAACCTCAGCGTAGTTCATATTGAATTCCATTGCAATTATCCTTACACTCCTTCTAAAAATCTATCATAATACCTAAACAACCATAGCCGCCATCACTCAACTTCAAGCTGCTAAGCAACCCCCCCCCCCCCCCCCCTCCCGTTCAAACCTACCATCCTTCATCAGGACTACCTAACCACTCATATCTTTCATTGTGTCACAAACACCATAGCCCCCACAGCAGCCGCCATAGCTGTCGCAGCAACTGCCATCCTCGCTCCTCCTCCTGCTTCCTTAACCATCCTCAAGAAGCAGGATACCACCTTCTGCCCTGACGCCTCTGACAAAGAACGCCTCATCTACCTTATCAAACCCTTATCAATGCAGCTAACACCAACAACCTCAACCTTCACAACGATGTCAATATTGCAAAACACGCGACATCCTTGGGGGTGACCTCAAGCACTCTTGGGACGCTGGTATCCAAAAAGCACCATCTCCCAACACCAACGTCACCATCTACTCAAAAAACATCTGCACCTTTCTTGCCATGTTTCTCCCGTCCAATGTATTTCTTATCCAACAAGAATATGTGCTGCATGCTAGCACTATCAAACCTTACCACACGGATTGCTTATCTGCCGCTGGCCGTCTTTGGTTCATCAACATCCTCAGCATTTATCTGCCTGAATCTAACTGTACCAAACTTTACTCCAATGACACCTCCCTCAAGAATGTGTTCTATTGTCTCATGCTGCCCACTTGGCAACTCAATTGCAACAAAACAGGCAACCAACTTGATGATGCCAGCTATGACTTCCAATGCTTAGTTGCCTTCATCGAACAACAACGTCTACACCACGATGCTGGACAACAACTCTGACAAAATTGGCGCAAACATCAAGGCAGTTACAACAATCGCTCACAGTGCCCATGATCCATTTATCCTATCAGAGCAACTAGCTTCGGTCAACACAACGGCACTCAATCATTCAGCCAAAACAACACCTATTGTAATCCAAATGCACAGAGTTACAATTGCCCATCGCCCAATGGATTCTCATGACCCACCTCAAACGGTTTTTTGAACACCTCCCCCAGACCTCAAGGTTTCTGACCATCCTCAGATGCGACGCCCTTCATCAATTCAAAATTGTCTTAGACTTCAACAACAACCTCATCAAAAGTTTGCAACTCATTGTGCCCATGCAAACCTTTGTTCAGTCGCTGATCCCGCTGCCCTCGCACTTCAAATTCACGCCCTTCACATCAGCCAATTCACCAAAGCAGCCGGCAACAACAGATTTGCAGTCACCAAACTCCATACTACCAAAACTATTCTTGATCTGACCTAGGGCCATCATGACGTTCGCACTGTCTGTGACAAATGCACACATCTGTCCCCAGAACAACATAATCATTTACACAGTATCCTATGCAAATATTGAACCGTTTTTGACAGCACCCTAAAACACTATCCTGATGAACAAATCCCCCTCAACATCAATCCATCTGTTCACTCCCTTTGCTGCCAAGTTTACCCCATCCCTCATGCCCAACTCACAATCTTCAAGATAGAACTTGACTGCCTTGTCAGCATTGGTGTCCTCTCCCCAAAAGGCAGATCAACATGGATCTTCCCAACCTTCATCATTCCAAAGAAAGATGGTAAAATTTGATGGGTATCTGGCTTCCGTGCGCTAAACAATCCAATGCAAAGTTTACCCCTTCCTTGGATTCAGGATATCCTCTCTCAGCGCTCTGGTTACAAATATCTCACCAAGCTCCTGGACATATAAATGTAATACTACACCTTTGTACTCAACAACAAAAGCAAGGATCTCGCAACAATCACCACTCGCTTTGGTCTATACAAATACAACCATCTTCTGATGGGAGTTTCCCAGTCACCCAACGTTGCCCAAGAAATCATGGAAAGGGTCCTCCATGACATTCCCGGCCTCAAAATCTACATTTATGACATTGTGCGCTTCAGTACAGACTTTGATGAACATCTCCATTTGCTCAATACAGTTGTCACTCATTTACAGCACAAAGGTTCTGCCAACAATCCACTCAAATGTGAACCAATCATCACAGAAACCAACTTCCTTGGTCATTGGCTCACATCCAAAGGCATCAAGCCTTGGGTCAAGAAAGTCAAGACCATACTACTAGCAATGCTCCCGTCCACAAACTTAAAACAACTCCAAGCCTTCCTCAGCCTCGTCACCTACTATTGCAACATGTGGCCCTGCTGCTCCCACCTCCCTGTCCCTCTCACAAACCTCCTTAGAACACAGAAAACATTCCAGTGGCACAACACCTGTCAAAAAGCCTTCAAAGAAATGAAATTCATTGTTGCCGTTGAAACCATGCTTGCATACCCTGATTACAACCTCGCATTTTATATTTGCATGGATGCCTCTGACTTCCAACTTGGTGCCATCATCAAACAAAACACCATACGCATCTCATACTTCACCTGCAAGCTTAACAAAGCTCAACTAAACTACACAACAATAAAAAAAGAAACTCCTTTCCGTCGTTGAGACGTGCAAGGAATACTGCTCCATGCTCCTTGGTGCAATCAACCATCTCTACACCGTCCACAAAATCACCCAATGCATCCTCTGCTGGAAACTTGTTCTCAAAGAATACAGCCCCACCTATCATTACATCAAAGGCCCCAACAACATAGTCACTGACTCTCCCAGCTGCACCCTCACTACCTTGACCTCGTACTTTCTTACCAGAAATTTTGACACACATGCCTCCAACAATGATTCCTTCCACTTTTCTGGGATGGCCGAGAACCTCATGGCGTTGCCATCATGCGACGCATTGACTGATAGTCATCGTGTTGAAAACAGCTATCTCATACACCCTCACTTTGACCTGAATGGCTGACTGCCATTCCATTTTGCCACTATCCACAAATACCAAATCAATGACCAGAAGATCCTTGCTCTCCCTCAAAAAGATCCCTGCTGCTACTTGATTCAACAGCTCAACAACGTTGACATTGTTTGCCACTTTGATGAACTTACTCCCCATTCTCCGTGGAAAATTGTTATCCCTAACAATATGCTCGTCCCTCTTGTCAAATGGTATCAAAAAATCACAGCTCACTCCACAGGAATGGACCGGCTTGAAGTTCTGCTCCAACAGCACTTCCACCACCCTGACATACGTTCTATGCGCCAAAATGTCATTTCCAATTGTCTCATCTGCCCCCTCATGCATACCTCCACATGCCCGGCTGGCCAGCTCACACCCTGCTTGGCACATATCACTCCGTGGTCTGAAGTACACATTGACTGCATTGACCCATGGACCGTCAAAGTCAACAAAATCAAATTTTGCTTCGGCGCTCTCGCATGCATCAGCCCTGCTATCAATCTTATCAAAATCATTTGCATTCCCGCCCCAAAAACTGCAGCCAATGCCTGACGCCTCTTCAAAAATTTCTGGTTCTCCCACAATCCTTGCCCTTCACAATCATGGCCCTGAATTCCATGGTCATGGCTTTCAATTTCCTCTTGATCATGCTGGCGTCAAACCCACCAACATATTACCACACACACACACACACACACACCGCCAACAGCATCATTGAATCATTGCACAAAACGATCAGCTGATTCATCCACACAAAGATCAATCTCAAACTGCCCAATTCCAAATCTGAAGGCAATGATCTTGTTGATGAAGCCATTACAACCGCAATGCACGCCCTCTGCTGCAACCCTGCCTCCACACTTGGACACTTCTCGCCCAGCACCCTCATTTTTAATTGCAACATGCTTTTGAACATTCCTCTTCATGCCAACATCATCACCTTGACCAAACATTGCCAAGCTCAAATCAATAGCTGACTCATTTGCACAAACCCCAAACATACCAAACACAAATTTACCATGGGTCAAGGTGTCTTTGTCAATAAGCAGTATTGCAACAAACTTGGTCTTGTTCACAAAGGCCCCTATCCTATCATCCAAGTCCACACCAATATCACCGTCACTTATTGCCGCAGTCTTGAACACAAATGCATAAACATGCATCACCTTACTCAGTGCAAGCCAGCATAAAATTTCATGGTGTGAGAGAATGAACAACACACAGACACTTCAGTCATGAGTCACTGCCACATTCCCGAGTATCAGTTATTGTTCAATTGTATACAAACATCAAGACATTCTTCGCCTTGAAGCTCATACCAGATTCTGATTGTCAAAGAACATAGTTCTTTTCCAGTCTTAGCATAGATTGAACCTAGAAGCTTCTCAAAGTCATCTTTGGTTCTAAAACTCAATAGCACAGAATTTCACCTCAGCTTAGTTCAAGAGAGGATTGATATTCTTCCAAACTCCCTTTGAGGACAATGCGGGCCTTGGCTGGGCATCCACAAGATAGAAGGAGGTTTCTTCTTGCCTATAAGTGCCACCAATCCACCTCCAGAGCTTCGGCGTCAAGTGTTCCCTTCCTCAACAAGGCAATAGACACAATCAATAATGACCAAAAGCCAACTGCTCAAGCTTTCTTTGAGATCCTCCTCAATTTATAATCCGTGGTACTGCAGGACGCCACCATCTTGCTCCATGTTACTGAATTTTATGCCTGAAGCAAACAGTGCATGGTCACAATTTCTCAATCTCAATCGGCTCCTCATTTTTATTGTTGTTACTGGCTACTGTACTAACGATGGTGAGGACACCTAAATATCAGGTTTATTGTGAACGTTGCTACCGGGACTCTCCTCTGATCACTACTGGTTACGGAAAGAAGAAGGTTACGTATCTTAGTTGCAAAAATAGAAATCATGTTAGTGGCATGACTTGTTTTCTTTTGCAAATTAGACTTCCTGTTGCAAATCACTCCAAGCAATTGTGTTCACGATCATGGAAACGAATCCAATTCAGTTGAGTATCAAACAATGCGTCGTGTTTAGTTCAGTGGCAAAAAACAGAAATGATTCTAGAAAAAGTTTTGGGATTTGCCTTGGCCAGCAGGTTTCGTCCCAGTGGTTTGGGCTGTCTTAATTTATGTTCAATCTTCAGTTCTTGATATGGAGTGGGGATCACTTTGCCATAATTTGAGTTCGGGTTTGGGTTTGACATCCGTTGGAAGAGTATTAAAATAAGTGCCCAGTACAAAATGTAGGCTGAAAACAATGATAGTAATGAGAGTTATTGTTAAATTCTAGTATTAATAACTGTGTTATTATATACTTCGTACTAGCATCAGAAATAGCGTGGGGGTGTCTGTCAGAGGGTCTGACAGGGACTTGATTCTGATAAACATAATAAGTGATCATAGATACCAAGTCAGAGCAAAGTCAGAAGTCAGTCTTAATAATTTGTGCGCAGTTTAACCATAATGGTCCTTTTCTCTGACTTGGTAAAGTAACCCCATTTAGTAATTCCAACCAATGAAATGAGCAATATAATATTATGCGCACACACCCGCTTTGACAAAGACAACAAGTACATACCTGCATAGGGTAAGAAGTACAGTGCAGTATAGTACAGTGCTGCATCAGGCGCCTGGTGCGCCCAAATGCCCGAAACACAACAAACTCAACAAACACATACACTTCGATTCCAACAACATTTGAACATAAACTCATAAAAAAACACGAAAACAACAAAACGGCGAACAAGCAAACAAGCAAACAACAACAACAACAACAACACACTTACTCTTGAAAATACCCACCAAAAATACCCATCATCCTCAACAAAACACTCCCCTTGGTCTCTAGCAAGCAAAATGTCTTACACAAGGGGTCTACAATGATGGCATTCCACCTAATACTCAACTCGCCTATGGTCAAAAAGGGGAAGAATTCTTTTAGTAGTATTGCACTAGCATACTATTTTCTTCCTGTGGTTACTCTAGACAAATAGTAAGTGAAGAAAAGGTCTTTGGCTTTCTTTGCTATCAGCCGTATCGCACGCAAAGGACAAGAGACCGCTGTAAGAGGCAATAACAATCGCAAACATAAATTTTTGAAGTCAATGGCTACCACACCGTGACGGAAAAATACAGCAGCAATAATGGCGCTGCTTGTGAGTCAATTTTGGAGATAGACCCTATAGGTTATGTTACTGTGAATCAGTACTATTGTTTCATCCTCAAAATCTTACGGTATCAGAGGAATCAGAACACTAACACTCTTACGAAGGAACACCTTTGTACCAACAGGTACCAACAGGGTTACACAGTTGCTCCACGTTGTCCAAGTAAGAAAGAAAGAAATCAAGAAGATGCAACATGACGAGAAAATAGATCAAGCATTGTTGCCGTACATGACAGTGAAAAGCATCGAGTAGATTGGGGCTTTCTTGTTCTCTAAGCATTGGTACAAACATAACTACCATGCTGTAGCGTTGAGGGACCGATTCTGTTGCCTTATGATGCATTGCAGTGTTCTGTTTGGTGAGTCGTTATTCAAATGCAAACTGTCAGCAGATCTGTGCAGCATCTTCAAATCTGAGAAAGGCACACACTCCTGCCTGATCCTTATGATGCAAATCATGACAGGGAAAACAAACGGTCAGAAAACTTTGGATAGGCGCATTATGAGACACAGAGATGTTAACATGCAACCCATTGGTGTGTTGGGCTTTTACTTGATGGCATGGTTCCATTTTACTGGAAAGCTTTTGCAATATGGCTTTGCAGATGACACATCATGGTTCAATGTCAAATTACTCACCGATTATAATAACTTGCAGAATGACCATCCAATGACAGACCAAGTGTATGTAAAAACCATGCAAACAGCATGCAAAGACTTGGGCGTTGTATCAAAGCATCTTGTTCACTTTGGCCACAGTACAGGTGCAGTTGCATGCAAAATGCAAGAGGTGGATCCCCAATACATCAAGATGATTGGAAATTGGAACCTTAGCATCAGAGAAGGTCAAAATTTGTCAAAACTCTCTATGAAGGCGATGTGGGTCTTGGCTGGACATTCACAAGACAAAGGCAGTTTCTTCTTGCCACCAAGTACCATTGAGCCACCTCCAGAGCTTTGTCATCAAATGTTCCCATTTCTTGAGAAGACAATGGACACAATCAGTGCCTGTAACAGCAAGAAGCCAACTGTTCAAGTGTTCTAAGAGCTCCTACTGAATTTGCAATGTGTCCTACTGCAGGATGTTGCCGTCTTGATCCACGAAGGGAGAAAAAATTGCCTCTCTCCTTGCCCATTTTCAAAACCAAATTGGTCCATGCGTATCAAGCGGCACTTGCTTTTATGGTCAGAGCAAGAGACAAGGGAGACTCAACCTCAATCCAACAGAGTATGGATGTTGCACTTCCAGGGTTTTGCAACTGACTTCGCAACATTCATTCCAAAGTCTATAATGTTTCACAGGACGTTACATGGATAGATGCTAAGGTTAGTATATTCGAAGAAAAACAAGATGTCATCAATGAACAATTAAACTGCTTCCTGCAGTCACATGGCTTTGTTTTGTCTCCCAACAGAAGCAGTAGCAACACCAAGAACAACAATTGGCGCTGTGGGTACTAACCTTCCAACAAAAGCCTCAATCTGACAGCATACAGCGGTTTCCTTGATGTGGAAGGAGTGGTTTGGGCTTGACGGCTTCAAACAAGATGTCTTCCCTGGCAGGATTGAAGAGCTTGAAAAGAGATGCAGCAGTCAATGGAGAAGACGTTATAATACAGCCAAACAGAAGCAGTTCTCGCAACTCAAATGTATCATACAATTTGTGAAGGGGAGAGTTGATGCTGGAGAATCATGAGAGGCAATTCTGAAAGAAGGCAATGAGTCAATGAAGACAAAGACAACACTTATGACACTCCACAACCATATCCAGAAGGCTAAGTTGTTTTCACTTAGTCCTGCAATTGATAGTCCATGTCCCGTGATCAATTTGCAGTCCATTCCCAAAGCATCAAACACTTTGGAAGTGCAAACAGTTTGACTTGTTGATTGTTGATTGGTTTCCCCACCATGGTTGATTGTCAATTGGTTTCCAAGATTGTTTTGCTTTGCATCAGTTTAGTAGATTTGGTGGAGGAGGAACCCCATGGTCAATGTTGATTGTCAATTGTTCCGAGGAATCCTATAGTCGATGTCAATTGTCAATTGTTCCAAGGAATCCCATGATTGATTCAATTCCAAGATTGTTTTGCTTAGCATCGGCTTAATAGATTTGGTGGGGGAGGAATACAATGGTTGATGTCAATTGTTGATTGGTTTCCGAGGAATCCCATGGTCAATTTGATTCCAAGATTGTTCTGCTTAGCATTGGTTTAGTAAATTTGGTGGTGGAGGAGGAATTCTGTGGTCTATTTCATTCCAAGATTATTCTGCTTATCAAAGTTTATGATCCAAGTCCAGATCCAGAGACGCAGAGTTTCTTTGCAAATTAGAAATTATGATCACTTTGTTGCAAAAGTAGAAATTATGAAATGGAATTGCTTGATATCTAGTAAAATTGCGTGTTGTGTAGTGGGATCACGTGGTTTTTCTTTTGCAAATAAGAGTTCCTTTTGCAAATGACTCCAAGCAACCGTGTCCATGATCGGATCCCATTTAGTCGAGTATCAAACAACACATTGCGTTTGGTTGAGTGTCAAAAAACAGAATTCATTTTAGAAAAAGTTTTGGGATTTACCTTGGCCAGTGCATTTAGTCCCAGTGCACAGGGCTGTCTTAATTTATGTTTATTCTTCAGTTATTTATATTGATTTGCAATTGGGTTCAGGTTTGTTGTCTGTTATCTGTTGTCTGTTAGAAGAGTGTTGTTGGAAGAGTATTAAAATACGCACCTTGTACAAAACCTACTCTGACTCCTATAAAATAATTTGACTTATTGTTTTATTCCTGTTTTAATAATTGCTTTATTAATACTAAAGTCAAGAATTACACATGCAAACTCAGTCAGCGAGTCTGACTTCAATGCTTTTTTGGTGAAAATAATACAAAGTACAAAGTATCATTAATTTGATTATTAGAAGTAAGATTACTTCATACCATTCCCTGCAAAAAGTTAACAAGGGTTAAGGACAGACCAATGGTCATTCGGTAATCGATGACTCGTCAACGCACAGGATGTGTTATTTTTTATTTATCTTCATAAAAAAGACACATCCGCTTATCGACAGCAGTGCCGTCACCGATTCTCGACGCTCCACTCACTCCCTTTTTAAAAAATTGGATATCTCCAAAGTATCAGCTCTGATCAAGTTTGTGCCAGCTAATTTATCTGAATTTTCTTTTCCCCACCCACAATCCCGCTTTGTTTGACCCTATCGCTCGCGATAGGGTTTTTTGAATTGACTATATTATTTGTCAAGGTTTTGTCTCCCTTCCTTTGATTGCAAAGCTGACTGATAAACTTGGAGAGAGGGGGCGCTAACAGGCAACTAGCGCTCCTCTCTGGGTGGATCTGGCAGCACATGTGCTCTGCAAAACCACAGGGGGTTCCTGGCTGGAGATGGCCTGCTTGAATACGTTCCAACAGGAGATGCCCGTGGTACCTTCCACCACACACAGCATATTATGCCCCTGTCACCTTTGTTTTGACGGTTAAGTTTTTTGACTTTAGAAAGATAAATCACTAATGTATTTAGGCCCTTGTGCCTGGATTGTGAGGAGGTCAAGAGAGTTTGCATGGTATCGGACACTGGCTATTGTCAGCGAAAAATACAGACTTCTTGTCGGCATCAAATTTGATCGGAAAAGCCGACAAACAAACCGAGGTGCGAAATACGAGATACGAATATTCCGCTGATCGAGCCTTAGAATCAAACGCACCTCCACTACTTGAAAATCCCTAAGTGGTAAAAATGATATCACTTAGGACTACATTAATCGGTTAGAAACAAGACATCTCCAAAGACCTGACCGATAAGTAAACACTTGGAACGCTTAAGTACATTCAAATGAATATGCTGAACATCCCGTGAGGAAATTACTTATTGCAATCATGAAAATCAATACCAATTCCAAATGGGCCTCATTTATTATATATATCACAAACAGGCATATGTCAAATCGAGCAAAGACACTTAACCTTGTAAAGGACCAATGTCATCGAATGACTGATACAGAAAGACCGACACATGACACTAGTAACACTGCAACAGCAATAGTACCGGTGCGATGAAGATGACGGTAACAAATAACCGGGGAAGATCTCTACCATGTAAAATCACAGCAGAGAGCCCCGAATATACGTAGTAAAAAATAAGAGTCTCTCTCTGAGCTCACATCTCTTTAAATTTAACATCATATACCTTTTGGTCGATTTTTAGAGTAACAACAGGTTACTAGGCTACAACAGCCTAAAAAATGACAGAGCAAGCCCAATGTTGTGATCATGGCTAGTATGTCCCCAGCGTGTAACCAGAGCTATCCCTGCTCTGGCTTCCAGTACCTATACCCTAATCAATAAAGAGTTCTTTGTATCCTTGTATCCAAAAGAGAAGCCTGCTGTTTAATAGAAGAGAATGACGGAGCGACCACGTGCTGGAAGGAGTGCAACCCGGTACCGGTAGCTGTTAATTTCCTTTTGAAACTGGCTGTTGAGCTGATTCTTCCAAAGGCAAAGAAGAGCAACACGATCTGTAGCTGCGGGCCGGTTGAGGTGCCGATCCGTTGTAATCTAATGTTTCTCTGATATCCACTACGATTGAAGGCTCGCCATTCAATCAGATCTATTCTGACTACCGGTGGGCTCAGTCAGTTAGATCTTAGGCTTGTAGTTCTACAGTAGGACGCAAGAACGTCCGATGCAAGGTTTAAGGTTGGATAATCAAATAATCTAAAAGAATGCGCTTTAGCTTGCTGGGGAGCAAGATAGCACTTTAAAGCGTGCTGCCGCTAATACAGCACGATGAAATTACGAGTATTTGTATGGTAAATTACCGTGTTGTTGGAAATACAACATGGTATACCATGTAATTCGTGTTGCCGCTAATACAACACGTATTTTGTGCAGCAGAAACAAGTTCGTGAACACAAGGATCGAACCTCTGCTGTCTTTTCTTGAAAACAAAACACTTAATGAGATTGCTAGCATATGCTAGTTTCTGCGTGTGTTCTCTCTTTGATCTTTAAGTATCGAATAGTTCGATCGTACGAGTGACGATCATTTTGGCTCGCAAGATTGAGCCATTTGGTCAATAATGAGACACTTGGCTCACAAGATCGAGCCATTTGGTCAAAAATGAGACACTTAGCTCACCAAATTGAGCCATTTGGTCCATGATGATAAACATCATGATTCGCGTGCAACCAATCTGTACATGTGGAAGTAAGGAATGAGATACCATTGTACCATTGTCACATACTGATATGCCGAGCATGAAAGGAATTTAATACTCCCCATGTGTCCATGTGAAAGCATTGACTAAGAACCGATGCAATCGTCCTGTAACAAATCACCCGTGTTCCCACAGTAGTGAAAGATAGGCTTGAGCAATGGATACACCACTGAATATCCCCAATGCTTTGTGAGGATATCAGCACAATTATCCTTGCCTGCAAGGTGCTGCATAAAGACGAAACCCCTTGCGATCATGCTCCTAACATAGTGATATGAAAGGATGTGATGCCTCTTGTGGAGCCTTGCATATGGGAATGTGGAAGTTTGGATCATCTTTTCATTATCTCCCCATGTGTAGGACGTGTCGTGCACTCTAGTACCAAGGTATCTGAATGACTGTCGAATGTCAACGATTTGCTCGATGCAGGTTCTAGCAGATACAAACTCAGCACCAAAGGTGGCTGTTTCGGATGTTGCTTGCTTCTTGGAGAACCACATGATGGGGGTCTTATTGGCAAAATGCAGAATACCAGTTACAGCTTTGCCACTTAGAATGTCATGCATTAAGTTAGCATCGTAAAAATGAGACAGTACAACTACCTTGCCGAGGGGGTAGGAGCATCACTTGGTAGATCTTCAGAATGCTCCCCATATACGGTATTAGACCAGTCGGTACTGGTGCCTTCAGTGAGTACAAAATCTGGGGCGCCCACTCTGAATCAGATTTTGAAGTGTCGAAACTTGGAGATGTACCCGTAGATTCTTTTGGCTCTGTTGAGATGGCCTTCCCTAGGCTGCACTCGAAAACTTGACAATGTCATGACTGCAGTTTGCACGTCAAAACGTCCAATAGCTATGACCCATTGAAGTGATCCAATCATGCTTTGATACTTTTGGATATCAGTATCACTTAGGAAGGATGTTGAGTCTAACTCTGGATGGTCGTTCTCAGCAAGTGGTGAATGGAATCTGGTGGTAGGTTTGCAGCCAAACATTTGTACATATGAGGCCTCCATTTTCTCGATGAACTTGATGGGGTTCATGCAGAGCACACCATGTTCGTCTCTTTCGAATCCACATCCCAAATGAAAGTTCATTGGCCCAGAACCCTTTAATTTGAAATTATAAGGTTCAGACTGTAGGATTATCAGAAAAGCTTCAGGATTGGCCATACATAGGCAAAGGTCATCAACATATGTGCATATGAGCTCACATACTGGCTCCCCATGTTTGTTGTTGCCAGGTTTGATAAAGATTTCAGGTTCTGCCTTGGATCTTTCGAAACCTAGTTCAGCAAGGCAGGCAGCAAGTAGATCACCAAAACACTTGCCAGATGATCGTAGTCCATATAGGGCCTTGTAAATCAATAGGAGGTGGCCTGCTAATGGTCCAAATTCAGCGCCAGCCTTGATGCATACTTTCTCACAGGTGACCGCTTCAAGGTACGCATTACCAATGTCAGTTCCCCATGCTTCTAAGCTATTCAGTTCGGCAAGGAATAGGCACATGCGTAGGCCCCGAAGGGAAACAACTCCTGCATATACACTGTGGATGGGAGCTTCAGTGAGATTGCCATTTGCAACTAGCCGTGCTTTGTGTCGACCATCATGCTTGACTGCATAAATCATGTGGACCTTGATTTGTTGGAAACCAATGGGTATATTGCTAGCCTTGTAGATACCTTTGTCAATAAAGGTGTCATATTCTTGGAGCTGCGACATCTCTAGAGCTATGGCATCTTGCCATTTGGTGTTGCCATTTGCAGTATCGAACTGGATAGCTTCTTCATGATTGCGAGGTACTTTGAATCCATACTGGTACTGTGGAGCAGTTCGAAATGAGCGAAGTTTGGCTTGATGGATTAGCCTGTCTAGCTTCTTGGTTCTTCGGGCAAGGGAAACAATGCGTTTGAGATGTTTCCAACCAGGTTGATCAAGCATGCTGTTATCCTTTGCATATTTGGCTACAGTAACAGGATCGTCTGCAGCTACATTGGAGAGAGGTTCATAGGTACGCTCCATGTTTTCCCACTCAATCCATAGGTTGTATTTGGAACCTTTGTATTGAGGATGCTTGCTGTCAAGTGGACCTTGATGGCCAAGTATGCGGCGAAATGACCAAAGTTTGCCATCTTCTTGGGTGACATCTCTGTGGATGTAGTTCATGACATCATTGTAGGCGATGATATCTTCAAGTTCATCATCTGTATGCTTGCACTTGAATTTGATGAAGTCCTTATTTTGCTCAATGCTGTTTTCAACGTCAACAACTGTCATTCTTTTCTGGGTGCCATCAGGGAGGGGCATAAGGAAAGAGCGACCTTGCAAGTCAGCAACAGGGATAGCAGGGATGGTGATGGGTTTGCCATCATCATCAAATTGGGCGTTGCCTTCTGCATCAGTAACAACTACCTTAGATGGGCCTACAGACGGGATAGCCGGATTGGTGGTTGGAGGTATGGCGTCACTAACATCAAAATATGCTAGCTCAGGGGGACCAAAATCATCTTCAGTGACAGGAACACCGGCAGGGGTTTTGCTGAAGATGTGGAGTGTTGGAGGACCATCAAGAATCTCCCCATAGTTGTTAGGGAGAGGAGAAGGTACATAGCTTCGCGTATTAGGAACTTTGGAATAGAGAAAGGTAGGCAAAGACGGCTGAGGAAGGGGGATAGGCGATGGTGGTGTTGGAGCTGGATCTGCCCCGGGAGGAGAGTGACGTGAGGGACTGTCACCAAAGGACTGAGGGGTAGAGGAAGCATCTTTAGCGTTGCGCCATGCAATGAAGCCATCATCAGTGAACAAGCCAGCACGCTTATTGCGGTGCTCGGGAGTTAAAGCAGTGCGGACACCAGATCGATCAAGTAGCTTATTGGTGATTGGGTCCCAGATGGTAAAACAGAGACTATTTCCAACATGCTCAGCGATGCCAACAAAATGACCAAGGCATTCAGTGGGCTGGGAGCCAAACTGGGTGTCAGGGGTTTTGTAATAGACAGGCTCAAACCAAAAGAAACTGAGGTAGGGGCTGATATCACCGAGGGTACCAGTGGCAATGAAGATTGGTTGTTTGTCAGAAAGAGTGGGATCAGACAGGTGATTTAGCAGGCGGCCAACATAGGTCATACACAGGAGCCAGAGATGAGGCGGGGTTCCTGTACGGTCCATTATCCTGTTAACAATGCGTTTGAAGGTCTGGTATCTTCGCTCGAAGAGGTTTTGGTGCTGATGGTATGGTTCACTTTGCCATAGACCAATCCACATCATCTTGAGGTAGTCAAGGACAGGCTTGCTGGACTGGTAAGATCCATGGTCACAAAGCAGTCTGAGTGGTCTGCCCCATTGACGAACAAAATTTTGTAGGCAAGGGAGGAAATCAGCAGTAGTCCTCATTTCTTCAACATGAATGATATGAGATTTCCGGCCAAAGAAAACTTGAGCTATTTTGGAGCCACCATTGACAGCAGGGGTATCGGAATAGATGACATCAGATAGAACATCATCATTGAAAGGTCGGACATTCATGGCTGGCTGTGGTGATTGAAACCTTTTGAATATGTTACCGTCCGGACTAACAGATAAGGAGCCATACTGTGTGGAATTGTCGAAGGTAGCTTTGATACGATCAAGGGAGATCCATCCAAAGAAGGGCTTCAATGATAGGTAATCCATATCAGTGGGTGATTGGACGTGCGAAGCAGCAGTGATCCAGTGAGAAGGGGATCGTAGAGAACATCGGCTGAGGACTTCCTGGTGAATATAGTCAGTAGGACTGAGCCAAAAGGAGGTGTCAGAAGCATCCAATGGCTGAAGGGCTGGGGTGGTACTGTCAGACATGAATGATGCGATTGTAGAGGGGGTGCCAAGGTTGACATCTCGAAGTGCACCAAATTCATCATAATCTTGATACGGAAGCATAGATGGGAGAGGAGGATATTTTTGAAGGAAAGTGTCATCTTGAGGGGTATAAGTGCCATCAAGTACAGATGGGTTCCAATGTTGGTCACTTGTCATGACCACATGTGGAAGCCGCGCGTATTCTTCAGTTGTATATTTGCGCATTGCCAGGTATGGTAACCCATGTCGAATACTAAGTGGGAACACGTGTCCATCTGTAGTGGTGATGACTTGCATTCCTCCCACTTTGATGGATGTGTCATCAACAATTGAAAAATAAGCTTCCATCTGTGGGGAAGACAGGATGGATGGGTGTTGTCCTGTGTAGGCACATTCATGAAAGATGATGATGACCGGACCTCGATTGGACACGGAGTAGGCGCCGCATGTTGCAATGGGGATGTTCTGAATCTGATGATTGTTGATCCCGGTAACATTGACGAATCTAGGAGGAATGTCTTTAGAGATGAGACACGCATCGTGTCCCATGATACAACCGTTCGCACCTCTGTCAACCATAGCGTAACCAGGCGTGGAGACATTGGTTTTGCTACAGTGATATACATCAGGTGGGGTTGCTGGCAACGCAGGAGACTCACAGTCTAGCGGGGCCCAATGATGAAAATTTGCAGATAGAGATGACTGGCCAACAGGAACATAGACATTGCCTTCTTTCTTGTAAAGTACATCAGGATTATCAGCAAGGAACCGAGCTGGGTGCGCAGGGGAAACAGATGACTTTAGTGGTCGGTTATCAGCTTGGGAGGATGCCTTGAAAACTCCGAGGGATTCATGGAATGCAGTCCTGGCTGAGGCTTCCTCTGTAGATGTAAGTTCTTGCTCGGCAGTATGGTGCTCATAAGCTCTTCGAGTGATGGGTTTGCTGGAATTGGGGTCTAGAGCAGGTGCTGTATCTAAGAGCTCGGTGCGTAGGCTTGCGACTAGTTTCTTCTTGTCGTCTGTGGTGAAACCAAGCCAGTGTTTCATACCATGCTTGGAGAGGACAGACCAAACTGGAGATGGTAACCTGGTGCTTGGGTCTGGTGTCCGTCCAGCTTTGTACACAGCATAATCTTGATAGTCAC
The DNA here is from genome assembly GCA_037355745.1 of Pseudo-nitzschia multiseries. Taxonomy (NCBI): domain Eukaryota; phylum Bacillariophyta; class Bacillariophyceae; order Bacillariales; family Bacillariaceae; genus Pseudo-nitzschia; species Pseudo-nitzschia multiseries. The sequence goes on along the minus strand of CM074782.1, from coordinate 21,194,545 downwards.
CATAGAATTCAATAGGAGGCAAACAGGGGGATGTATCGTCTGTGATGCCGGAATATGTTGAATGGGTCATAGAAGAAAGGTCATGTGTATGCGCCTTGACAGAGGCTCGACTGCTTGGCTGTGTGAGTGATGCCTGGGAGTCCAGCCGTGTTGCCTCTAGAAGAAGGGTGTTTTTAAGGTCACTGATAGCAATAGCTTCATGTTGTCGAAATCGGATCATATCATGTGATTCAGGCGGATCACTAACCTTACAGAATTGCTCACTGAGTTGGAAGCTGCTGCTGCATGCTTTGCATAGATGAGTTTTGACAGTATCATAGTCAAGTGGACGCTGCGGGTCCCGAAGTTTGTTGAGATGCTCTAACTGTGCAAACCATTGGGTGATAAATTTCACTTTGGATTCCTTCCATGACCTCAAATCGATATCCAATAGTTGTTGCATTACAAGAGAGGTGTCGTATACCTTGGACTTCGATTTGTCGTGTAGAGAGACAAAATCAAAGAAGGCTTGTCGTCCATCCCTCGTGCCAGTATGGCTCAGCACACATGAGGAGGAGAGGTCACTCTGGAACACATGAAGGACAAGGGTCCAGAAGAACGCGCATTGTTTGTCATGAAGTGCTTTGGTATATCCTGTGAGGGAGGTGTCAGGCCACTTGGGATCAAGGAACGTAGCAATATCAATGTCTGCTGCTGTTTCCAGTTTGGCCTTAAATTTTACGAGCCAATGTTCAAACCTTGCGTCATTCTGCAGAATAGGGAAAGTGGTTTCGTCCCGAGATTTTCTGATCCAGGATTGGTATCTTAATTGATCCAATGGCTTTGCTGATCGATTAGTTGCGCCATCGTCCGGTCTGCGGTCTTCCGTTACCACTCTGTCGGCCGTGGAGTTGCGTCTAGCCCTAACCATTCCGCTCCAGTATTCCTTGAAGGCCTCCTTGGTATAATGGACTCTGTTTTCCCAGTCTAAGCCTTGTTCAGTGAGTAGTCGTCCAAAGTCAACGAATCGCTGTAGTTTTATCTGAACATGTCGAGTAAGGTGTACTCTTGCCCCTCTATCCTGATACGTCAGGTCGTTGATCTCCTCTATGAATAGGAAATTTGACCATGTGGTATATTGGCCAGAAATGAGTGCATCGCAGAGGGTGCTGTTGGATTCCTTTGGGACATCGAATGAATCATGCAGGAAAGTGGCTAGTTCTTGGTCGAATGAAGGGAAGAGGTCCGAGATGGGGATGTTGTCCTCGTCGCCTTGTTGGCTTGGTGTATCATCCTGTTGACCGGTGGGCATGGTTGCAGGTGGCGTTAAAGGTGATCGGGTTGCCGCGCTACCAGGACGAAGGGAGAGGAAGCGTCCGGTGGTCTTGCTTCTTGTCCTTCCACCTCGGGGATTGCTCATAGATCGTCGTCGTGTCCCTGACAGGTAATCGTTCGATGATCTTCTGTCGAGTCGTCCGTTTTGTTGTCTTCTTCTGCAAGCTTCAACAAGCTTGCGACTGTTAATCTGTTAATTTCCTTTTGAAACTGGCTGTTGAGCTGATTCTTCCAAAGGCAAAGAAGAGCAACACGATCTGTAGCTGCGGGCCGGTTGAGGTGCCGATCCGTTGTAATCTAATGTTTCTCTGATATCCACTACGATTGAAGGCTCGCCATTCAATCAGATCTATTCTGACTACCGGTGGGCTCAGTCAGTTAGATCTTAGGCTTGTAGTTCTACAGTAGGACGCAAGAACGTCCGATGCAAGGTTTAAGGTTGGATAATCAAATAATCTAAAAGAATGCGCTTTAGCTTGCTGGGGAGCAAGATAGCACTTTAAAGCGTGCTGCCGCTAATACAGCACGATGAAATTACGAGTATTTGTATGGTAAATTACCGTGTTGTTGGAAATACAACATGGTATACCATGTAATTCGTGTTGCCGCTAATACAACACGTATTTTGTGCAGCAGAAACAAGTTCGTGAACACAAGGATCGAACCTCTGCTGTCTTTTCTTGAAAACAAAACACTTAATGAGATTGCTAGCATATGCTAGTTTCTGCGTGTGTTCTCTCTTTGATCTTTAAGTATCGAATAGTTCGATCGTACGAGTGACGATCATTTTGGCTCGCAAGATTGAGCCATTTGGTCAATAATGAGACACTTGGCTCACAAGATCGAGCCATTTGGTCAAAAATGAGACACTTAGCTCACCAAATTGAGCCATTTGGTCCATGATGATAAACATCATGATTCGCGTGCAACCAATCTGTACATGTGGAAGTAAGGAATGAGATACCATTGTACCATTGTCACATACTGATATGCCGAGCATGAAAGGAATTTAATAGTAGCTACGGTAGCAAGCAAAAAAAGGGACGAAAGCAAAAAAAGGGACGAAAAAAACTCGGAAATCGTCTAAAAATTTCGGAGCAGAGGTTCGAAATGAGTCATGAGACCAATCTCGATCATGTCTTGAGTGTTAATTCGCCCACTTGATGGATGGTACTGTACTAATTCTACGCCGGCCTACTTTGTGTCCCACACATCATACATCATACCTAAACTCGTTCGAGTGTATCAAGTCGTAAATCAGTGCTTATGCTTCGTACCCTATGAGGGTAATTCATACGGATTACTATGTACGGTTACGAGCACGGTACAGTAAGACTTCACAACTTACGAACACCAGGATTTAACCGTCAACTACAGTTTGAATACTCTACTAGAGTTAAGCGTTTTGATCAGCTTTGAAAAATCCATAACGCGTACGTGTTCCAATTTCTTTTTTTGTATCCAAGAGATACTCGTACGAGTTACCTACAAGTCCAGCAGACACGTTACGTTACAATACCGCACGATGCTCTAATTGACACATCACGCGCATCGACGTCTTGAATCTGATGACTTAGACAATCTGTCGTGGAGCAACTGCTGTCACCCGCGGTGGAGCGGTATCTGGGGAAACAGACGACATGATGATGATTGATTGATTCAGTCATCACATCAATCAGACCTTTTGTGTATCGATATTGCTAAGCTTTCCCACAATCGCATATTATTGTTATCATAAACCGTCAGGAACAGAACTAACCAAACTCAATCATCATGCTTCTCAGAACGACAGCCTTCTGCGCTTTCCTCTTAGCATCTGCCGCGGCATTTGCGCCTTCCAACAATGTTCATAGCTTCTCTACCAAATTGAATATGCGAAGCGAGGATAGCGCATCGAGCCCGAGTACGGATGACAGACGAAGCTTTGTCACCAAGGTGAGCATTGTCAATCATGGAATTAAGCAGAAACGATGCACGCAAGTAAAGGTGGTGCACCATCAATTTTTTCTTACACTATGTTTTTTCGTGTTCAACGATTTTTAGACTGGATCCACAGTTGCCGCCGCCGCCTTAGCGTCGGCCACGGGAACACTCGGTGTCCCCACCCAACCTGCAGAGGCTGCGTCTTCCCAAATGTGGAAACCGGTTGCTCTGCCATTTGCCGAAACTTTGTATGACATCGACTTTGACACGTAAGTCCGTAGTATGATGTTTTGTAACGGCGGGACTTTGGTTTGGTTTGTGACGAGTTTTCATCTCATTTTGAATTTTCATCCAAAAACACGGGAATGCCTCCATCAATTGACTCTCAGACCTGATCATGGTTACCTGGTTGGAGCCCGTGGTTCCTTCGCAGAAACAAACGACGGCGGTGAAACATGGGAACCGCGTTCGTTCTCGAACTTGGATGCCGAAGAAGAAGTAACGTACAGATTCACTGTTTCGTCCTTCACCGACGGAGAGGGATGGGTTTTGGGAAAGCCAACGTTGATGCTTCACACCAAGGATGCTGGAAAGACATGGGAACGCATTCCTCTTTCTCCCAAACTGCCTGGCGAGCCAACGTCCATCACATCATTGGGACCCGGTAAAGCAGAAATGACCACATCGGTTGGAGCCGTTTACGTTACAGAAAATGCTGGAAGAAACTGGAAGGCCCAAGTCAAGGAGACTATCGACGCAACGCTGAATCGTATTTCCAGTAGTGGAGTAAGTGGAGCTTCTTACTTCACTGGTAGTATCATTTCTCAAATTCGTGATGATGATGGTGCATACTTGGCTGTGTCGAGTCGTGGAAACTTTTTCCTTACGTGGGAGCCTGGTAACGATTTTTGGATCCCACACAACAGAGGAACTCCAAGACGTATCCAGAACATGGGTTTCGTAGAGGGTGATATCAACAAGGGTGTGTGGATGACGTTGAACGGAGGCAAGCTTCTGATCTGCGACTCGGAGCCAGACCTCAAGGCTGATACATTCGATTTCAAGGAGGCTAACATCAAGACTGGTGGATTTGGAATCACAGACGTTGCGTGGAGAAACAAGAAGGAAGTATGGGCTGTAGGTGGATCGAACACTATGTACGTCAGTACCGACGGAGGAAAGAATTTTAGCTTTGACAAGAGTGCCAACAACATTCCAGGAAACCTTTACAACGTGAAGTTTTTTAAGGAATTTGGAAACAAGGGATTCGCTCTTGGAAGTAACGGCCTGCTGTTGAAGTATGTTGGATAAATCATGTTCGATCTGTCAGACCTATTTTCATAATATCCACGAGTCTATTTGATCAAAAAATTGGTCTAGGAACAAAAATAAATTTTGTCCCCTCTCTGAAAATCGTAACAACTTCGCTTTTATTTAGTCTCTTAATGAAGGTGTATTCGTATCCCTCCTGTCACCGGTACAATACTGCTCTGACAGAGAATTTCTCTTATCATGATGAATGCTAGCACCGATTTACGTTCCGTAGGATTTTAGATGGACACGCATCCGACACCTACCGGACCGGGACGGTGGTCGTTCCGGGGACGAGCTCGACCTTTTTCCGGATGGAAAGAAACGAGAAGGGGGGACTGAAGGTAACACCCGGACCCCATACGGCGAACTTGGAAGCGGTCGTTCAACCGCCATATTTCCCAGGCGCGAAGCGCATTGATTAGCTGTTAACAGATCCCCAACACCTATCCCTGACCCAGTACAGTGTTCACCTGAGGGGGCAAACCCTAACGGTTCATCAGAGGGGGCATATGTTTCACCAGAGCAAGCGCCACTGTTAAATTGCTTCCAAATGGATGCAAGCTGACAGAATCCAAAGGCTTGGAAGAACAGCAAGAGCTGCGTTTGTTAGTGTTAGCGCTACAGCCGATTGAGGTGTCAGTCTGGTTGTGTTCTAATATTTCTCTGATATTCACTATAACTGAATGACTTCAGCCAGACCCAATCTCACTACTGACTTACTCAGGACAGTCAGTTAGATCTTAGATTTGTAGTTATACAATGGGTTGCTAGGCAACTGATGCAATTTTAAGGTTGAATAATCAAATAATCTAAAAGTATAAGATAAAGAGATGATTTTGCCCGGAAGGCAAGTATCTCTTTAAATACAGTGACAGACAGTGTTGCTGCTAATACAACACTGTAGAATCACTTGTTATTTCTATGATGTAATAGGTACAGCAGATGACATTTTCAACGTATATAAAGGATTCATCGCGCAAGCAAAGATTCTTTATTGTGTGCAAACCTCTGTTGTCTTTTCTTGAAAACAACACAGCTTAATAAAAGGTTGCATACATGAAGGATTCATTGCATGAGCAAAGATTCTTTATCATGTGCAAACCTCTACTGTGTTTTTCTAAAAACATGAAAGGTATGCCTTTGGCTACATCATGCGCAAACAACTTGGTAGTGAGTATCGAAACATTGGTCACGGGGACAGAAAAGAATGAACCTTTCCGGTCATTTTAAAAATACATGACCTGAGAAGAATATTCCATTCCTGCATGCAAACAATACATAACCTGCTGGGCCTCATTATTTTCAAACACATAAATGTGCTTAGAAACATAAGATTTGATCAGTCCCATCTTCTTATCGTGGGCACGAAAGGAATTTAATAGCCACCCCAACCAAGTTGGCCAGAGGGGTTAAAGTGTTAGGTTCGCTCAAGGGTTGAGGCTGGCGTCAGGCTAGTACCAGAACAAGAAAGAAGGAACAATAAAAATATTATTAAGATGTTATCATTAGTATGTCAGAGCAGTGTTGGACTCCTCTGTTAACAATTTGTTTGTGATTTAACCATAATGGTCGAAATCTCTGACATACTAAGATAACTACTTTATACCAAAACCAACCAATCAAATTCAACCATGTATGCGCGCATGCGCATGCGCATCGTCACATAAACGATGCTCATGCTTGCGTCCAATTCGTGGGATGTATTTTAAAAATTCGGAAATGTTTGTTGCGCGCATGAAAAATAATTCTCTATGTATTTTTAAATGCAACAATTTCAAGGAGGACTATTTTTGCACCCAAAGTTTCAGCCCCAGTATTATGGTTGCTTCACGATTTTTCTGTTTTACAATTTCATTTCATGCTTACACCAATAATAATTTACTCTCCATTTTATTTTTGTTTTTTCCTTACAAAACTCATCTTTTGTAATAATATCCTCTATATTCAATGATATTTTTGTAGGGTTATTACAAACTTCTTCACAATTGTATTATTTTCTTGAAAATTGGCAATCTATTATGTTATGTTTATTTCGCAATACTCACACTACCAATATGGAATACCAAATACCAACAAACATATTTTTGTACGCAGAAGAAAGTATTTTATCCACATTTACAATAATCTCCTTTATACTATTCAATTTGAATAGAAGACAAGGAAATATATTGTGCAAACCATAAAATAATAACTAACTAACCGTGGTACTATAATGTTGTTGTTATCACCATTTACTTTGGTAAACTTTTCATGTATTTGATGTAAATTTTGTAGTCCTCGTCATCCTTGCCAAGAGTCCCAATCAAGCTACATTGTTGCTTCTGGCTTTTCTCCTTTTTACTTTTTACTTTCTTCGTCCTCCTAGTTATCTCATTGTGTATGATTGCCATTTTGCTGTTGGTGCATTTTAAGTAGTCCTGTCTCTAAATCTTTTGACAGTTGTTTCTCCCTTAGTTTTCTATTTCACTTACAAGGTATTGGTAAAGATCTTGTCCCTTGTCACTCCATCCCTCCTTATTTCCTGACTTACTGTTGTTTGATTTCTTTCTCTTCCTCGTGCCCTTTGTTGTGTTTAGCCACAAGGCATAGTCATTGTAAAGGAAAAGCAATGCAAATGCTTCATCGCCTGGGGCAAAAATGTTACTGATTGTTGTTCTGAATGATGTTCTTTTGAAGTCTGTCTGTTTTGGTGACACCACTCCAAAAAATCTTTTCATGAAGTATTGGAATTCCGGTGAAAATTTCCGTTGATAGTCTTTGTGCAATTTGTACTTATTTTCAGAGTTCACGTTTCAGGTGTCCACGATTAGAACCATTCCTGGGAAAGTATCTGGTACCTGGTTGTTCCTTTTATTGTCTACGTGCCAGTGTTAAGAAGACGATTGTGTTAGAAATTGCTGTCGGTCAAAAATACATGTATCGTACTTACGTACATTCTACAGGGATTATATCCATTCTACACTTGAAAAAGTTACTTATACTCCTCCAGAGATAAAAATGACTTCAAGTATATATCTACGTCACATCATGTGTTCTCTGTCTTATGACGAATTGCACATGATCTATGACCGGTTTAGACATCCCTACATACAACACGAATAACACAGAAATACCGGTTGAATACAAGAATAACATAGCAAAATTAAGAGCCTCTCTCTGAGCTCACATCTCTTTAAATTTAAACAATTTGTTATACCTATCCGGCCGTTTTTTAGAGTAACAACAGGTTATAGAGCCCTTATAACTCACACGATTGCTGCCCATCCATAGGATGGTGTATACCTTAAGCTATCTATCTCCGGCCGTTCAGCACCTCCACTGTTTGGTTACCCCCAGAGGACACTTGTAGTGACGCCCATCCGTGTGCTACTCTTAGGCCTCCACTCCAAGCTTTGGCGAAGTCTCCCTCTCGAGGGTCGCACCTTGGACGTACATCTTCCTTCTGTTCCCTGCTTGTGGATCAGGGGGTGTACTCGCTTTTCACAAGCCTTGTAACCCACAACCAGCTCTCTGGATTACAGTTACAAGATAAAGACCATCGACATCTTTAATAACAGCCCATTGCACCAGACACGCCGATTGCAATACTCCATATTTTTACTTCCGCGTCCATCGTCCACATAAAGGACCATCGCCGCCCATTTGATAGTGCTAAGCACCACTTCAAACCACAACAGACCGCAACTCATCCTTTGATAGTTGCTTTAATAACCACCACGCTATTCAATCAATTGCTCCGCGCAACGCCAAGCAATTCTAATCAAACAGCAATCTCTATCCCTTTTACCTCCACGGCCTACAACATCGATCCCAGTCCGGACATTCCGAGACCACGGATCAATTAATCCCTCCGATCTACTCCAATCGCTTCTCTGCCAATTGGTTATCTCTTTGCCGGCTCTTTCTCTAGCGCCGGTCTTACCCTCGACAACAATATAACACCGGCGTCGAAGCCCCAATCGGAACACAGAAGACAACACTGCAAATTGTCGTTTCCCGTTCATCCAACAACTTGAATTGAGCGCAACTACGAATTCCTTGCTCCTCCCATTCCACCATTTCTTCGTCTCCATCCGGTCATCGAATCACTTCTTATTTCTTCGGAACATTCCTTTGGTTATTTCTGCACCTCCGAGGATCGTTTTGACGATCATTCAATATTTCGATACCCGATCCTTATTTCTCCAACAACGGGAAACACCAACCGCTTGATTCGCTGCTACCATCCGACTACCAGCAATTACAATCACAACTTCACCATGACGCAACAAACCGACTTGAACTATGACAGCTGGAGCGACTGGAACTATGTCAAAGCCATACAGTTCTCATTTGGAAAACTGGTAGTAGGAGCTGACAAGAACAATGCCGCCCAAAACCTACTCAATGCAGCATACTCCCAGAAATTGACTAATATCAACAGCATACTCACTATTGACAAGAATGGTGCTGAGACCCTCAAGCCGGACGCTATTTCCAAAATCAAATCCCTTGTCACCGCAGCCATCATAGAAAATCTCCCTCTATTGGAAGTATCTCCCAAATGTACAAAACACATTAGAATGCTTCTGGAACACTTTACCATTTGGTACCTTGACAACGATATGCCAAGGCGACCCGTTCATGACTATCATGCACTTGCTCCTGCAGCAAACGCGGCAAAGCTTCGCTATCATCAGTATAAAGATCCTACCATCCAATTGGAATTCAGCATCCAACATTGGGGGTTCAATAAAGGATGGTATCCATAGGACTTTGCCAAGGTTTACGATAGAAACAGTGAAGCAACAGCGTTTGAGAAATCTATGTCTCTGGAGCCAATGCCTACGGCCGTGTCATACAACCATCGAGTGGCAAATATCCTGAAATTCTCCAGGAGAATCATCTCCCACGAAAATGAATTTTGCTTTGACCTACCAGATCCCTATTTTGAGTACGTTGTGTTTGAACAAATTTACCTCATGGCCTTTCCTCCCAGTTACACATGGACATGGAAATACTCACCTGACAGTGACTCCGTCTCCTTTCGCCGAGTCCGACCCAACTCTATCTACTTCCGTCGCGTCACTTCATCTTCAAGGACTCCAATCCAATGCCAGGACAAGTCCACTGTGACTGCGTCACATGTAACACCATCCACATTGCCCAGTTCAGACCATCTCTCTCCCCCCCTCGGGGGCCAACCAACTTCGTATGGACCTTCAATCCTCAGAATGAAATTGCAACATTCCGATGTGTGCCAAAATCTGTCCTCTTACCCCAGCTTTTGTTGCGCATTCCACTACTGGTACCATCTGAGGCACTTGCGAGGGGCACTGACCTTCCAAACGCCGCTCCTGCATACATGCGATCATTGCAATCCCCATGCCGTAACCAGATTTGCCCCAAACCAAATTGTCAGCCTGTCGTACGACTCTCCAAACGACATCGGGATGCCCTGAAGATAAAAGCGTATCACTTGCATGCTAACATCTTGTCTATGAATTGGATTTATGACACTATTGACTGACCGCTACTCGGTTTCATTCTACAATTCACATACGATGTCGTCTGAGCAACTACCATCCCCTGAGATCTCCTCCAGATCGTTGTGAGGCCGCTGTTGAGCTACTTCCTTCCAATCTCCCTCCGATCTACTCCGATTTTCTCTCCGACACTCGGCTAATTATCTCCTCCGCTTCAAATTTTCGCCGATCTTCTCCGCCGGTCGCTATTTCTTTGGTTCTTTCTTTCCGTCACCGGTCCTTCGGTCCTACCGGTCGACTGCTTACCGGTTCATTCCGCCGCCGGTTCTTTCTTTTCTCTTTCCTGGGTCATCAATCCTCCGCGAATTCTCCGACAAACATTCCTTTGATCTGTTCCCCGGTAATTTCTCCCGACGCCGCTACTTCGCTTGGTCATCCCACCGCACCTTCGCTCGGTCATTTCGTTGGTTCCGCCGGTTATTTTCTCTTTTCTGCTCCTCCGGTCATGGATTCCCTCTGGTCATCGTTCGTTCATTCGACGCCGACACCACCGTCGTTCTTTTTCTCTTCTACCTTCTTCCCCTCCTGCTTCTGAATCAGGGGGTGTATCCACTGTTTCTACCCACAGTTCTTTGATAGTCCACGAGCAAGCATGGTTGACCCCTTTGATTGGAACGCTATTGAAGGCATCCAATTCTGTTTCAAGGACGAAAAATTGAATGCTGTCTACTCTCAGATCATGGATGATACGGACATGGAAGACCTATTTGTGGAGAGCACAGAAGCAAAGGTACTAGCACCCTCCATGATGCCCAACGAGCTGTAAAATTGATGTCTTTGATGCTTGATCAATTTCTATGATTTGATCTATGATTAACCGGTTTCTTGATCCGATTCTACGATTCCACTGTGTTTGATTAAATCAACCTTTCGCATCCTCCCTTTGTTTCTACAACCATGGAATTCGCCCTACGGTTTTGTATCATTTACAACCATGGAATTCTATTGAATCATGGAATTCTATTCTTTAAGTGTGAATCAAGGGGTGTGCATCTGAATCAAGGGGTGTGCATAGTATAACCGCATGACGCTTCATTTGGACGCGTTCTACCTTCCAGAGTTTTTTCCCTCATAAGCCTCCACCAGTTTACTTACGCTCCCCGCACGCAACAAGGATCCCACTGAAACCAAACCAATGAACCGACAAACTATTGGGTGTGTAGCCGGTTCCTGTAAACCCAACACAAGCGAATTCAAACGATCTGCTTCCTACCGAGTCAGAAATGAATCCCCTCCGTTTCCATTTGTTTCTACAACACGTCTCTTTGAGATTCTACGACAAGTCAATCAATTCCTTTATCAATTGATTCTCAACAATTTGACTCATTGGTCTTCCTACAATAATCAATTGCCTCAACTACTGCCATGAGTCTGAGACTATCTACGATCAAGTTTCTATGCATCGATTCTGACTCTCCAACCTCCTCTTGAAAGATACGAGTCTTCGATTTCACCCTAACGGATTCTTTGTTACCCCTTCGTCGATGATCAAGCTTAATCGCTTCAATTACTACTGCATGGCTCATCGATTGATTGATCCCAAACATTCAACTCCTCCTCTCGGACGACTCTGCATCCCATCTGTGATATCAACCAAGTATTGCTCAATAAATTCTCTCCTTCGTGTCTTTCTACGAACAACATTTTCCAGCGATCCTCGCCGTTTGATCCCTACTACATTCTCAACGTACGATTCTATCCTACGGCTTACCCTTCTGAGTCCTCTGTTCCACTTCAATTGATACAATTGATTCCTCCATACGCTTGTCCCTACCCTACGATATGAATAATCAATCACAGCGTTCAATTCTCCGATTCCCCAGTCTCCTTTCAAGGGTACGCATCAATATTCCGCCTTGTCTTCCATTTGATTTGACAAGTTTCATTCGATTTATACTATGGTTGATCACTCCGTCGACTGTCAACCCCTGCTTCTGCTCCACGCTTGATTCTAAATCTATGGCTTGAAGCAGTCAATTCAACCCTCGACGTTTTGACTCTATCCTACATATAATTGATCTCTTTTCAGCGTCTCCACTCTGCTGACGATCTACGATTGATCAATGCTCAGCATGTTTCCAACCTGGTTCTAAGATCCATTCCGGTTAATTGACACATCGACTCCATCAATTTTATGACTCTTTATCCCATCCGTGATATCCAATACGCTTCATCCAAGCACATCTCTTCTTGATCGATTCCTTCGACTCAATCGGTACTCAAGCTCAACCAGTACACACGGCTCCGACTCCGTGCTATCATCCTTCGACGATTGTGATTCCCCGATCTAATCTTCTTTTCAATTCCGATTGATCACTCTTCTACCATCAATCAATCATCTTCGATGCTGCTCACTCCACTTCTACAATTGGATTCTCCAATCATATCCATCCAATCGATTGTTCCCAAGGTTTTAAGACCAAAGGATTCTAAGAACAACTCCGATTAACCTTCTTATTAAATTCCTTTCGTGACCAGAAGTACCAAAGCTACCAGATGGTAGACTTCCTATTCGTAGGAATCAATGAGTCCCGTATCAATCTAAGTAATCGGTTCCCACGGCACATCGATTCCCACGGCGCATCGATTCCCATCGCGCATCAACGGTGAGCAATCCCTGTTTTACAGTATTGCCATTGTTCTTTGGTGAGCAAACTCTGATTTCATAAAATATCACACGAGCTACGGGAGCAATTCCTGACCTTAATGATAAACATATCATGAAGTCTTCCTAACGGAACAAGAGAAGAAAACCGTTGGCGTGTGATTCTCACACAATACATATACATGCATACAGATATATATGGTCAATGACCAATACATGTACGGAAATAATCAGCGAGTAATCTCATCACTACGCAACAGCAGTTGCAACGTATTCATCTCAATAAAAGAGATATCTTGCGTTTCGGCAAGATTTCACTTTATCTCATACTTTTAACATTCAACTGATTTAAATCCCAAAATTCACACTAGTTGCTATCAACTACTTGTAATCTACATACTAAGGTCTGTCTCGCTGCAATCTGAATAAGTCACAGCAAGAAGAGCAAAATTCACACTAGTTGCTACCAACTACTTGTAATCTACATACTAAGGTCTGTCTTGCTGCAATCTGAATAAGTCACAGCGAGAAGAGATCTGGCGTTTCCCTAGTCTCGCCTGTAGTCCGATTATCCGTTGCCGAAAGTATCCAAACACCACTACATACTTGAGCACCTCTCCCTCCTCATTAATGTCTCATGCTTCTCCATTCTACGATTACAATCTTCTGATTCGATATCCAAGCTCATACTTAAGTTTTTAGAGTTCTACAAGATGGAGAACCGACTTGTAATTCAACGCTCCTTCACTAAGTGTTGAATCAAGGGGTGTGCTGTCGGTCAAAAATACACGTATCGTACTTACATACATTCTACAGGGATTATATCCATTCTACACTTGAAAAAGTTACTTATACTCCTCCAGAGATAAAAATGACTTCAAGTATCAAGATATCTACGTCACATCATGTATTCTCTGTCTTATGACGGATTGCACATGATCTATGACCGGTTTAGACATCCCTACATACAACACGAATAACACAGGGATACCGGTCGACTACAAGAATAACATAGCAAAATTAAGAGCCTCTCTCTGAGCTCACATCTCTTTAAATTTAAACAATTTGTTATACCTATCCGGTCGATTTTTAGAGTAACAGCAGATAATGACAAAATAGTGTATCAACACCCAGTACATTGTCAGTTGCTTACCTTTCTTGTAGTTTTTTCTTGCAAGAGTTTGAACATTGTGCCTACGTGTAGTGATTGTTCGGCAGAAAATTCCACTCCACTTTTGATCCTTGATATCAATCATATTTGGTATTTCATTATTATTCCCTAGTTTTACAATTGTCATGATCGTTGACTGTATGAATTGTTCAGGAGGCAGGGATTTCATTTTCATGAACAATGTTTCTTTCACGTACCGGGTAATGTTTTTGTTTCATGATAGTCATTGGTCTTTTTTTTTGTAAGTAGGGTATAGGTTTACGTCCGATAACTGTCACGCGACCTTTTTTTTTTTGTCGCAAGGTACTTTCGCAACCCCTGCTTGTGTGTAATTTTAACACGAGCCCCCCCCCTGTGATTCACTAGGTCAGTATCATGCCCAATTTTCCAACTCTCAATACCTGGGTCGCGATTATTTTTTTCCTTGGGTCATGAATAATTATTATTAATTTTTAATAAAACCTACCCATACGCTCGCGAATCACATCTACTAAAATTAAATACGCAAGGTCATGACTCACAACCAAGCCCCCCCTGTGATTCGGTGGCTTTGTATCATGCTCATTTTTCTAACTCTCAATCCCTGGTTCGCGATCATTTTTTTCCTTGGGTCATGAATAATTATTTTTAATTTTTAATATCACCTACCCGTACGTTCGCGAATCACACCTACTAAAGTTAAATACGCAAGGTCATGACTTACAACCAGTAAAATTTAACATTAGTGCTTGTGACTCACAAACCTTAAAATTTATCTCCATTGCTCGCGACACACTACCCTTATAATTTAATATTTGTGCTCGCAACACACAACCCTTAAAATTTAATATCATCGCTTGCGACTACCTACCACTACAGTTCAATTTTTCGGGTCAAGAATTTGTCTAGTAGTATCATATACAAAATATGTATGATATGTATGAGTACTCCTTTCCGTACATTTTAATCATTTGTGTCACACAATGTACTATTTATTGCAATGGTATGCAATGTATGTAGAATATGTACCTTTTACCCTAATCACTCTCCCCAAAGATTTACCTGTCTCGTACTAGGTGTGAACCCACCCGCGTTGTCGTCAAATTAGTGAATGGACTGACACAATGAACAGTAACGATTCTGACAACAATGCCTAAACTTCCTCCATTCCGCCAAGCAATTGAATCAATACAGGATCAATATAGTTGTCATCCTCATTTTCCTCTTCAGCAAGACTACTGGCAACAGTGCCACCATCTTTCGATACAGTACCGGTAGGGTTTTTTTCTGACTTGAATCTTTCCAGCATCATTTTCTCCAAATTTTTACCCGTTTCCGGATCTTCTCTTAATGATTGTACCTTCTTGCACAATCTAGCGAACACTTGCCTTGCTCCACTGTTCTGTTCCGTTTGATTGTTCCGTTTTGTCATTCCGTTTCATCCCTTTGTCCTTCTTATGTCCTTTTGTTGGTTTGTTGTTCCTGAAGAATAAAAATAAGAGAAAGAAAGATCAGAAGCAAATAGAATCTTCAACAAATTGCTGTCATTGTCACTCACTAGTGTTTCTCATTGTTTTCTTTCATTGCCGATCCATTGTTTCCGTGCTTTTCATTTTTTTAAATACTGTGCCAACCAAGAAGGATGTGTTGCTTTTTGTGTGGTTTTGATTTGGGGTATGTGCAGTTTTCCGTGTGTGTACAGTTTTTTGTGTGTGAACTTTTCTGTTGTTCCATTCTGTCGTTCTGTCCCATTGTTCCGTTCCATTGTTCCGTTCTGTTTCATTGGTTGTTCTGTCTTAAGTGCTCTCCTTTCCTTCGTTGGTTCGTTTGATTGTTGTTCTGTTTCAATAAAAATAAAAATGAAAGAAAGAAAGATCAGAAACAATAGTATCTCCAACAAATTGCCGTCATTGTCACTCACTGCTGTTGTTCTGTTGTTCCATTCTGTCATTCCTTTTTTTAAATGCGTTGTTCCATTTTGAGTGCTGTTCTTTCCCTCGTTGGTTTGTTTGATTGTTGTTCCATTTCAATAAAAATAAAAGTAAAAGAAAGAAAGATCAGAAACAAATAGAATCTCCAACGAATTGCTGTTATTGTCACTGACTAGTGTTTCTTCTTTGTTGTTCGGTTGTTCCGTTGTTCCGTTGTTCCGTTGTTCGTGACTGTCGGACAACATTCATTTTCCCTGCTTCAAAAAAAACTGTGCCAACCAAGAAGCATGTGTTGCGTTTTGTGTGGTGGTTCCGTGTGTATACAGTTTTTCATGTGTGTGTGGTTTTGTGTGTGTTGTGTGTGGTATGTACCCTGACTTCTTCCATGTGCCTGGCTTGTGCACGGCCTTTATTTTCTATATAAGTAAAGCATGTACGAGTGCACGCCACCCCTCCCAAGCCATAATTTTTTCAAAGAGGAAATTGTGATTACACAAAGGTTATGTATCTAAATCCCCAACCCATCTGTAGAATATGGTATCCAGTCAGTGGTTCGAAACTCCCTTGGGTCAGTATGGTACCTATCTACGTACACTTTTTGCACAGTACCCAACTATGCACCTTTTGCATGCAATATTAGCTACAACTAGTAGTACTGGTAATATCTGCACCATTCTTTTGTCTGAGAATAATGAAAAAACAGCACCTCCATTTCAATTAAACAACTTATGAATTATTTTCATTTGACACTCATTCAAGTACAGTTTTTGGTGATTGGATTATACAAAGTAGTAAATGTTCTTCCTATTATGGACTTGACCTCATACTTTGCCTGTCATTACCCAATAAGTCATTTTGTGCCCTGGATTTGCACCAATAATATTCTCTTGTGTGCGATTTGGAGAGACAAACCACAACAGTTTCAGCAATCTGTGGGGCAATATTGTTACCAATATGCATCATAGGAGTCACGAAAAAATCATTCATGGCCTGGACCGGATACTTTGTAAGTCATTACCCAATAAGTCAGTTTGTGCCCTGGATTTGCAACAAAAATACCCTCTTGTGTGTCATTTGGAGACACAAACCACAACATTTTCAGCATTATGTGTGGCAATGTAGTTCCCAATATGCATCAGATGAGTCATGAGAAATATATTCATGCACGGCACCAAAAACTTTAAGAGTCATTACCCAATATTTTTCCTCCAAATCCAGGACCCAAATGCACTCATTAGGTGGTGACACACCAAACATCACACATAATTCACTTCTGTTTCTTTCATGATTCAACTTATCCGTTACAGGAACAATATTCATGGACTAATCACCCAAAATATCTGATTCTCTAATTTCTAATTGCAAATTAGTGTGTATTCTTCCTCTAAATCCAGTACCCAAATGCACTCATTAGTTTGTGACACACAAACTATCATAGATAACTCACTTCTGTTTCTTTCATGATTCATCTTATCCATTACAGAAACAATATGCATTGACTAATCACCCAAAATATCTGATTTTTTAATTTCTAATTGCAAATTAGTGTGTATTTTTCCTCCCATTCCAGTACCCAAATGCACTGATTAGTTTGTGACACACAAACTATGACAATATAAGTCACTTCTGTTTCTTTCATTATTCATCTTATCCATAACAGGAACAATATTCATGGAGTAATCACCCAAAATGTCTGATTTTCTAATTTTAAATTGCAAATTAGTGTGCATTTTTCCTCCAAATCCAGTACACAAATGCACTTATTAGTAGGTGGTGGTGACACACTAACTATTACAGATAACTCACTTCTGTTTCTTTCATGATTCATCTCATCCATAACAGGAACAATACGCATGGACTAATCACAAAATTATCTGATTTTCTAATTTTTAATTGCATATTAGTGTGCATTTTTTCTCCAAATCCAGTACCCAAATGCACTCATTAGTTTGTGACACACAAACTATCACACATAAGTCACTTCTGTTTCTTTCATGATTCATCTTATCCATTACAGGAACAATATTCATGGATTAATTACCTATAATATCTGATTTTCTAATTATTTATTGCAAATTAGTGTGTATTCTTCCTCCAAACCCATTACCCAAATGCACTTATTAGGTGGTGACACACAAACAATGACAGATAACTCACTTCTGTTTCTTTCATGATTCATCTTATCCATTACAGGAACAATATGCATGGAGTAATCACAAAAATTATCTGATTTTCTAATTTTAAATTGCAAATTAGTGTGCATTTTTTCTCCAAATCCAGTACCCAAATGCACTTATTAGTAGGTGGTGACACACTAACTATTACAGATAACTCACTTCTGTTTCTTTCATGATTCATCTCATCCATAACAGGAACAATACGCATGGACTAATCACAAAATTATCTGATTTTCTAATTTTTAATTGCATATTAGTGTGCATTTTTTCTCCAAATCCAGTACCCAAATGCACTCATTAGTTTGTGACACACAAACTATCACACATAAGTCACTTCTGTTTCTTTCATGATTCATCTTATCCATTACAGGAACAATATTCATGGATTAATTACCTATAATATCTGATTTTCTAATTATTTATTGCAAATTAGTGTGTATTCTTCCTCCAAACCCATTACCCAAATGCACTTATTAGGTGGTGACACACAAACAATGACAGATAACTCACTTCTGTTTCTTTCATGATTCAACTTATCCATAACAGGAACAATGTGCATGGAGTAATCACAAAAATTATCTGATTTTCTAATTTTAAATTGCAAATTAGTGTGCATTTTTTCTCCAAATCCAGTACCCAAATGCACTTATTAGTAGGTGGTGACACACTAACTATTACAGATAACTCACTTCTGTTTCTTTCATGATTCATCTTATCCATAACAGGAACAATACGCATGGACTAATCACTAAAAATATCTGATTTTCTATTTTCTAATTGCATATTAGTGTGCATTTTTTCTTCAAATCCAGTACCCAAATGCACTCATTAGTTTGTGACACACAAACTATCAAAGATAAGTCACTTCTGTTTCTTTCATGATTCATCTTATCCATTACAGGAACAATATTCATGGATTAATTACCCCCTATAATATCTGATTTTCTAATTATTTATTGCAAATTAGTGTGTATTCTTCCTCCAAATCCAGGACCCAAATGCACTCATTAGGTGGTGACACACAAAGTATCAAAGATAACTCACTTCTGTTTCTTTCATGATTCATCTTATCCATAACAGGAACAATATTCATGGGCTAATCACACAAAATATTGGATTTTCTAATTTTTAATTGCATATTAGTGTGCATTTTTTCTCCAAATCCAGTACCCAAATGCACTCATTAGTTTGTGACACACAAACTATCACACATAAGTCACTTCTGTTTCTTTCATGATTCATCTTATCCATTACAGGAACAATATGCATGGAGTAATCACAAAAATTATCTGATTTTCTAATTTTAAATTGCAAATTAGTGTGCATTTTTTCTCCAAATCCAGTACCCAAATGCACTTATTAGTAGGTGGTGACACACTAACTATTACAGATAACTCACTTCTGTTTCTTTCATGATTCATCTTATCCATAACAGGAACAATACGCATGGAGTAATCACAAAAATTATCTGATTTTCTAATTTTAAATTGCAAATTAGTGTGTATTTTTCCTCCAAATCCAGTACCCAAATGCACTAATTAGGTGGTGACACACAAACTATGACAGATAACTCACTTCTGTTTCTTTCATGATTCATCTTATCCATTACAGGAACAATATGCATTGACTAATCACCCAAAATATCTGATTTTTTAATTTCTAATTGCAAATTAGTGTGTATTTTTCCTCCCATTCCAGTACCCAAATGCACTAATTAGGTGGTGACACACAAACTATGACAGATAACTCACTTCTGTTTCTTTCATGATTCATCTTATCCATAACAGGAACAATACGCATGGACTAATCACAAAATTATCTGATTTTCTAATTTTTAATTGCATATTAGTGTGCATTTTTTCTTCAAATCCAGTACCCAAATGCACTCATTAGTTTGTGACACACAAACTATCAAATATAAGTCACTTCTGTTTGTTTCATGATTCATCTTATCCATAACAGGAACAATATTCATCATGGACTAATCACCCAAAATATCTGATTTTCTAAATTTTTAATTGCAAATTTGAGATTTTCCAACCACTTCTTTAACACCCAGTAACATTCATTTTCAGATTTCAAATTTAAACATGCTTCAAACACAAAGCCTGCAACGCCGTTCCGGTTAGAGAATTCTGAAACGCCATTCCATGATTGTTGACATGAATTGTACAAAAAAATGTTTCACCACCCCAACAGAAGTGATTACTATCATACCTACATTACTACTACTACTATCATAATACTACAAAAAGAGCATTTTTTGGAACGCCGTTCCCAAAAAAGGACAAAAGGGATAATGGTGGTGAAATTGTGTAGGAAATTGGTGCTGTAGATTTCTACGCAAATTTGTTACCAGAAATTATCTAGTACGAAAACGGTGTAGAAAGCTACTGCTGTACTAGATTTCTATGCAAATGCGTTACCAGAAATTATCTATTACAAAAATTGTGTAGGAATCTACTGCTGTAGATGTCTACGCAAATTTGTTACCAGAAGTTATCTAGTACGAAAATTGTGTAGAAAGCTACTGTCTAGAAATTATCTAGTACGAAAATGGTGTAGAAAGCTACTGTCGTAGAATGCTACGGAAATTCTATTCGTTACTAGAAAATATTCTAGTACAAAAATGGTGTAGAAAGCTACTGTCGTAGGATGCTACGCAAATTCGTTACCAGAAATTATCTAGTACAAAAATGGTGTAGAAAGCTACTGTAGTAGAAATCTATGCAAATTCAATAACAGAATTTATCTAGTACGAAAATAGTGTAGAAAGCTACTGGCGTAGAATGGTACACAAATTCGTTACCAGAAATTATCTAGTACAAAAATGGTGTAGAAATCTACTGTAGTAGAAATCTATGCAAATGCAATACCAGAAATTATCTAGTACAAAAATAGTGTAGAAAGCTACTGTCGTAGGATGCTACACAAATTCGTTACCAGAAATTATCTAGTAGGAAAATGGTGTAGAAAGCTACTGTCGTAGAATGCTACGCAAGTGCAATACCAGAAATTATCTAGTACGAAAATAGTGTAGAAAGCTACTGTCGTAGAATGCTACACAAATTCGTTACCAGAAATTATGTAGTACGAAAATGGTGTAGAAAGCTACTGTTGTAGAAAGCTACGCAGTTACCAGAAATTATCTAGTACCAATATGGTGTAGAAATCTACTGTAGTAGAAATCTATGCAAATTCAATACCAGAATTTATCTAGTACGAAAAATAGTGTAGAAAGCTACTGGCGTAGAATGGTACACAAATTCGTTACCAGAAATTATCTAGTACAAAAATGGTGTAGAAATCTACTGTAGTAGAAATATACGCAAATTCAATACCAGAAATCATCTAGTACAAAAATAGTGTAGAAAGCTACTGGCGTAGAATGCTACACAAATGCGTTACCAGAAATTATCTAGTAGGAAAATGGTGTAGAAAGCTACTGTCGTAGAATGCTACGCAAATGCAATACCAGAAATTATCTAGTACAAAAATTGTGTAGAAAGCTACTGTCGTAGGATGCTATACAAATTCGTTACCAGAAATTATCTAGTACAAAAATGGTGTAGAAAGCTACTGTCGTAGAATGCTACACAAATGCGTTACCAGAAATTATCTTGTACAATATTGTGTAGAAAGCTACTGTCATAGAAAGCTACGCAAGGTCAATACCAGAAATTATCTAGTACAAAAAACGTGTAGAAGGCTACAGCTGTAGAATGCTACACAAATTCATCACCGGTAAAACGTACTACCAGCACCGGTACATGAAAAATCTCACTATCACCGGTACATGAAAGATCTCACTGTATCACAAGTTGAGAACGTTAAGTAAATATCAGGGCACTATTCTTTATTGTTCTATATTCAAAGCGCGCGCAATGCGCGATATTATTTACTTAACCTTCTTATTTTAATTAAGAAAATCAAATTATTCTTCATTGTTCTATATTTACTGCATTAGATCTCACAGGTTCAGTATCAATTTTTTCTTTTCTTTCCGAACACACACACACACACACAGCGAAAAGTAATTCACACAGCGAAAAGTGATTTTACAGTGTGATTTTACAGTGTGGTGATTTTACAGTGTGATTTTACAGTGTGGTGATTTTACAGTGTGATTTTACAGTGTGATTTTACAGTGTGATTTTCTTTTCTTTTCGAGGCAAAAAATGCTCTTTCCCTTCATAATCTTACCGAACTTATCTTGAGCAGAGTTGCTTTACCGTACTTGTACGATAAAGCACTCGGTCCAAGAACGCGGGATCCCACTGAACTGATCAGCAATGATCACTAGGCAGGGAATTCAGGCTCGAGATATTTTAGTCCAAAACAACTGCCTTGGCTGAAAAAAGACAATAGAGACCAGGACGAGAGAGGAATTGCTTGATAGATATTGTTTGAGGGCCCGCAAACACGTCTTGAAAAGTAAGAAATCTGCATCCCTTGTGTATTTATATCAACAGGATCAAGATCCAGTTTTTCGTGATATAGGAGTAAGATTTCTTCGAATCTATGGCAGCAGCAACAACAACAACAATTTCATTGGGACAATTGTCGGAAGAACGATTGTTGGAACAACGTATCGGCAACAACAATTCGGCAGCAAAAGGGCATCGGTGAACAACGTGAGATAAATAAACAATGATCATGCTCTGCCAACCCAATTACAGATGATGTATTTTCTAACTTTGGCATTTCTTCTTACTATTTCAGGGACGGCAATGAGGAGCCAACAAAACAAACAGTACAAGGGAGCAACAAGTTTGAGGTGGAAAGGACAGCAACGGTGGACTTTGTCCGCAACAACAAATCGAAGGCAACACAATGATGTTGGTGTGGGTGTTGGATGGATTAGATGGCGGACTTGATGGTGGACTTGATTCAATCAATTGGATTTGGTATGGGGGTTCGATTTGATTGATTGGATGGTGGATTTGGGGGGGAATACAATTCACTCTCTAGCTGTTACACTTGCTGTTCCTCTTGCTAGTCGCTGTTGCAGTTGCTCTCGCTAGTTGCTATTGTTGTTGCTGTTGCCTGTTGCTTTTGCTAGTTGCTATTGCTCTCGCTAGTTGCTATTGGTGTTGCTCTTGCTAGTTGCTATTGCGTCACATAAACGATGCTCGTGCTTTCGTAAAATTCGTGCGATATTTTAAAATATTCCGAAACATTTTGTTGCACGCACAATAAATAATTCTCTACCTATTTTTGCACGCAACAATTTCAAGTAGGTCTATTTTTGCCACCGTTTTTTCCAGCCCCTTTTCATGCTTGCTTAAGAATCTTTCTATTCTACAATTTTATTTCATGCTTACCCCGATAATATTTATTCGCCATTCAATTTTTGTTTTTTCCACACGAAACTCCTCATGTTTTGTAATAATATCCTCTATGTACACTGATATTGTTGTAGCGCTGATACAAATTTCTTAACAAATATACAAGCTTCTTGATAACCAGCAATGTATTCTGTTATGTTGCTTTCAGGTTACTCACACTTTGTTTTTCGAATATCAAAATCCAACAACCATATTTTTGTACAAATAAGAAAATATTTTATCCGCATTTGCAATACTCTCCGACATTTTACAATATTCACGCTACGCTTATCAAATACGGAAATACAACAAACTTATTGTGTAACAAATACGAAAGTATTTTATCAGCCTTTGAAATTATCTTGTTTATTGTATTATATTCGAACAGAAGACCCGGAACAATATTGTGCAAACCATAAAATAATAATGAACTAGCCGTTCTACTATTGATGTTGATATCATCAATTACTCTTGTTCGTTTTTATTGTATTCCATGAAAAATTTGTAGTCCTCATCATCTTAGCCTAGAATCTCAACCAAGGTACGTTTTCGCTTCCGTGTTTTTCCCTCTTTGTTCTCCTCCTTATCTTGTTGTTTACGATTGCCATTTTGCTTTTGGTACATTTTAAGTATTTCCGTCTCTAATTGTTTTGACTGTTGTTCCTTCCTTCGTTCTTCTAATTCACTTACTAGGTATTCGTAAAGATCTTGTCCCTCGTTACTCCACCCCTCCTTATTTCCAGACTTACCGTCAGTGAATTTTTTTCTCAACCTCGTGCCCTTTGTTGTGTTTAGCCACGAGTCGTAGTCGTTGTAAAGGAAAAGCAATGCAAAAGCTTCATCGCTTGGGGTGAAAATGTTACTGATTGTCATTCTGACTGATTTTCTTTTGAAGTCTGTCTGTTTTGGTGACACCGCTCCAAGAATTCTTTTCATGAAGTATTTGAATTCTGGTGAATTTTTCCGCCGATAGTCTTCGTGCAATTGGTACCTATTTTCTGAGTTAACGTCTTGTGTGTCCGTGATTAGAACCGTTCCTGGGAAACTATCTGGTATCAGGTTGTTTCTTTTATCGTCTACGTGTCAGTGTTCATACGACCAAAATGTTAGAATGGCTTATGAACGATTGCATGCCGGCAATTATTTTCTTGTTGGTTGCGTACCTTTGTAGTTTTTCCTGCCAAGAGTTTGAGCATTGTGCCTACACGCAGTCACTGCACGGCAATAAATTCCACTCCACTTTTGGTCTTTTATATCGATCGTATTTGGTATTTCATTGTTATTTGCTTGTTTTACAATTTTGAATATCGTCGCCTTCACGAATGTAATCTCTGGCGGGAATTTAAATTTCCTGAATGCTTTTTCTTTGACATGTTTGACAATGTTGTTTTCCAAGTTATTGTTATCGTAGTCTTTTGTTGTCTGAAGAATATTTCTGTTGCTACTGTCTTTGGTTTTATATGTTTGGCTAGTATCGTTTGTGTTTGTTCAGTCACTTCCCGATACACTGCTGTTTGGGCTGTTTGTGTTATTGGTAACAATGGTTCTACCTGTCACCGGACTGCAACTAGTACTCAGTTCCACCATTATTTTTTTGTTAACTCGTGCACCTCAACTTACCGTTTTTTCCTTTGATTGATTTGGCGCGCTATTTTTATGATAATAATGTTGTTTGAAGGAAGCGTTTGGCATGTTTTTTTCATTCATACTGTACGCGCTGTAAGTGCTTGATTTACTGCCTCCCGGGAAGTGCTGTATTACTATTAATTGTACTACCTGTGAGTGTTGTTTTACTGGCGCCTGCCTATCTTTTGTTTGCGCGTGCCGTGATATTCTGCAATGTGGTGTCCTGAAAATTTTGGCGCGGACCACAATCCGTAGGTTCCACTGAGGGTAATCGTACGTAGCCCAAGCATTGATTCTCGTACCTATTGTCTTTTCATTTTCTGCAACGGCGTTGCAAGAAAAGCCCTTTTTGTTGTTTTGTTATTTTCTATGGAGTACATTTTTTGAATGTACCGACGTCTTTTTGTACTAGTCCATCAAAAACAGCCTAACTTTAAGTAGTGTAACTTTCCTCGTCAGGATATGATTGGTTCTTGATATAGATGTTAACGTGTCCAGTGGATCGATTCCTCTGTAGAGATGTGGTGTACAAAGGGTAGTCTCCGTAATTTTTGGTTATTGTTTTTTGATTTTTGTATGAACAAGTAACCAAAATAGTGTTTCTCAGTTACTTTTTGAGTGCAAAAGTGTGTTATTTTCTGAAATGTTTGGATGAATATTGCTCATACTATGGATGGGGTACACTGCGAAACAAACTGGACAAGTCTCAGGCTGATACTTTAGTCATTATGAATTTTATAATAATGTTTGTCCCTGGCCATAATGCATGTACCAAAATAGTGATTCCTACTCAGTTTTTGAGTGCAAATGTGTGGCATTGACTGCAATTTCAGGATGAATAGTGTTCATACTATGGATGGGGTACACTACAAAACAAACTGGACAAGAAAAAGGCTGATACTTTAGTCAGTATCAATTTTAGAATAATTTTTGTCCTTGGACATGCATGTACCAAAAAAGTGAGTCCTAGTCAGTTTTAGAGTGCAAATGTGTGGCATTGACTGCAATTTCAGGATGAATGTTGCTCATACTATGGATGGGGTAGACTATGAAACAAACCGGACAAGAAACAGGCTGATACTTTAGTCAGTATGAATTTTAGAATAATTTTTGTCCCTGGACATGCATGTACCAAAATAGTGAGTCTTAGTCAGTTTTAGAGTGCAAATGTGTGGCATTGACTGCAATTTCAGGATGAATATTGCTCATACTATGGATTGGGGAGACTATGAAACAAACCGGACAAGAAACAGGCTGATACTTAGGTCAGTATGAATTTTAGAATAATTTTTGTCCCCCCTGGACATGCATGTACCAAAATAGTGAGTCTTAGTCAGTTTTGAGTGCAAATGTGTGGCATTGACTGCAATTTCAGGATGAATATTGCTCATACTATGGATGGGGTAGACTATGAAACAAACTGGACAAGAAACAGGCTGATACTTAGGTCAGTATGAATTTTAGAATAATGTTTGTCCCTGGACATGCATGTACCAAAATAGTGAGTCCTAGGTAGTTTTGAGTGCAAATGAGTGGCATTGACTGCAATTTCAGGATGAATATTGCTCATACTATGGATGGGGTAGACTATGAAACAAACCGGACAAGAAACAGGCTGATACTTTAGTCAGTATGAATTTTAGAATAATTTTAGTCATTACCCAATAAGTTCTACTTAAGTACGTATGAAAAAAAAATTCGAAGCCCTAACCCTAACCTTAACCCTAACCCTAAGTATGTATGAAGAAAAAGAAAAAATTCGAAGTACGTACGAAGAAAAAAATCAAAATTCAAACGGATCACACGTACTAGCTAGATAATTCAAACGTTCGAACGTTCATTCCAACGTTCGTTCAAAAAATTCAAACGGATCACATACAGCATTGGATCACATACAGCATTCAGTACTACGTACTAGCTAGCATGTAGATTCAGTACTAATTCCAAAATAATTCGAACATTTGTTCGAACATTTGTTCCAACGTTCAAAAAATTCAAACGGATCACATACAGCATTCAGTACTACGTACTAGCTAGCATGTAGATTCAGTACTAATTCCAAAATAATTCGAACGAACGTTCAAAAAATTCAAACAGATTCGAATTTCATGTAGATTCAGTACTTAGAAAAAAGTGCACTGTAAAATCACTCACACTGTTCGAAAAGTGAATTTAGTTCACTTTCGAATCAAATTGACCGAGCTCATTTTCCAACTTATCTGAGTAGAGTGTTGTTTCTTGCAAGCAACACTTCGTCCGAGAACGTGGGATCCGACCCTCTTCGTCACATGCCTTAGGGCGACGATGTCACGAGCACAACAATCCGTTCTCAGATATTTCAGTCCGATATAACAGCCTTGTACTGCAAAAGAAGTAGAAAGCATTCGATTAGGGATTAGTTGCTGGAAAGATATTCTTGTTTGGACGGCCGCCTTACATAAACATCTTGAAAGCACAAAATCTGCATCAATTGCCTATATATCAACAGGAACAAGTCCCTGTTTTTCGTGACATAGGAATTACTACAAGTCTGCAAATCAACGGCAGCACCAACAACGATTGTCGGAACAACATATTGGCAACAACGATTGGAATCGAAGGCAGCACCAAGTGGAAGGCAACAACGTGAGATAGATAGACATTGCTGCCTGCCTGTTGCATTGATGATGATGTTCTTTTTCCTCACTTCTATTTTTTCTTCTTATTTTCATAGGGACGGATCGGAATAACAAATCGGAACAATAGAGGCTCGGCGAATCTTTCCTGGTGTCGCTGGAGGTGCATCTTCTTCTTCCCTGCTGGAGGCTGCAACATTGGACCGGAACAGGAATCGGAACAATAGAGGTGCGGCGAATCTTCCGTTGAGGTGGAACAACAGATCAGAACAACAAATCGTTAGCAACGAATTGATCGGACGCCAACTGTGTAGGTTAGCATGTAGATTATATTATTCTGTTGTTATAATTTACTCTACTAGTACTACATCAATAGATACTCACCCATTTTGTTCAATTATTACATGTTTTCATAGACCAGCAACAGCAACCACAATCGAATTGCAAATGGCAGCGGTAACAACAATATCGGCGGCAGATAGCAAGCAACACGGAGCGGCGACAGAGAGCAATCAACAGCAATTGAGCAAACCGGAACAATCGAACCAACCGAAACCGGGAACGATCAAAACGCAAAGCGAAAGCAACAGCCACCAACAGGAACGATTGAACCATTGGCATCGGCATCTGCATCGGCATCAACAGCACTCCTCCTCCTCCAACACATCCCGTGGCAGCATACGATTTGACACATCGTCAGCAACAGCAACCGCAATCTTCAGCAATTCATCTACTACTCCATCAGCAACGGCATCCTTGTTGACCATGAGAAATTCAGAAAGAGCTATGAAGCAGAGAAGAAATAGCAAACTAGTATACCATCCAAAATATGGAAAAAGGGCATTTCGTGCAACGCCGTTGCAGAAAATAGAAAAACGCAAAATACGCATGAAAAGGGGGGTATGACTGTACCGTACTAGTATACCATCCAAAATACAGAAACAGGGCATTTGGTGCAACGCCGTTGCAGAAAATAGAAAAACGCAAAATACACATGAAAAGGGGGGTATGACTGTACCGTACTAGTATACCATCCAAAATACGGGAAAATGGGCATTTGGTGCAACGCCGTTGCAGAAAATAGAAAAACGCAAAATACACATGAGAAGGGGGGTATGATTGTACCATACTAGTATACCATCGAAAATACGGGAAAAGGGCATTTGGTGCAACGCCGTTGCAGAAAATAGAAAAACGCAAAATAAACTTGATCTTGACCTTCAATTCGTCAGATATGTTTCTTCCTACATTGGGTGTCGTAATTACTAGCGTGTTTGAATCACAATGGGAATCGTCAACATCAATGTTGTTGCCTTCTTCATCATTGACAATCAAAGAGTGGGGGGCCTCTATGCTCACACTTCCTTCTTCCTCATCGTCGGCATTAGGAAAGAAAAAATTGTCATCGGAGACAGAATCATTGTCATCCTCTATGTTTGTTAATTCCCGACCAATCAAGGCACGCCCAATTGGTTCGACAGAAGGGTCATACATAACTTGATTGTCGAGCACCTCTGGTAATGCGCCGTCACTACTCTGTGGACCGTTACAGGTGCTCGTTAGACCTAATTGTTGAGTAGCATCCTCGAGCTTCTTCCTCGATTTTCTAATGAATAACGAAGATGCAAAATCATCTACCCCCAAACACTGGTAGTAATAAGAATAACATGTACCCGGATTACGTGAAATATGGTTGAGAAGACCGGGAGAAACAATTACTCCCGTTTTCTTTCTTCGTCGCGCTGTAAACAAGGGGGGTTTCTTCTTCTTGGTAACCTTCTGCTTTCCGTAACCAGTAGTGATCAGAGGAGAGTCCCGGTAGCAACGTACACAATATACCTGATATTTGGGAGTGTGGACCATCGTTACTACTGAAGCCGTACAATAGCCAGTAATAACAATAGAAAAAAGGAAACGATTGAGATTAAAAAATTGCGACCATGCACTGTTTGTTTCAGGCATAAAATTCAGTAACATGCCACTACTTCGGAAACAGATGCCAGTGGGGTAGGAAAATGAAATGTGCATAAAAATATTATGAGTTCGACATTAATTTTAATAAATAGGGTGAAATTACAAAGGGGGACCAGTGGAGTTCGACCCAAATATGCCCGTGATTCTGAAATAACCCTGAATCTCGTTTGTGTGACGTGGTGTTGCTGTCGCTAGTTGCTATTGCCACTCCAAATGCTGCTGCTTGCTGCTGGCTTGCTACTGTTTGAAACGCCGGTCCAAAACGCCGGGTGAAACGCCGGTTGAAACACTGCTGCTGGCTGCTGGCTACCTGATGCTCCTCCAAAACGCCGCTGCTGGCTGCTGGCTTCCTGCTGCTCCTCCAAAACGCCACTCAAAACGCCGCTGCTGGCTGCTGGCTGCTGGCTTCCTGCTGCTCCAAAATGTCTCTTGAAACGCTACTGCTAGCTGCTGGCTTGCTACTGCTCAAAACGCCACTCCAAAACGCCGCTGCTGGCTGTTGGCTTCCTGCTGCTCCTCCAAAACGCCGGTCCAAAACGCCGCTGCTTGCTGCTGACTTCCTACTGCTCCTCCAAAACGCCGGTCCAAAACGCTGCTGCTTGCTGCTGGCTTCCTGCTGCTCCTCCAAAGCGCCGGTCCGAAACGCCGGTCCAAAACGCCGCTGCTGGCTGCTGGCTTCCTGCTGCTTGAAACGCTGCTTGAAACGCTGCTCAAAACGCTGCTCGAAGCGCTGCTCGAAACGCTGCTCAAAACGCTGCTTGAAACGCTGCTCAAAACGGCGCTCAAAACGGCGCTTGATTGCTGTCCAATTGCCATTGGATTGCCATTCCCTGTCAAAAAATAGTAGAGTAACATGCTGGGGTTCGAATCTGGTAGGGTTTGTACATGTCTGCCTCCATTGTCTCCTCTATCCACAGGGAAAGAGCCGGAGCAGGGTCATTGTTGTCTTTGTCGTTGGCTCATTTTTTTGTATCTTCGTCATTCAGATTTGTCTTATTCGCCATTGAATACCCTTCCCAATAAAAATTGAAGTAGAGTATCGTGTAGGTATTTGAGTTGGTGTCATTTTGTACTATTTGTACCGTGGTGAGCCCTTATAGTCTGTTCTATGGTAGGAGAAATAGAATGGTTGTCAAAATGGAAATGTTGTTCGTTGTATCTTCGTAATTTGCTGTTGGATTGCCCTTCAATTGCCATTCCCGGTCAGCAAATCAGTAGAGTAACATGCTGGCATTCAAACCTGGTAGGGGTTGTACATGTCTGCCTCCATTCTCTCCTTTATCCAAGGGGAAAGAGATGGGTCGGAGTAGGTTCCATAGTGGTTGTTGTCTTTGCCATTTGAATACCCTTCCCGATCAAAAATGAAGTAGAGTAACGTGTAGGTATTTGAGTTGGTGTCATTTTGTACTATTTGTATGGTGGTTAACCTTCATGGTCTGTTCTAGTGAAGGAGAAACAGAAGGGTCGCGGCAGGGCTGTCAAAATGGAAGTTAATGACATCGGTGATTTCGATGATCGGAATTCCCATCAAAAATAAATCATGTCTTTGAGGGTTTTTCTGATGTGTTTGCAGGGTCTTTTCACTTGTTCTGTTTTTGAAGTGATATCAGTGTACGGAGCACACACATGTTCATTACCCGTAGACTTGTACATGGTTTTTGTACTGTGTATTTATTGTGATATTTTGTACACAGTATGGAATGCAACAACGGAGCAAACAAACACTTCTTAAAATAATTTTATTTCATATCTTGGGTTAAGGTTAAGAAGTTTGGTAGCGAGAATTAGATTTTTTAAATCAATTTAGTCAAAATTGAGAGATCAATGGACATTTTGAGTCATCGGGAAGAGTTTTGGTCGCAACCTGTGGGGGGTGGAAACTCTTCACCACAAAAATTGTGAATTTCAAAAATGCCCTTGCGCATAACAAAGGAAGGGTCAATTTTCTGAAAATAGGGCTTGCGAGGGGTCGCGTTGGGTCAGCGTGACAGTTATCGGACGTAGAGGTTAATGTCATTCAGGTTAAAAAAAATGGTTATGAGCTTAGCTTTTTCCATGTTATTACACTCACGAGGCTAAAAACTGCCATACAAGCGCCTATCCCTGCTTATTGTACTAACTCAGGCTATAGAACCAGCAAAAAGTTGGTAGCATAGGCAGATAAATCCCCACATTAAGGGCTCTTCATCGATGTATTTGTAGCTTATTTACTCCAACGCTTTGGGAGGAATGAGCACACTAATAGCATAGTAACAATTCACATGTTTTTTAAAATTTCATCGGCGCTGTTTTTGCACATCTGAGGTTAATTTTGGTACTACTATTTTTCCTGTAGGAATGCCGCGCGGACAGGCTAAGATTTAGAGGTTAATGCTACTCGCTGACGCTCTGTAGATTCTGGTACATTTTCTACGTGTCCGCATGGCATTAAGAACCTCTAAATCCGTATCACTGTTGATACTGTTGGGGGTTCTATCTGTTTGGCTATCATTTGTGTTTGTTCGGTCACTTCCCGGCACACTGCTTGTTGGGCTATTTGTTGTATGTGTAACAACAATGGTACCCTCCTGCAGTGGACTGTGACTTTGTTGTACCATTATTTCTTGGTTAAATCGTGAACATCCCAAGTATTATGGTTGCTTCACGACTTTTCTATTTTACAATTTTGTTTCATGCTTACCCCAATAATAATTTACTCTCGGTTTGTGGTTCTATCAAACCTGACGGCGGCTCTTCACATGATTCACAAGATTACGTCGCTGTCATGAAACAATTCTTGGATGTGGCCGGTAGTTGAAAATTTCAGAATTTTTCATGTACCGTACAATTTGCTGCTGATTTGATGATTCACTATCCTCGCTAAAACACTTAAGTTGCTCTCCAGCAAGCAAACACTCTTTTGCAAAACACTCTTTCTTTTTTAATTGAACAATCAACATCATGGCACTGGAGTTAGCACTGCTTCTTGGATACTACTATGACAACTACTTAACCCCCAATTGCAACAACCCACTGCTTGGGGAGGAAGATAAGAAAAGAAGGGACCGTAGAACTCCTAGGATTGCAATTAAGCAATACAGTCAATCTGCTTTCATGTATCTCTATCAATCCGGCAATGATCAAGCCCTTCTTAATTGCTGTGGAGTCGACCATGTAGTATTCAGGGAGCTCCTAGATATATTCAAGCCACTCTTCAATTCATATACTATTGATAAGAAGACTGGATTGATTCGGAAGTTTAAGAAATATAATAAACAAAATTTTGTTTGTTGTCAAGAGTTTGATGTGACTGGTTGCCTTGCTCTTATTTTATTCTGGTTGCAAACCAGAGGATCAGCAGCAAGAGCAGTTGCTATGGCGTTTGGATTAACAGCTTCTCCTATGTACAGATGGCTAAAATTTGGTCGCAAGGTCCTTCTTACTGCATTACAAGACCATCCTGCTGCAAAAGTTTGTTTGCCAAATGAAGAAGAGACTCAACCTGTGGGGAGAGCAGGTTTATCCTTGTCCCCCCGCGAAACTGCAGCAACAAAGAGCAACTCTCGCTAGCAAGAAGCCCCCCGCGGCAACAAAGAGCAACCAACGCTAGCTAGCAAGAAGAAGCTTCCCCCCTCCTTCCCTTTGTGCTCTCCCTTACGACCATGGGATTACATCTGTAACCACCCCTCCTCCTTGCTCTCTTCCTCATAGTATCGGGGGGGGGGGGGGGGGGGGGGGGGGGGTTCTTTAGGATGCTTCCTTTTTACAAGGGCTCAGCCCTCACAAAAAGGAAGCATCCTAAAGAAAACTCCACCCCCCGATACTACGAGGAGTCGATTTGGTTGGCAAGACTCATCCCCTATCTAAAGAAAAATTCTCGGTGCACGCGCCTCAAATTTTCTTTAGAGAGGGGATGAGTCATAGTACCTAAAGGAAAAAGTAGTACTAAGATTTTTTACTCATGATGAAGTACCGGTACGAGTAATCTTATTTTGTGGTACGTAAGATTAACAAAGATAAGTGACCCCGCCCACTACGCTGCCAACGGTAATCCTCTGATAGTGTTTTGGAATGCAATTGATTTCTTAAACATTAAGTGATTCCCACCAATGATAAAGTAATAAAAGACCAAAGTAATAAAAAAATATTCACGAGTGAAAAGATTAAATAGATTTTTGGCGCGCCCAACGGATGAATATTTTTTATTAACTATGCACACCAAGTGGATTTGGAATTTGGAATTCTCTAAATAAGAAACAGTAACTGTCTGTTTAATCACTACCCGTGTCACCTACCCGCCTATTTTGGCCGGCAGGCCGGCAGTTGAAAATTTCAGAATTTTTCATGTACAGTACAATTTGCTGATTTGCTATCCTTGCTAAAACACCACGTGATTTGCTATCCTCACTAAAACACTTAAGTTGCTCTCCAGCAAGAAAAGCAAGCACTCTTTTGCGAAACACTCTACAATCAATAATCTACAATCAATATGGCCCTGGAGTTAGCACTGCTTGGATACTACTATGACAACTACTTAACCCCTGATTATAATAACTCACTGCTTGGCAAGGAAGATAAGAAAAGAAGGGATCGTAGAACTCCTAGGATTGCAATTAAGGGATACAGTCAATCTGCTTTGGTGTATCTCTATGGCTCGGGCAATGATCAAGCTATTCTCAATTGCTGTGGAGTCGACCATGTAGTATTCAGGGAGCTTCTAGATATGTTCGATTCTCTCTTCAATTTGTACACTAGATACTAGGAACACTGGATCGATTCGGAAGTTTAAGGAATATAATAAACACAATTATATTTGTCCTCAAGAGTTTGATGCAACCGGATAGTCTTGCTCTTATCTTATTCTGGTTCTGAACCAGAGGATCAGCAGCAAGAGCAGTTGCTATAGCGTTTGGATTAAGAGTTTCTCCTATGTACAGATGGCTGAAATTCAGATGCAAGCTCCTTGTTTCTGCATTACAAGACCATCCTGCTGCAAAAGTTGCTTGCCAAATGAAGAAGAGACTCAACAATACATTGATGCTATTGCTGCAAAGTATCTAGCGCTTGGTCCACACAGAGTGTGGGGTGCTTGTGACAGGCTTAAACTGCATATCCAGCAGTCTGGCGATTGGATGAAACAGAACCAAAACTACAATGGTTGGTCTTGTGCTACATATGTCAACAGTGTCTTTCTTTTCTGCCCGGATGGGAGGATCTGGGCTTGTGTCTTGAATGCTCCTGGGTCTTGGCATGATATTACTCAGGCCGACTACAGGCTGTATGAAAAGATGGAGCACATGTATGAGCTGTATAAGGCAAAGGTTGTTATCGATTTGGCGTTTATGTTATCTACAAATGACTACCTTATTAGAAGTAGTCAATATAACCCTCTAACAGCTCATGTAGAAATACCTGAGGGTACACCTAACAAAGAGGCTGCGGCAATGAAAAAATGCGCCACTTGCAAGGCTATTACAGTGAACAGAAAAGCAAGAAGCGTTAGACAGATCTCTGAATGGGGGATGAGACAGATCCAAGGTGGGTTCCCTCAACTCAAAGATAACATGTTGCTGGAAGAAACGGGAGACAGGAGGATCGTTCTGAAGCTTGTCGTGTTGCTGTACAATTTCCAGACAGCTAGAGTTGGAATCAACACCCCACTCAACACCTACATGAGTCAGACTGAAGGTTTCTTCTCCTACGGTTTGGTACCAACCAAAACCGTAAACAATGTATTTTGGAGTCGAATCAATCGATTAGTTGATCGATTACATTAGCAAATTAGATAATTGATAGTAGTTCCAAATTAGCATTATTTAGAGCAGTCAACAATATGGCCGAATAAAGCAGTTGACAATACGACCAAATAATTTTGCTCCAGCGCACCTCTAGTGGTTTTGGATCCCTCTTTTAAGGGGTTGGAATAAATTTTGTCTATTGTCTTTGTAGCCTAAGTTGCTGTATGGAGCAATGTTGGTGTTGTTGTTGAGTTTAACTTATAAATAATTGATTTGTTTATTTTAACTAACTAGCTAACTAACTAATTAATTAACTAATTGTAACTAATCCGCCGATTCGATTTGTCTTCACTAATTGATTCCATTTGTCTTCACCAATTGATTCCTAATGAGGCGTCGTCACTACTGCTACAACTGCTGTACTCACGATGCTGCTGGAGACTGTTTACTTTTCTTTTGAGACCCCCCCCCCCCCCCCCCCCCCCTTCAGCAGCATTAGTAACATTAATAACTTGGGGAGTAGTAACCTGCGGAGTAATAGGAGATGCAGTACAACCAACAGCACGGCCGATGACACCGCCACCAGGAGGAGATGTAGTACAACCGACGTCACGGCCGACGCCATGACCGATGCCCCTGGAGGAGAAAAAAACAGGAGGTCGATTGCAAAATTGCTGTAATGACATGGGCGACCAGCATGACTTAACAGGTTTATTCTCTGAAGTGGACAAATTGATCATCGAAAAATTTGCTCATTCAAAAATAGACAACGTTGGGAAATAAAATAATAAGCAATGAACGATGAATGATGGGATATGAATCGGGAAATAAGAACAAAGTAAAGTAATAACAAGCCCATCAGGATGGATCAGGAAGGGGGTTGTGGGAAATATGAACAAAGAAAAATTACCAAATAAAAACTAGATTTCAGCCAAAATAATGAAAGCGATAAAAACGTTACAATAATAAAATACATGGGTGGAACAAATATAAGCCAGAAACAATTATGGAGATGATTGCAGAAGAAGGTAGGCAAGGGAACCTATCACCAGGCTCATAAGGTGCAGATACTAAATTTTTAAACCGATGCTGAGGTCCAGCGGAACATAAGCAGCAGGTAAAACGCATGTGGTCAGGTGCAGTACGGAGAAGCGGGATTTTAGTTACTATGAGGCTCCCAAAGATTTGAAAAACCTATTCTGAGACTCTAGCCAATTTCTTAAATTATTTTAATTGTAAGATTGGGTCATTCCCAAAATACTTTTCTGGGTAATACCCAGATTTCTATTTTTAGTATTTCGGGAATGAAAATTAGCATACCCAGATTTTTGGGGGGCCAGCGTCTAAAATCTCATTTTGGAATGTGGAATCTCATTGTATGGACAATAATATAGCCGGATTTGTCCTCTTCGTATGATTAAAAATGCGGGTTTAATCTGTTTAGATTTTTCAGTGACTTGACGATCAAATTTTTCATTTTCAGTGACTCGGCCTTTCAGCGACTCAACTGACGATAGGTACTCAACCGACAGCATAAATAGTTGCCGATCTGTTGACTATGTCACTCAAGTTGCTTATTTGCTTGTATCTTCTAGAAGATGAGGATGATGATGATGACAATGGTGATGACAATGGTGATGACGCGGAAGAAGAAAGGCGTCGAAGAGATAGGAGAACACCAAGGATAGCCCTATGTTGTCATTCCAAGTCCCCCTTTCTTTATCTATTCAACTCTGGTAATGAGCAGACTCTTCTCAACTGCTGTGGTGTCAACCACACGGTCTTTTGAGAGCTTTTTGGTCTATTTGAACCCACATTTGATAGTTACACGGTTAATAGATACACTGACACTATTCAGAAGAGGAAGGTTAACGCAAATGGAGTATGGAGTGGAAGAAAGTGCGAGGCAAATGCAACTTGCTGTCTTGGTCTAGCACTTCATTGGTTTAGAACACGAGGATCTGTTGCAAGATCTGTGTCTATGGCGTTTGGACTCACCTCTCCGTCGCAAGATTCATGTCAATGGCCTTTTGACTTACCTCTACTGTTACGTACAAATGGTTGAAATTCTCCAGAAAGGTTCTTTTGTTTGTATTGCAGAAGCATCCAAAGGCAATGATTAGACTTCCAACTGAAGAAGAATTGGAGGAATACATCAGCGCGATTGGTGCCAAATATCCCAGACTAAAAGAACACCGTGTCTGGGGTGCGGCCGATGGACTCAAAATCAAAATTCAGCAGACAAATTGGTTGAATTCAGAGTCGGTATTACAACAGCTGGGTCTGTGACACATACGTCAACAGCGTCTTTGTCTTTGCAGCTGATGGGAGAATTCGTATTTGAAGTTACAACTGCCCTGGTACCTTGCACAACAGCACAATTGCGGATCATGGTGTTTATGA
This sequence comes from Pseudo-nitzschia multiseries, assembly GCA_037355745.1. NCBI lineage: Eukaryota > Bacillariophyta > Bacillariophyceae > Bacillariales > Bacillariaceae > Pseudo-nitzschia > Pseudo-nitzschia multiseries. The sequence goes on along the minus strand of CM074782.1, from coordinate 21,156,944 downwards.
TAAAATAGAAGAACTGTTCATCAAGTTCTGAGCAATGGTTTGTGTCGACTCTGCGTTCAGGGTTGCCACAGGGAGACACCAATGCCTTGTCCAAAGTTTGCAGCATGATCCAGATACCATAGAGGCTATTCTGTTGAATGCAGAAGCAACGTCCCTTTGCCAGTTATCAGAGTGGGGGATGCAAATGATCCAGGGGCAGTTTCTGTGATTGAAAGACAGGCTCCTATTGGAGACATTTGGCAATAGGAAAGTCATTTTGACCTTGATGATGCTTCTGTACAATTACCAAACAAGTACCATTGGTCACAACCAGATCCTGAATGTTTTCATGCATAAGAAGGACAGATACTTCTCTTATGCTGAGAATCTACCAGAAGATGCCACCGGCATGTTCGAGTAGCCAGCCGAGTGTTGAGCCGTTGAGCCGATTGGACTTGGATGTTTCGCAATTGGATTTGGAAGTTTTGCTTTGGGTGGTTGCGTAGATTGTCGGTTCAAAGTATCAATCGATTCTCCATGGTCGATCGATCCATTCTCCATGGTCAATCGATCATGGTCAATCAATTGATTTGTCATGATGGTCGATTCAATTGCAAAGTGTAGATAAGAAAAATTAATCTGTAATAATGGATAGCTTTCACTGTAGATTTAAACATAGCTTTTGCTGTTGGTAACTTTTTCAAGTATGAGCTTAGAACTTGCTGGAAAGTTAGAGTAGATACAAGTAGTTTTGATCCAGATCAATCAATCCGGAGTAGTTTCGCTTTTGGTGTTTAGGTTCATAAAAACCGCACAACTCCTTAAGAGGGGTTCAACTCTTTAATAAGGGTTCAACTCAGCGCCGGACGAAGTTAATCCCATCACTTTTTTCATACATGGACATGGGAATGGAAATGGGAATCGTTGGCCGGTGCGTTGATTCCCATTGATTTGATTCTGATCGATTTCAGACTTTCATGTAGTACCAACTTTGCAATTTTGCATGAGTTATTACTAGTAGTTACTAGTAATTCATTATTTTTATTAGTAATTCATTATATTTCATTATTTCATTTTCTTTCCAAGTTGCAAAGCTCATAATTTCTTTTCTTGTAAAACCAAAAGCAACGTGTTATATGTTACTACTAGCTTCAAATTAAATCTACTAATCCTACTCTTCAAATTGGCAATCGAACCAACCATGGTAATTTCCAAAGAAGAACAAGAACGGATTTCTTCAAGCTCTTCAAGACAAAGTCTACCGGCAACACCGACAAAAGATTCTTTGTACTCTTCAAGCAAGAAGAATCTTCTAACAACAGATTGTTGCATGAACCAATGCAGCAGTTGTTTCGAATGGAACCAGCAATCCAGTTGTTCCAAATGGAACCAGCAATCCAGTCGTTCCGAATCAACTCATTCAGAATCAAACCAGCAATTGAGTCTCTCCGAACCCATCTGATGATTCCTGGTTATTTGAGGATTCGGATTCGGATTCCGATTCCGATTTATTTCATTCCGATTCTGAAATTACTTCAGATCTTCCTGCAATTAAACAGGAACCAAAGCCTTAAGTGGAATCGCCGGCTGGGGGGGGATTTGAGTTCAATTTCGAGTTGGGACAGAGCCTGTCTAAGAATATGGTGGCAGCATCTACTATGGCGGCCTTCAGCGATTCCAAGGCAGCCTCTGTTTGTTGGCTCTGAGCTTGGAAGGCAGCCTCTCTATGTTCCCTTTCAAGCCAGTGATCCTCTCTTCTTTGTTCCCTCTCACGCTTGGAATTCTCTATCAAGAAATCAAGAATGTCCTGGCGTCCGTTGGTGTTCCTGTGGTACTGTCTCTTGCTGGGAGAAGGGGAAGAAGGAACAAACCGTTGAGATGAAGAAGAAGAGCAAGCCAACCGAGACCAAGAGCGTAGAACAATTCTTGCTGGTACATTTATGGCGATTGGTGTATTGAGTTCTGGTTCTTGGGTTGGTTGGGAATGTTGACGAAGCGGCGGTTGTGTTGGCTGGGCTGGCTGCTGGGTTGGCTGCTGGGTTGGTTGCTGGGTTAGCTGTTGGCTTGGCTGAGTTCTTTGCGAAGGTTGACAGAGTGGTATTGGAGGAATGTTATCATTCTCAGAGTCGTCATCCTCCTCTTCACTACTTACGTATTCTTTGTCTTCCATGTTGTTCTGGTATCCTTCTTCCATATTGTAATGCTCTTCTCCATTACCAAGTCCGTGCTTGCCCTTAATCAACCACTTGACCCTCTTTGCCAACTTTACCTCCTCGGGGCAATTTGGATCGCCAGTAGGAAATTTTTTCGGTAAAGATTGCCGTATTTCCTACGGAGGTTTTGAATACTTCAGTTGGTATCAGCTAAGTTGTCTTTATGGATTTGGGTGACTTGTGCCCATTCCTCAGGACCAACAGGAAGGATTTCTTTGAGGGTGTGTAGGAATTCCAAGAGTTCAGTTCTGCTGTAGTTGATCACCCCCGACCTGCGTCCTTTTGCCATTGCTGTTGTTGGCTGATGATGTTACAATATAAAAATTATGTAGGGAGCTGAATATGGTGTATCTCCTCCCCCATTGTTGTCACATAGCAGCAACAACAGCAGATAAAGGATTATTAATATATTGATACGATTTGGTTTTTGTGCATTGGAAAATATTTTGTACTCGTACTGTAATAAGCCAAAATTGGCAATCCGATCCGTTGGATGTGTGATTAATCCGTTTGGTGGGTATTAGGGAATGAGAAAAATTTCAGTCCGGGATTCCAAAAAAATTCTGGGTATTACCCAGATTTCGTGTCGACGTGAGCTCACGTGGACAAGGATCTGGGTAAGGAAAGACTAAAGAAGAAGAAAATAGTCGGTCTGGGTAATACCCAGAAGTATTTCGGGAATGACCCATTACTACGTATTACTTGTTGGAGCAAAGCACAGACGGTGACGCTGATTTCAACATTACTACTCATCAATTCGGTTCTATCGTAACACCATGGCTTGTACGGGAGAGCACGTGCACTTGCTAAATTGACGCCTAAGTAAAATAAAACAAAAGGGACTCGCGGGTTTAAAACAGACTCAATGGGCGCGAAAAAGGTGCAAAGGAGGGGGCGTTACTTTGGTAATTAGAGGTGCAAGGAGGAGTGTTACTTTAGTAATTTCAGAATTACTTTAGTACCGTTTGGTGGTAGTACTTTAGTAATTTCCATTATATGCCGTAGAATTGCTACACGATTTCTAGTAGAAGTAGTATTTTCTGCTCTGATAATGGCATGATACTAAAGTAATTTCAAAAATATGCCGTAGAATTGCTACACAATTTCTAGTAGTATTTTCTGCTATGATAATGGCATGATACTTTGGCAATTTCTGAAATACTCCTAGCATAGGTACGTACCGGTAAAATACTCCGTACTACGAGTATCATACCTACTCCTTTTTTCAGTCGTATTCTGAGCACTATTCACCTAGCACTAGTTTTGATACTCCCAGAACAGACTAATACACAACAGACTAGGGACCAGGGTATATTCCCAAAAAAGAGCTAGATTTAGTCTGTAGACCTATTTCTTGCTAGAGAGCAAACTATGGTAAATATTGATGCTTTTGGGCCCAAAATGGCCACAAAAAAGGAATATTTCCACTCCAAAGTAAAAACACCCAAAAACAAGTAGTTGCTACCAACGAAGTTGTGCTCCCCATTCAGGCACTTCCACATCTCTCCAAGAACTCTGGCGTTCAACATGAGTAATTTCAACTTCTGGGTCATCGGATTCAAAAAAATCCCTGCCCAAAGGGCAGTGGGTGTTGTGTGAAAGCACTTCAATTGGAGAAGGATCCCACGTGCCATTCTGCTCCATTTGGTAATAGTGATTGTTACCAAAAGAGACACGGCGCTGGTCTTGAGGAGGAGGAGGATGTTGTCGAGACCCTCTTTCAGCCAGAGTTGGGCGCTGCTCGTAGGACGGAGTACTGGTAGAAGGGGGACGCGGTGCCAGCTTGTGTTCCATGCATTGTGATTCGTACAAATGGCGTCGCGGTGGTGGCTTCCGTTCCTCATATTGCGGCTCGTACAAATAGCGTGGTGATGGCTTGCGTTCCTCATAGCGCGGTGGTGGCGGCTTGCGTTCCTCGTAGCGCGGTGGCAGCTTGCGTTCCTCGTAGTGCGTTGGCGGCTTGTGTTCCTCATAGCGCAGCTTGTAGGAGGGAGTTTCACCAAAAGAGAGACGGGAAGGTTCTTGATGAGGTGGTGGCTTGCGGTCCTCGTATCACGGTTCATAGGACTGAGTATGTGGGGGGCTTTGTGAGCCGTATTGACCGCCGTGATTGTTGAATCGATGAACGCCGCTGTCCTTGTATTGTCATTCTCTAGGAGGATTGTATTGTGGTTGGCAAGGATGATTGTATCACGGCTCGCAATGGAGATGATCCTCGTATTGCGGTCGATCTTCAGCAAACATACCGCAGGCCTGTTGTAGTGGGTCTTGGGCCTTGGCTTTGAGCGCGGTATCAACTCATCGTGGTAATCATGATGCTGATCAGAGAATGGCAAAGGAACTGGAAAAGGCTCCTCTCCTGTAGTGAAAGAAACATTGGAGGGCATTGGAGGGGGAGATTCATTGGGGATTTCAAAGGTCTGGGTCATCAACCCCAAATTTCCAGCAGCACAATCTCAAGGAACAGAATTGTTGGAGTGGTCACCAAATGAATGCTGGACAGATACCGCGGGGGAATCATCCACAAACAGAGCTGGAGCTTGGGATTCTTCTGCAGATAAAGCTGGGGACGTAGGTGCAGGCAACAGCGCACAAGCTGGAGCTGAAGCCGGCGCGGGAGCTAGAGCCTGCACGGGAGCTGGAACAGGCACGAAAATCTTGGAAGGGGATCCATGCTTGGCGCAAACAGTTGCATCAACAACCTGCTTATCTGGTAGGATGTAATTGGTAGTAGTATTGACATGAGCATGACCTCCAAGGCCCTTGACAAGAGAAGCAGAAACACCAGCATTTGCGACCTTGGAGATTGACTCGTGTATTTTGCCATGGGCAGTACAGCACTCAGGGTTCTCATATCCACTCCATGTTGCAATTAGAACCAAGATTTTGTTGATTCGGTTCTTTCCAATGACTTGATTAGCTTTAGGATTCAACCTCCAAGAACAGCCCTGTTTCTTCCAGATCTGCAAAGACAGAGTAAAAAACAGCAAGAGATGGTTAGTAGATATGCAAAAAACAAAGAGGGGACACACAAATAATGAACAGCACTTGCCTCTTTTTGTTTCTTGGGAGCCTGCTTGCAAAAAATCCGGTTGGTGCCTTCACAGTTATCAGGGATAAGTGAGAGTAACTTGATGGTAGTTTGATAGGTAGACATAGGATCCCTATTGTATGGACATGGAAGAGTACTTTTCTTTATGTTCCGATCATTCAGGACTGGATTCTTGAGGGACAGACTCCATTTCTTCTGACCATTGTAGTTTGGCTTGAGTTGTATGTATTCAATCCCACCAAACTCCCCCTCAGTGAACACACTGGTTTCGAAGTCTTCCTTGACGATTGAACTTGGCTCAGTACATCCACAAGTAGCCAATTTGGTCATGATGTTCTCCATTGCACACCAAATGAAGTGTTCCAGGTTGTTGAAGAGATCCAATGGGTTGCTTGGATTGTTGATTGCTTGGTTCCATTTGTTGTACCAATCCTTGTTGAAGCGTGCCTTGTTGGGGCACGTGCCGTAGTCCGCCTTGTAGGTTTTTGCAATTTTGAAGATATTCTTCCAGTAGGCTTGGAATCCTCCAGCCTCGTTGAAATCTTGAGTCTGTGAGTAAGTGATCCCGTTCTTCCTGAAGGTAGCAAAAAGACATCTGAACTTTACAGAGATGACCCCCGATTGACACTGAGCTTGGGCTGAAAAGCCTTGGATCATTGGATAAATTCATTCCCCTGTATTTCACCTTGTAAAAATCCAATGAGTGAATCAGCATGCACCAGTTGACGAGGGCTCTCTTGTTTGGAGCAATAGGGGTCCTTGTTAGAACATAGAAGCGGCGTGTTTTCATCATCAGGTGCTTCAGGATCAGGAATAAAATCAACAAGCGGGGCAGCTTCTGGATGAGCAGCGAGTGATTTGAAGAAGGCAAACTCTAGTCGTTTTTTTTCCTCTCGTGATCTGTAGTAGTATTGAAGGTAAGTGCCTTGATCTGCTCTGTCATAGTTCCCAGAGCTGCTGGGGTTCTCCTTAAGTGAATGTAGAATGGCTTCAAGCAAGAAATTCCCTTCAGCAGCTGCAATTGCAGCTTTGCAAAAGTCATTGTCAGAGTCAACAGAGAGTGTTGGAATTGTTGGATCTGTTACAGAAGGCAGATGGAACTCTGTAACGGTAACACCAGCAGCAGCTGCAGCCACAGCAGTGTCTACCTCTCCATCACTCTCCTCCTCCTCTTCTTCATCGTATGATACAGTAGGAAGCAGATCTGCCAGACGTATCATCAGAGTAGCGGCCGGTACGGGCACAACTGAAAGAGGAACTTGCTCAGTTAAAGGAGGAAGAGGGACCAGCTTGACAGGAGCAACCGGATCCAGGATTGTAGGAGGAGCAGCGCCGGGCAGCGCAGGTGGAGGGACCACCATCTTGTCGACAGGAAGCGGCTGGAATGGTTGGAGTAGCAGAGGCCAGAGTTAAACGAGCAGCAGCAGCCGGATTGACAGTAGGTGGAGCAGCAGCAGCTGCCAGGGCAGAAAGAGGAAGGGTCCACCGTGCGCACTTTTTCCTCTTTCCAGCAATGGGGGTTGGAGATCCAGAGAGAGGGGGAGGAGGTTTCTTCTTCCTGCTGTAGGGGTTGGTCAATGAAGGTTTCCTTGCTGCTACAGACCGACAATGGGTTGTTGTTGCTGTTGTTGTTGCTGTTGCGTACCGACGAGTCCTAGACCGGATATCTTGAGGTGGAGCAGCAGATGAACGAGTCCGCGGAGCTGGAGCAACTGTGCTATTCGGGTTGGGAATACTTCGAACCATGGTTGCTGGAAAGGGCTATTCCCATGGTCAAAAGAAGCAAATAAGAAGAAGAGTAGTGAGAGCAAAAGCAATATACTAAATGCCACCGAACGAATTTTTCTTTAGAGAGGGGATGAGTCTTGCCAACCAAAACGGAGGAGGGGTAGTTACATAGTACTCCTCTCTGTCCCAAAATATTTAGACAGTATGGACGTTAATACTTGAAATAAGGTCAATACTCAATGGATGCCAACCGGGCTTTTTGGGTTGAACTCTCCTTAATCAACTCCTCATGATGGGTTAAACGTTAGACACTTTAGTGGTATTGGTGTACCTTTCATAGGGAGTTAAAGAAGGGCTGTCACGCCTTGCAAAAGTGATTCCTCCGGTTAAGACGGGTTCTGCTGGTGGTTTTAACGTCCGGATGCTTCCACATGCAAGCTAAGGCACTGAATGTTTGCAAGGGCATAGTGGTTAGAAACATGAAGAATGTTCTTGTACTTTCATAGGTGTTCCAAAGAGAGCCATTTTATGCACCGGAAGCATGCCATTTTCACGGGTTTCAGTTGAAAAAACTCAACTGATGCAAAAAACTGACTGAGAGGGGATTTTAGATCGCGCGAATTTTTCATCGCGAATTTTTGTGTGTGTGTGTTTTTACAAGGTGATTTTCACTTGCGTTTTTCACTCGCATTTTTCACCCGGTAACTTTCATGTGTTTCCATTCATCCTCTATTCCACTCCTCTTGTTGTTGTTACACCTCCATTGACTGACTAAGTATGTAGTGGATCGGATTGAGCACCTCTGTCAGTTTGAACGTGAAACAAAGAAGGATCAGTACACCTCTACGGGGGGGGGGGGGGGGGGGGACCGGCAGCCCAACGAGCGGGAAGCACCTCTGTTGGTCGTCATTGTCATCAAGTGCGTCATCAAAGTATTCCACTCGGATCAGTACCGGCACACTTCTACGGGGGGAGCACCGGCGGGTCAAAGAGCACAAAGCACCTATGTTGGTTGGCGGCGTCATCAAGTCTCAAGTCCATTCATTCGTCATCCTCTATTCCACTCCTCTTGTTGCACCTTCATTGGCTGACTAAGTATGTAGTGGATCGGATTGAGCACCTCTGTCCGTTTGAACGGGAAACAAAGAAGGACGGGGGGGGGGGGGGGGGGGGGGGGGGTACAGATCCACACGACAACATCAAAAGCAAGCCAACAAGCAACAAGAAGAAAGTCAACAATCGCCACCATAGTACTCTTCTACACATTCTACAAAGGGGAGTGTTGCAAAAGATGGCGCGGATTGTGGATCAATCCGCGTCATCTTTTGCAACACTCCCCTTTGTAGAACCGCAATCTGCGCCATCTTTTGCAACACTCAACGCTACGACACACAACAAGCTCACAGGCACGGTCACAAATGTACTCTTCTACACATTCTACAAGGGGGAGTGTTGCAAAAGACAGCGCGGACTGATCATGGCGCAGATCGGTCTGCGTCATGTTTTGCAACACAGATGGCACAGATCAGTCCGCGCCAGAGATTGATCCAAAGCAGCATTCAACAATCAACCTAGTCTATTCCTTTTTCTCACAATCTTACAGGCACGCAACAACAACGCAAACAACACAACAACAACAACAGCAGCAGCATGACAAGCCTAGTAGCACCACCAAGCCTTGAAGTACTTCCTACTACTGATGAAGTACTTCCTCGTCACAATCGGAACCTGACTCTGAATGAGCGTCAAGCTGTTGTTCACTTCCTTCTACCAAAGCAAAGCACCAATAGTGCAAAGCTTCCAAAGGGGGCTTTCAAAGAATCCGCTGCATTGTTTGGCGTGACTGCAAGAACTTGCTCTAGGGTTTGGAAGATGTACCTGGAAACAGTGGATCCTGAAACCTGCCCTGCTGGGGATGTGTCTACCAATAGGAAAAACTGCAGGAAGAAAGAGCACCTTTGCTGCTGTGGAAGAGGCTGTCAAGAAAGTCTCTTACAAAGATAGGTCTGACTTGCGTACTCTTTCTGCTGCAAGTGGAATTGCCAGAACCACCTTGGGTAACTATGTTAAGAAAGGACAGATACTCAGACATAGTGGGGCTGTGAAACCCTTCCTCACAGAGAAAAACAAAAAAGCAAGAGTTGAGTTTGCTTTGTCTCTAATCAAACCTGATGGCAAGTTTGAAGATATGTATGACAGGATTCACATTGATGAGAAGTGGTTCTACTTGAAGACAACAAACCAAAAAACCTACTTGTGCTCTGGTGAACCTGAACCACACTCTACTTGTAAGTCAAAATTGTTCATTGAAAAAGTTATGTTTCTATGTGCCGTGGCTCGTCCAAGGCATGATGCTGACCGGAACGCTGGGTTTGATGGCAAGATAGGCATCTGGCCTTTTGTTGTGAAGAAACCTGCTCAGTGCAATTCAGTGAACCGTCCAAGAGGAACAACGGTGACAAAGAATATCCCTTCTGTCAATGCTGCTGAATACCAGAAGATGATGTTGGAGAAAGTGCTCCCTGCAATTCAAGAGAAGTTTCCAGTATGTTGGAAGAGCAGGCCTATTTTTATACAGGAGGACAATGCAAAACCCCATCATTTGCGATCTAGGGCAGCAGTGAGAGAGGCGGCTCGTGAAGCTGGTTGGAATATCACTGTGACAACACTATTAAATTCCTTTCGTGACCAGAAGTACCAAAGCTACCAAAGGGTAGATTTCCTATGCGCATGAATCAATGAGTCCCGTATCCATCTAAGTAATCGATTCCCACGGCATATCGATTCCCACGGCGCATCGATTCCCATCGCGCATAAACGGTGAGCAATCCCTGTCTTATGATATTGCCATTGTTCTTCGGTGAGCAAACTCTGATTTCATAAAATATCACACGAGCTACGGGAGCATTTCCTGACCTTAATGATAAACATTTCATGGAGTCTTCCTAACGGAACAAGAGAAGAAAACCGTTGGCATGTGATTCTCACACAATACATATACATGCATACAAATATATATGGTCAACGACTAATACATGTACGGAAATAATCAGCGAGTAATCTCAGCACTACGCAACAGCAGTTGCAACGTATTCATCTCAATAAAAGAGATATCTTGCATTTCAGCAAGATTTCACTTTATCTCATACTTTTAACATTCAACTGATTTATATCCCAAAATTCACACTAGTTGCTACCAACTACTTGTAATCTACATAATAAGGTCTGTCTCGCTGCAATCTGAATAAGTCACAGCAAGAGGAGATCTGGCGTTCCCTAGTCTCGCCTGTAGTCCGATTATCCGTTGCCGAAAGTATCCAAACACAATTGTCACGCGTAGAGTACAATCGTTCGTCTACTAACACACTAACACAGCGTTGCTGTTCATCAGAAGTCCTTGAATCAGACTCTCAACGAATCGGATTCAGAAGGAAAATAATAAACACAACCACCAAATAGTCCTGATTTCAATGTCTTGGATTTGGGCTTCTTTGCTTCCATCCAGGCTCTGCAATACAAGAAGAGGGTCAAGAACATCGACCAGCTGATTGCAAATGTGGAGGAAGCATTGGTTGAGACCAGCACTATTGCTCTGAACAGCGTCTTTTTATCTCTTCAGTGTGCATTGGAAGAGTCTATTAAAGTCCAAGGTAACAACAGCTACAAACTCCTTCATATGGGCAAGGAAAAACTCTTGAAAGAGGACAACCTCCCTGTGTCTATCACTTGTGATGCTGACACTGTGACTTTTGCTCAGCAGACATTGGCAGCCCTGAACATGAGAGAAGTTTAGAATGCTTGGTAATTGATTAATTTAGTACTAGTTCTACATGTTCCTACACACATCAATTCATAACGTCTAAATATTTAGGGACGCCCAAAAGTGGCCACAATGAGTGATTCCCGGCAGTGATAAAGTAATAAAAGTTTGCGACCAGAGTAATAAATTTATTCTCTAAGTAATAGATTTATTCCATTTTTATTCCATATTCAATAGAATTTGGCAGTCAAGGCAGCCTCGACTGCCAGATTTTATAACAGAGAATAAACTCCAACGGAATCTTAGAATCATATCATACGGTACTAAAATCAAAGTTTTTAGTCCCCAACGCACGAATGAATCATGTGCACCTCTTTTGCCGGGCATGCTTGCATGCTATTTTTGGTGATCATTGCCAATTTTGCTGAGCTCAAAAATTGCAGTCGGAAAAGAAAAAAATTGCAGTCCGGAAAGAAAAACTAACAGCAACAACAACAGTACGACTTGTTGCTTGTCTCTCCAGCACATCAGACAGGGCATTGGCACAACCCATGTCACCCTACACTACTGTTGCTGCGCTTCTCACGCTTGCTACGATATTAGTAGACGATTTGTCCGAAAATGAAGCGAGTTCACATAAGAAGTCCAAAGAACAAAAACCAATACCATCAATCATAACAATCAACAACATGCCCTCGACAGCTGGAGGCAGGAAACCCGGCGTTGGTAACTACACCAAGGCCGAGTTGGAGCACATGTTTGCTGCCATTAGATCTATCATACCCACTGGAGGAGAAGAGTGGGATGATGTTGCAGACCTACATGCTAAAAAATATCCTGGAAGGGATGCTGAATCCATTCGCAATAAATACAATAGATTGAACCAGATGATGGCGCCAACTGGCAATCCAAACATGAAATGGGACATTAGGGAGGCAAAGGAAATCAAGGATCTCATTGGTGAAAAGGCGCGGGTTGTACAAGGAGAAGATAGGTACCATGTGGAAACAAATGAGTTTACTCCTCCTCCTGCTGCTACCACCACAACTCAACCGGTACCACTTCTACTCGGTCAACCAACACAACCTGAACAAGTCACCCAACAGTCAGAAGTAGCAGAGCTAACAACAACAACCGAGCCGACGCCTGCCAGTACCATTACTAGTAACAAGACAAAGAGACACTACAATCGCAAAGCCGACAATGAGGCAAAGATGATGAATGTGATTGCTACTGTATTGAAAGAGGGAAGAGAGGATAGAAAGCTTCAGCAGCGAGCATTAGAACTTCAGCGACAAAGACAGGAGAGGGCAGATGAAGAGAGGAAGCAGGCAGATCAAGAGAGGAAGGTGATATTGCAGGCACTCCTTGTTCAACTTACTGGTCGTACTACTAGCGGCCCTCCTAGTGGTGCCGGCGTTGGTCGTCCGAATATTACTACTCCCCAGGTTTCTACTCCCCAAGTTACTAGTAACCTCAAAAGAAAGAAGGTGAACACTCTCCAGCAGCGTCACGATTACAGCAGCAGTGACAACAGCAGTGTCAGCAGCAACAGCGACAATGACTTAGACTTGTTTGACAAGTAACAAGTGAATCGATTGATAACGAATCGAATCGATACTCTAATCGAATCGATACTTGTAGAATCAACGAATTATTAGTTAAACTCAACAACAATACCATCATTGCTCCAGACAGAAACTTAGGCCACAAAGCAGGTAGAAAACCTCGATTGCAACACCTTAAAAGAGGGATCGAAAACCACTAGAGGTGCGCTGGAGCAAAATTATTTGAACGTGTTGTCGACTGCTGCTCTAAATACGACTAATCGATCGAATCGTTCGATTGATCAATCCAAAACCACTAGAGGTGCGCCGGAGCAAAAATATGAGTAATCGATCGGACAATCGGACTGTGATACAACGAGTAATCGATCGGACGTGATACTACTTGACTTCTCTAAGTAAATTTATCTAAGTTGCTGACGTAATGGAAGTATCGATCGATTCCACGACTCTAAAATACGTCGTTTGCGGTTTCAGTTGGTACCAATCCATAGGAGAAGAAGCCTTCAGTCTGGCTCATGTAGGTGTTGAGTATGGTGTTGATTCCAACCTTAGCTGTCTGGAAGTTGTACAACAACACGACAAGCTTCAGAACGATCCTCCTGTCTCCCATTTCTTCCAGCAACATGTTATCTTTGAGGCGAGGGAACCCACCTTGGATCTGTCTCATCCCCCATTCAGACATCTGTCTAACACTAGTTGCGTCTCTGTTCACTGTAATAGCCTTGCAAATGGCGCATTGTTTCATCGCTGCGGCCTCTTCAGTAGGTGTACCCTCAGGTATCTCTACAGGAGCTGTTAGAGGGTCATATTGACTACTTCTAACAAGGTAGTTGTTTGTAGATAACTTAAACGCCGAATCGACAACAACCTTTACCATGTACAGCTGATACATAAGCTGCATCTTTTCATAGAGCCCATAGTCAGCTTGAGTACTATCATGCCAAGATCCAGGACAGTTCAAGACACAAGCCCGGATCCTCCCATCTGGGCAGAAAAGAAAGACGCTGTTGACATATGTAGCGGACGTCCAACCGTTGTAGTATGGGTTCTGTTTGGTCCAGTCACCAGACTGCTGGATATGGAGTTTAAGCCCGTCGCAAGCAGCCCACACCCGGTGTGGACCAAGCACTGGATACTTTGCAGCAATAGCATTGACATATTGTTGAGTCTCTTGTTTGTTTGGCAAGCAAACTTTTGCAGCAGGATGGTCTTGTAATGCAGAAAGAAGGAGCTTGCGTCCGAATTTCAGCCATCTGTACATAGGAGAAGCTGTAATTCCAAATGCTATGGCAACTGCTCTTGCTGCTGATCCTCTGGTTTGAAACCAGAATAAAATAAGAGCAAACAAGACATCCAGTTGCATCAAACTCTCGGCGGCGACTATAATTATATTCTTCCTTAAACTTCCGGATCGATCCAGTCTTTTTCGTCATACGTGTATTGATCGTAGAAAGGCTTGAATAAATCTAGGAGCTCTCTGAATACTACATGATCAACTCCACAGCAGTTGAGAAGGGCTTGATCATTGCCCGATCGATAGAGATACATGAAAGCAGATTGGCTGTATCGCTTAATTGCAATCCTAGGAGTTCTACGATCCCTTCTTTCCTTATCTTCCTCGCCAAGCAGTGGATTGTTGTAATTGGGGGTTAAGTAGTTTTCATAGTAGTATCCAAGTAGTGTTAACTCCAGGGCCATGGTGATTGCCAATTGTGTCGTTTCGCAAAAGAGAGCGTTTCATGAAAGAAAGAGTGTTTCGCAAAAGAGTGCGGTTTCTTCTTGCTGGAGAGCAATGTGAGTGTTTTAGCAAGGATAGCTACTAGTAATTTGTATCAGCAAAGCCAATCGATACGGTACATAGAAAATTCTGAAAATTTCAACTGCTGGCCAGTCTTGAATACGTAACAGGCTTGCTTGCCAAAATTAGGCCGGTAGGTGGAGCGGATAGTGATTCAACAGACGTAAACAGACAGTTAGTGTTTCTTATTTAGAGATTCCAAATTCCAAATTTGCTCTGAGTGATAGTTAATAAAAAATATTCGTGCGTTGAATCCTCTATTCAATCTATTCACTCGCGAATATTTTTTTATTACTCTGGTCGTTTATTACTTTATCACTGCCGGGAATCACTCAATGAGTGATTCCCACCAGATGATAGTGAATAGAATCGAAAGTTAATAAAAAGTATATAGAATGAATACTTTTTTATCACACCCAACGGATGAATACTTTTATTAACTGCCAAATTTGGAATTTGGAATCCCTAAAGAAGAAACAGTAATTGTCTGTTTAATCACTACCCGCGCCACCTACCGGCCTATTTTGGCAAGCAAGCCTGTTAAGTATTCAAGGATGGCATTCAATGATATCAGTCTTTTACGAGGTTAAGTAATAGTGTCGGTTGGCCCTTTGCTTGATCAGAATATGTGGAATAAATGAGGTCCATTCCGATCCGGTATTGATTTTCATGATTGCAATAAGTAATTTCCTCACGGGCTGCTATATGTACTCTTTTGAATGCACATATGGGCTCCAAGTGTTTACTTATTGATCCGGTTTTTAAGGATGCCTTGGTTCGAATCTTGTAACCCGTTTCTTTTGTACCCTTAAGTGAAATCGTTTTTACCACTGGACAACAACAGAGGTGCACATGACTGATTCGTCCGTTGGGTGACTGAAATCTTTGATTTTAAGATTCCGTTGAAATTTATTCAGTGTTAAAAAAGTGAATAAAAACTGTCAGTCGGACACATGTCGACTGACAAATTTTATTCAGAAATGAATAAATCTATGTAGAAAACACATACTTTTTATGTGTTTTTTCATTAATTTTATTCGTTTCCATCTGGTGGGAATCATTTAATGTCTAAATATTTTGGGACGGAGGGAGTACGTACCGTACACAATTTTCTATGACGTGAAGCTACCAAAAGACAAAAAATCAAATACCGTACTTTCGACTTGCTTCCCATTACACTCATACCGGTACATACTGTAATTACCGGTACGATGCTCACGGTATTCGTACGGTACGGTGATCTAAGGAGATTCTGAGCAATTATCTTTTCAAACAACAAATATCGTTGAGATCATGGTGGACTGGCGTATTTGTCTACAGTAGGAGCAGGAAATACAGCGAACGATCAAAGATACAAAAACCTCATGAAATCACGTGGAACAATCGAAGACGAGCGTATAGCTAAAGACATGCAACTTGCATTTGAATTGCAAGCGAACGAAAACAAAAAAGCTCGCCGACGACAAACGAAACGAGAAACAAGAGGAAGCTCTGAAATCGTGATGGAAGACGGTTTTGATTTCCGGAAATTGAATTCGGATCATATGATTTTTATTTCTTGCATTCTTGACGGGAAGAGAGTAGAACTTCTTGTGGATTCCGGTGCCTCCGCTTCTACGATGTCGGTCGATATGGCAGTATCTCTAGGTCTTGAGGGGAAAATTAACCGAACAATACACGGAGACGCAATAGGTGTCGGTAGCTCAAATATTGTCGGTATTTTAAAGAATGTCGAGCTTTTGGTTGGGCATGTCGAGTTTCGTCTCTTCTTTCTTGTTGTTGACTCCGCATTGCCATGCTGTATACTCGGTCTTGACCAAATGCGACGTTTCAGGTGCCTAATCGACCTAGACAGCAATGTCTTGACATTTGGTGGAAGGGACGGCGTTAGCGTTCCGTTTTTATCACGAGAAGAAGCAAGATCAGTAACTGAGAAAATGCTTTGTTCTACCAACAGTCGTGTGTCTTCCTCCTCGCTGTATGACCCAAGTCGCAACACAGGTGGAATAGGTAACATGATCAAGTCATTATTCAAATAATAATGTTTTATGTGCGCAACAAACATTTCCGAATTTTTTAAATCAATCGCACAGCAAATTTGACGCTGCCGGTAGCATGAGGAGCATCGTTTAAGTGACGAATCATCCGGAAAATTGGTTGTTTTATGGAACAAGTTGGTACTTGTAATACCACAAACAGATCCACTTTCTGGACGCGCAACGTCGCAATGAGAGACCCGGAGACCCGGTGTTGCATGAAGGTACGGTATGTTCCATGCCACCACAAATTGTTGTATTGAATACGAATTCATTGGTCAAAACATGTTTTCAAGCGTATGTACCGTCAAAGGTACGTGCGTCTTTTACTCGTACCGGTACTGTATTCAAATCTTTAAATAGTCCATTAGGGAGTACAAGAAGTACTTATAGCACTACTGTTCTACCCATTTGAGCGAAGTACGAGTAATGCTGGTTCACGTGCATCTATGCACAATTTTTGCATTTGCATCAATCTCATGTCATCTATACGTACCGGTACATCTCTGAATAGTAGTACTTCGTAGCTATTTTGCTTTCAGAATCCAATAATTAAGTCAAGCCTAGATCGGGGCCCCAAAAATTATGGGGCTGCAATAATAATTATTGCTCCAACAGGTTCTGGTTCGTCCTTTTCAATCCAACCATTGTTTTCTGTCGAATATTTACCATTATTTTCGCTTCGGAATGCGAATGCGAAGAATTTCTTGGTGGCTCGCGACGACCGATAACCCAGAGAATTTTATCTTCTGTGAGCGGTACGATACTCGTACTCGTACTCGTAAGAGGTAGAAAATACGAGTACTCGTACTTCGTAATACGGTAATTACGCAGTGTCTGATTGTTTTTACAGTTCTGCTGTTGTTACAGCACGGTATAGTATGCTTCTGCGTTCGTTTTCATCTACAGTCTTCACTGAAGGCCCCTTGTTATCATCACCAACAACTGAACACACTTCGTCCGAGGCTAGAACACCGCTATAAATCCTTTCATCGCTAAGCCATGACTTCGGCTTACGAAAAGGCTATCGTGAAGGATATGCGGCTGGCATCCCTCGAAGTTTTGAGAAAGACAGCCCGCGATGTGTTTAAAGAGAAGATTCAAGGATCGAATTTGACCACGAAGACGATACAAAATAATGAAAATGACACCGTGAGTAATAGTGTTGCTTTTGGGAACGAAGAGATGAATGGTATCCATTCAAATAGCAACGGTGATGTTACGGACGACGATGGTTACAACCTGGGTTTACAAAAAATTGACGAGCGAGACTTGGTACAGGGTCGTGTTTTGGGGAGAGGTGCCTTCTGTGTTGTCCAGGAATGTACCTACACAACTTTTTCATTAGATACGGAGAAAAAAATTGTCGAGAAGAAGGGAATCTCTTTGGGATATTTAATGCGGCAGATAGGCAGACGGAAGAGGGTGAATGGCAGTATGAGTGAATCGGCATCAGGGACCAACTCGGCCTCTACAAGTGGTAGTAACCAGGACGTTAATTGTCGCCCAACGAGGCGAACAAGTAGTTCCGCTAGTCGCAACCGATATGTCATAAAGAAGCTTTCGTCGGACTTGAAACGCGCGGACAAGATCAATTATTTGAAAGGAACTGTTGATCTGGCAATGGAAACAAGGTATTTGGCATCACTCGACCACACAAACATTATTTGTATTAAAGGATTATCATCAAAAGATGCCTTTTCAGATGGCTACTTTATTGTCCTCGAAAAGATAAACGAAACACTGGCGAGAAAAGTGAAAGGCTGGATGGACATGGATCGCCAATGCAAGGGCATTACAGGTGTCTTTACTGGGAGCAAAAATAAAGCGCGAAGGCTACAATCGGAACGAATATTAGCTGCATGCCATCTCGTCGCAGGAATGGAATATTTGCATCGACAGAACATTGTATTTAGAGATCTGGTAAGCCTTCGGATTGTTGGTTGCAGTGGTTACGTAGTTTCTGTTAGAAATTGGTCTGATAACCAAAATCCTTTCTCGTTCCGTTCTATTTTTTTCGATGTTCGTTCAAAAACGAATCACAATGTTTGATCCAGAAACCTGATAATGTTGGGTTCTCTTACGATGGAGTACTGAAAATATTTGATTTTGGTCTTGCAAAGGAACTGAGAGAATCCGAGCGAAACGATGATGGTCTTTATAACATGACTGGATGCACGGGATCGATCCGTTACATGTCACCTGAGAATGTACAATGTCAACCATACAATCTGAAAACCGATGTTTATAGTTGGGCAATGATAATGTGGAACATTTTAGCACTGGAGCCACCCTTTGCTTTGTACACGGAACAGATGATCATCGATCGAGTCTGCAATCGAGGTTACAGACCAAAGATATTTTCAACTTGGTCAGATCGTATGTCGAGAATTATAGGACGCAGTTGGAGTGCAGACATCAGCGAACGACCAGACTTCTCAGAAATTTCTGCTCAATTAAAATCTGAAACCGACGAGATCAGTTTAAGGAATGCAGTTACAGATCGGGATGCTATGAGATGACGCAGTCTTTGAAGCGTCGTTCGGGCACTATAACCACTGTACCCTCCTAGAATTGAATTGCGGATCCGTATGCCATCTTGTTAAAAGTGAAAATTCTCTGCAGATGGCAAGGATCAAGAGAAAAAATTGTATTATAACACTGATAGGCTGCTCTCAAACGTGAAGCGTCCTTCTGTGAGCAATGAGATCGACACGTTGTAACTTTGGAGGAAAGATAACCGCCGATGCATACGTGAGCATCTTCATATCTCTACTGTAAGTTTGGTAATCAATTGTTGTGAAAGAAGTCGGAGTAATAAACTTATTTGCTACCGGAATGCGTGAACTTACTCGCAGGCAGCTGATTTGTCCAAATGACGAATTTAGGATAAGGAATACCTTACCGGTACACGACACGATGAGCAATAATACTCATCTTTCACCTTTAAATTCTGGGACCTACTCAATGTAACTGATATACATCTCTGATCTTTTCAGAGAATGTGGTGTATTTACCCTGCGTGTGTATTTCATTAACTAGGCGATTTCATATCTTGAAACATCGTGTCGAATTCGATCGAAACTTTTCTTCCCAATCAAAGACAACATGATATCTTTTCTCGATCTTTAGCCACAGAGAAAGTTAACTATCAATAAACTCTATTGTGATTTGCGTATTATCTTTTCAGTTGGACTTAGAAGACATGGTCAAACTCGAATTGAAAGCGAATTGGTTGATGCAGATGTGGTCCCCATTGCAATGTGTTTTTTTCCTAGCCCGATTTCACATCGATAGAAATTAACGATACTCGTCGAGTTGACGTTTACAATGGAACCGTAGTAGTTACTGATACCGCTGTCATTGACCCAGGAACAATCTTCAAATGATGCGTCTGCTCCATCATGGTAAAATGTCAAACTGCTCGTGCTGGCTCTACGGAAGGAGATGCCTCGTACAAGCACATTTTTTGCATTTGCTCCAAAAGCAAGGTGAGTCCCCCCTACATCAATTACGCATCCATCTTCGCATTCTAAGACAACATTTTCCGCATTGATAAAGATAGGCCCCTTCCGGGCTCGTAGTGTAGATCCGGGACATATTGAAAATATAATGTCTTCCTCGTAGTACAAACGATCATTTTGAAAAGCTGTAAAAGAGTTCGTTGCGAAATACTCATTCCATTTCATGAACCGTTCTGCAGATATTGAGTTTGCTTCGTGCACTGCAGCTCGCAATTTGGTCCAACTATCGAAACCTAACGTCACGCCGTCACTACATAATGATGGTAGAATTGTTGGCTGTCGCAGTTCGATTTTCGGTTGAGACGCTTCCCATTGACTATACCCCGGAACAATCATTTCAGCTTGCTCCATTGTCAGCATGTTGCCTGTTTTGTATTTCTTTGTATTTTTTTCGAAACCTATGCCGTATCTCTGGTTGTTAGCGATACTGTCATCGTTTTGTTGTTGTTGGTATCCGGAATGAAGAGGTGCAACTTCGTCCACAACCATCAAGACATTCAATTGGCCCGTCGCTGTAGCTGTGACAACTTTTCCCAAGTCCAAATTTCCATCTCTCTGAACAATATTACTAGAAGCAATAATAGGATCTGATGTCGTCACTTTTCGATATACTCCCGAAGGCCTTGAATAGAGAAGAGAACTCTCGCGAGAGTTCATTCTCATTCCCCCAAACATAGCTGATGGGCTTTGGTTTTCGAGATAGTGGATAGAAATTGTCATTCCAGCAGCGACTCCAAGAACCAGGGCGAGAACAACCGGGATAACAACTATCAACAGAACTATAGTTATTTCCCTCCCCCCATCGCCGTCTACTTCCTGAAGGGCAGCATTGAAGTCCAAGTTAGCTTGGGTTGTGTCAATTCCCGTCGAAATGGATTTTCCTTTGGTTCGAGTTTTGTTCTCGTCTGATGAATGACGGGACTGGTGCTGAACGTGGCGAGCTCTTCGGTTGGCACCCATCTTATATTATTGTTATTATTATTATTACAACGAAGTACCGGTATTATTCAACATTGAATTCAAGGCACTCCTCGATTGTAACGGTTGGATACACTCGGGGAATTTTGATTTTTAATGCTCGAATGCATCGACAAGAATTCTAAACTCGAAACACTTGCGACCTACCCCGCACGTTTTTGTTTTCGCTTGAAGAGTTGAATTAGATTTTTCTGGAAATCACGCGGTTAGCATGTAGGGGTGGACCGACAATTGACAGACTAAATGAATCACTCATGACAATACATCCGAGACAATAACTGTTTATGATTCATCTAAGATTCAACGCACATACTCAATACGACTGAAAAGAGAGGAGGAATAAAGGTGCGATCAAATATCACTCCTATTCCTACTGCACACAATTTTAGAATCTAATCAAAATACAACCAATCCATCTACCACCACTACATATTACGCGTACAGTGAGGTGAACGATACGAAGTAGTAGGAATCAGAGTTTATCAGACCTAGGGACTCACCCGAGCTGGGGTCTAGTCAACAATCAGCTACCGCTTCTAATGGACAATGGGAGATTTAGCGACTCACACAACAATGGAAGGGATGGGACCAATTGCCAACTGATCACCGGTTAATCAAAGACCCTACAGAAGGCTATGTCAGTATCCGAGCACTTAGAAGGGTAACGGCACTAGTGCAGCTGGGCTTGAGCTAATACCTCTCGCTTCCCTCAGACAACATAACGGCCTAGGAGAAATGTAAACGCCGAAGATGCAAGGCATCTTATCTGGGGAGACCGAAGCAGCTGCAGTCTTTACATTCAAACGTAAACGTGTTCCAATTCAAGGATGGAGAGAGCCACATGGCAGCTCGCACAACACGGTAGGACTGGCAATACACCTAGGTGTGCATAGAAACAGCAATAAGCTTCCAGCCCCACCAGCTCAAGGTATTGGGGTAGTACAGTCAAGGACTGAATACGGCCTGACAGCTCGTAGTAGCTTAAAGTACAGTCAAGGACTGAGTACACGTCAAACAGCTACCCCGAAAGGGGACGTACATCCTCTGTACGGAGGTAAAGAAACAATTATACGGCAGGACAGCGCACATATGTGTGCACTAAGCTGGGCCTAGCCGCTACTCAGAAAGGGCAGTTGAGCTATTCTAGAGCAGTTTCAACTCCCACTCATTAGATGAACCCGTTGAACTTGTAACCGTAAAATAACGGGAAAACTATGCAACGGCCCCGGTTCCTGAGGGAATAAGGAGTAAGCCGACTGGAACGGTCACCCAATTTCCACATGAGTGAATTCAACGGCAGGAAAGAAATATAATCCCTACAGGAATTAATTCAACGGCTAGAAAAAGAAGTCATAAGTCCAGTCAACAACTCCGACTCAGATCGGAACCTGAACAGTTCCCTTAAGTATAGCAAAACTACAGGTGTCCGTGCTTGGAATCGAAACGCTCGCAAAATTCGCTTGGAGAAGTTGCTAGAAAATCTCCACTACTAATGATATTCGCGTAGGAAGGGATTATTGGAGAGAATAATAACTCTTCAGAAAAATCATTTATAAATCACTTTCAAGGCAAACAAACAAACACTCCAAGAGCACACTACTCACCATGGCAAGAGGAAGACCGGCCTGACAAAACCAACGCGCCAAAAACGCGGCTGAACCAGCCAGCAATGGGCCTCGAGGGGCTCCAGCCAACAATGGGCCTGGGGCTCCAGCCAACAACGGACCCGAAGTCCCTGCCAACCTTGGGTTCACCGCAGCACAGATGGAATTCATTAGAACCGTGATGGACACCAATTGGGCCCCGGCACTCACACAGGAGGTGCAAGAAGCAATCGAGAGGGCCGAGCGTCTGGAAAGGGATTCCTGGATACGGGAAGGAGAGGTCCTTAACTCCAACTGAGATGGTATTCAGGGAGATTCTGGAGTCTTTCGGGTTGAGTCAGATCACGGCCGACAAACTATTTTGGAATGGCTACAGCAACACTGACTCCCTCCGCAACTTAGAAGATTTATCTATCAAGTCTCTAGTGAGTGGCATCAATAAGACCAAGCACAACTTTTGTCTGGATCCAAAACAGGTATATATTGGAAGAGTCTTTGGTGATTGACTCAAGCTATTTGTGGTCTGGATTGAATTCCAACCCCTCATTGGGGCCACTACTACTCCGGTTGACTGGATGGCTGAACCGGACGCCGAGGCTAAGACCCGAGCTCGCCTCAAGTCCTCGAAGGAAGACAATAGCAATACTGCTTCCAGAGACTTGACCCTCCCCAAGCCACTCACAGCGATGTCAAAATTTAAGGAATTTGATGAAAGATTCTGAGAGTATCTCTGACATAAAAGGGGTGTTACTAAGACTTCCTTACTCACACGATCCGGAAAGACTCTACAGTAACTGACGCTGAGAGGGCTGGGACAGTTGGGGCCGACTCGACATACATACATGCTGATTGAACTGAATATTCTATCTGTTGCACGATTCACTCCGAGTCTCAATGGACCAACGACAACAATACACTCTGGGGGATTCTGTTCAAGTTAGTAGGGGCAGGCCCCGGTTGGTCCTATATCCAAGGACTTAGCTCCAAAGGGGGCGTCTGAGGGAATGGAAGGAAGGCATACTTCACATTATATGCCCAGGCATACAAATCAACCAACATTTGACTTCTAGTAGAAGAGAAAAGGGCTTTCCTCCAGAGCTCCACCTACTCTGGGGACACCAAGAACTACACTTTTGATAAGCACAAAAGGAGGTGGTATGACGCCAAGGAGTTCCTGTTGCGCCACAAGGCATTTCCACCTGAAGACCCGTTTGTTACCAATTTCTGTCATTCCCTATTGGACCCAAGACTCGAAATAGCAGTCCAATTGGTCCTAAACAAAGAGGGGAACATATAACAACTTTGACAAAGCGATTGCTCACTTCACTCAAGCGCTTGGGATCAAGAAGATTCAGGGTAGTCAGAAGGGCGGTTGAAGAAATATATAAAGAAACTGGGTCATAACAGTAATAAAACAAAAGAAACGCGATCGGCCTTACTGGTTGATTGATTTAGTGAGTAAGAATAGGTTAATTACTCTCATCATCGTCTTATCGATTATTGGCATATTACCGTGCAATTTGCCACCACAATAGGACACAAAACACACGTAAAACCGGCCATCTTGGGTCAGGTCTTTTACCGTAATTCGCCGTGATATTCTTATCGGAATATCACATGTAAAATGTAAAATTGTATCTTATCATGTAGAATTAGTATTAGGGTGTATGTAAATTTAGGGCATGATAGTGTTTTAGAGTTGTTAATTCTTCAAAGAGTGAGCTGATGGGGAAATCCGGTAAAGAGACAATCCACATAAAAGCGCCGATGATTATTCACTCAGAAATAACCTTACGAATAAGGTTATTTGCCCTTATGATTTTTTGTGCGATACGCCTGCTTAGTACGTACGAATACGCGTTACACGGTGAATTCTTTTCAGTCCCCTTCAGTCGTAAATCCTCCAACCGTTAAGCGGCTGGATTCTATGACTCAATCCATTATTCATCGTGAGTCATTGTTGTGTGTTGAATACCAACCTGTATCCAGTCTACCATCAGAGGCCCTATCAAAAATGGGGAGGCATTTTGCCATTCATTCTGGCTTGTATCAAGACATTTTGCCCTGATTCTTGCCCGATTGATATATTGTAATCCATGGATCAAATTATCCATTTTCTTTCATTCCATGATCGAACGTAAAAATCAACTTGTTGCTTTGATCGAACGACCGATGAAACATTCCATCGAATGATTGATTTGGTGTTAACGCTCAGAACGAAACAAACTTACCACATGCATCGGGAACAATGTTCTCGGAAAACAGCTCCACTCATAAGCTTGGTAAACAAATCAGCAATATTTGTTGAACCTGGTTCTTTTGCAACTCTGATAATTCCTGGTGCAATGGATTCTCGGGCCTTGTGGTAGGCTATGCTGTTGTGTTTCTTCTTGCATGGGCTTTCAGGTCGTGTAACATTTGTGACAACCAAATCATTATCACAATACACATTGGTGCTTCCTTCAATTGGAACACCCATCATTCTCAACTTATATCTTAAACCTTCAACCAATTCAATTGCAATTTTTAATGCAATGATTTCAGATCCAAAAGTTGATGTTTCAACTGTTGTTTGTCGCTTGGAAAACCAAATAATTGGCGCATTATTAATGAAGATAATAACACCAGTATGAGATCATCTTGTTGCCTTGCATCCAGCATGGTCGGCGTCAACAAAACAACTCATTGTTACATGTTTTTTCAAAGCTTCAGGCATATCTGCTGGTAAAACTTCGGTGGCGCCTGGATAAAATTCAGACCAGTCACATTTTTGAAATTTACTCTCATCAACGCTTGGTACTGAATCATCAAAAACCAATTTTGACCTGTTATATTTCTTCAAATATGCAAATATATGAAATAACTGGTTCAAATGCCCCATTCTTGCCTGAGCCAAATATCTTGACATGAGAGAAACTGGCATTACAATGTCAAGCCTTCCAAGTTCACAAATCCATCTGATAACTCCAATCAAACCTTAGATAGTAATTTTGTAATTCGGGATTCAGTTCCTCTGATATATCAATCTCCGGCCTGTAATCATGTGACAGTGGGCTTGATGCAGATGTTGGTAAATATTAATACCCATATTTTTCAGTTCCAAGCTCTTGTTCAACAGCTGCAACTGCTTTTGCCGTATATTTGGTGCTTGATAATGACCATCTTGGTTTTGAATCACCCCCAAAGTAAAACTTCCCAATATCAGCACCCAAATACAGAGCCGGTTCTTCAATGGTATCATCCTTCAACTTGAACTTTCGTTCAATATTTTCTAGCTGAAACTTAGGATCTTCACCAGAACATAAGATATCATCAACATAAGCAATCAACATTGCCCAGTATCTTGATCCATCTTTCCTGGTTTCAATTCTTAAGTGCACATCTGGATCCGCTTTACAATGGGAATAGCCAAGATCTCTCAAGTGTTTTGTGAGATATGATCTGAATGATGCATCCTGCAACTGGTAATCCGTATAGTGCCCGAACTATCTTGCAAGGCCGACCTGCAAGGTGTGGAGGGAAGCCATCTTCAGCTCTTGCCCGCAGAAAGTATTTCTCCTTTATTGGGGCTGTCAAGTATGCATTTTGAATGTCTGCTGAGAGAACCTTCAAATCATTCAGTGCTGCCAGCAAGAAGAATATTCTCACTGAGTCACGACTGGGAACAGATGAGTAAGTATTTTCCTTTGCTACAGCAGGAACCTTGTGACCGTCCCCTACCAACCGAGCCTTCCTTGCTAGGGATCCAAGCTTGATATCAAATATCATGTGCGTTGTGATCTCCTTATGACCAACTGGTATAACATCATCATCAGAAAACTCAAAAGCTGCCATGTTGTTTGTCATTTCCTTATGAATTGCGCGTTCCCAGTGGTCTGTACCAGTTTTCTTATCAATTGCCAGTGCTTGTGTTATTGAATGTGGTAATTCAACACCATATTTGTGACTTTTCAACCAATACTTAGCTGTTTTCGCAGCCTTAAGGATGCGTTCCTTTCTTCTCAAAATTTTATGCACCCGCCATCTGAAGGCTGGTGGCTTTTCAAGTTTGTTGTTGCCTTCATATTCTGTGAGCTGCACTGGGAATGATTCTTTGACATCACTAAGCTTGCACCAAGATTCGGTTCCATCTTTCCAACTGGCCAAAATTCTCCAGCCCCTAGTTGTTGGCTTATGGCTTTTCCTGCCATTTTTGGCTATAGTTGTGGCCTCTTCTTTGCTTAAAGCAGTGTTGTCGCATTCATGATCAATTAGTGGCTCATCCAGCAGGGTGAACATTTGTCCATCGTCATCAACAGAACTGTAGAGACTTTCTGCTACAATGTTTGCTGTGTATTCTTCAATGGTGCCATCATGTAGTTGCAATTTGTATAACCTCGTGTCCAGTATTGGATTCTCATTTCTTACTCCAATTGGTTGGTTTTGCAGATCGCGTACCCTATCTTTGACAATGCACCTGAGCCTTTCCTCATTTCTTTCAATGATCACTTTGTTTCCCAGATACTCATCTGGTTCATCAATATCTTCAACTGACGCCTCTGGCTCAGCCATTTCAAGTTTCAGATCAGATGATCTCACTGGTTGTTCATCAAATAGCTCTTGTTGAGGTTCTGGGTAATTTTCCTGGAAAAATGACGCGCTGTCCTTGACTTCATCACCAATCTTGGATTCAATCGATTTATCAATTGCTTCCATTCTTTGCAGAACATCACGGTCCCTCCATTCAAATTCCTTTACTGGCCTTATTGAATTTGTAGAGATTGGTATTGCTGATTCGGTCAAGATCCAAAAACAATCACCACCACCCACCTTGCTTCCGCAAGGTCCAAGCCATTGTCCCAGCCTTTCAACTCCTGGAGTTGAAGAATCACCTTTATCAAAATAAAATATAAAATCATACCATTCTGATGATGTGTATAACGTTATATCAGGCCTATATCCATGCACCAATTCAAATGGGGTCCTTCCCATTGAAGAGGGGTTGCTTGATGCAGTCCGCTGTTTGATATTTGCACTCAGCTCTCCACAAAATGACCATAGCCTTCTTGGTGACTTCTTCTTTGCTGTCTTGGTTATGATTGCATTACCAAGATGGCCTATCGCTTGCTCTGCTCGATTTTGGAAAGGGCAATGTGGTTGGATGAACGTTTGGTGTATGTGGTTGCGTTTTACAATTGAATTCCAGTGGGTCTTGTATGTCCTTGGTGAGCCCTGTTCTAGTGCACCATCAGAAATCAAATGTTCAGGAATTCCAACTTCATGAATGAATATTTTCAATCCTTGACGAAGCTTGCGACTTGTTTTGTATTGGTATGAATACTTCAAACCCATTCCCATTTGTGAAGACCTGAGCACATTTTTCTTGTCTCATAATGCTCGTGGTTTTGGCATGCCAAGTATCAGTGTACCAGGTTCCCTGAGCGACTCTCTTGTTCCTAAAGCGCTGTGTTGGCAGATGCTTCATCAAAGGTAATTGAAAATTTCTCAGGGCTTTCTGAGCCGTGACCTTCAGTGTCTGTTCTGCCTTTTTGAAACTGATATTCCAAGTCTTGGCTAGGCGTTCACAGTCTACTTTGTTTGGACCTTCGATAGTCGTCACTGATGGTCCCCATTGATTTCTTCTATCAAGGGATCTCCTTTCAAGTGTATTGTCAATTTCTTGCGAGCTGGGGATTTGTTTTGATTCATTCTCAGGGGCTTCTGTGAAGTCAAATTCCGTTTCATCAAATAAAAACTGGTCTTTCCTTTGCACGCTTGAAATATTTGCCTCTTGAAACCTTGTTGTCATTGAAGAAATCCTATGAGAAATATTGCCATCTGTTGCTATCTGGCATTTGGTCAGCATTCTTCTGGTTGATACCTGGTGCAACCTCATGAGTTTGCAGCGTTCCATGAGACTTGGATGGTTGGACTCTATGCTAGTCTTGGAGAGCATGTCTGTGACATTACTTGTTGGTTCTGTTACCACTGAACTTGCATCTTCAGCTGACATAGCTTGAACGCTGAATTGGTCCCCTGTAATTGGATCACCATTGTCAATTGCTAACTCAGCCATCCCAAATTTCAGTGAGTGGGGATCCCATGGGGTGTCATTTGTCGCAATCAGATGTTGACATTCATCAAGCTCCAATCTTTTTGGCTTCCTTGTTGGAAAATATGAAATCACATTTCTCATACTCAGTTTTATGAAAACTTTCTTGGGATCATCATCTTCCATTGGGGTTTGGATTGTAATTCCATGCTTGGACCTGGGATCAAATTGATGAGGTGTTTCTTCAACAGAGTTGAAATTGCAATCCCTGACTTGATTTGGGCATATCAAGCTGTTCTTCAATTTGTTTCCAAAGTACAGCGCTTGGTGAAAAACAATAATGTAGACTTGACCTGATGTTGGACTTGTCCAAGCAGTCGCGCAACTTTCAATTGGGATCTTCTTGATTGGCTTGTACTCTTCAGAAAAAGGGGCAACATCAACATGTGTTGTGATCTGATCAGGATTAAGCAATATCATGTTGCTTCCAGCTGCCGTGGTGTCAGCATGCGAGTCTAACTCACAGTATCCATCTTCATTCTCTCCATCATCAAAATCTAGTGGAATATTCATCTTATATAATGACCGGCTCACCATTCTAAACATTTGTTTTCTAGTGTCCGGTTATGATGTCATTTCTTAGATTTTGAGCCAAAGCTATCACCAGCACCATCCTTTTCAGCTTCCTTTGCCTTCTTGGTCTCAGCAGCTTTAAGGGCCCTCTTTTTCTTACTTGCCTGTCTCATCTGATAAAGTTCCTGACGCTGGTCTTTTGACATTGTTTTATAAACACTCGTTGGATAGGGCTTGTTCTCAAGCTTCCCTGTGAACGTGCCAGTTGTTCTCTGCTTTTTATTGCTTGATGTGGCTACTGAATATACACTTCTGGAGCTTCTTTTATGCTTTCCATTTGCAAGCTTCTTCAATCCAAGTCTATTGGTGAATAAAATCAAGCGTTCATTGAAATTGTCACGGTAATCTTTGCTCTTGTCAATTGCATCAGCTTTGGCAGCGTCAAGACGCTCATCACTGATCAAATTAATGAAGTCCCAGACAAATCTCCTTTCATTGTGATTCTTTTCAAATCTCAGAATTGTTCCATGGAATGCAGTCCAATTTCTTTTGTGCTTGTTCCAATCATAGTTCTTAGCATCACTGGTGTAGTGTGATTCTTTCATCTCCTGGTAGGTTTTATTCAGAACCATTGTGATATTGGTATCAGTATAAGCATGTTGCATCAATGAAATGAATGCATTTCTTGCATGCCCTGAGTTCAATTCAGTATTTTGGAAATGTGCCACATATTCCCAGCCCAGCCCTTTCCTTGTTGCATCACACAGCAACCTCCACACAACATTGTTGTCTTCATCATACTGATGGCCCGAAAAAACGCCGCATCTTTCATTGTAGTCACTCCAAGTTGGATAGACATCTGTTGGATTTTGTCCGACTGTGCCAGACCTGGCTTCATCATCAACATCTTCCTTTTCTTGGGGTCTTATGACATATAAGATTGGGAATCCTTCAGAGTTGAATCTGTATCTCAAGTTTTGACGAAATCCTTCCTCCCATTCTCTGAATTTTGTAAGGTCCTTTAACTCAGGTGGAGTTGCTTTTTCTTGTGATTTCACACTCGATTCCATCATCTTGATTCTGAATTGTTGCAGTTCTAGGTTGTTTGGGTTTGCATTCCAGTCAATGGCTCTTGGTTTGACTCCAATCAATGGTTGATAGCGAGCCCAATTTGCCCATGTGAGAAGCCTTGACGATAGCCTGTTACCATAATGAATGCTTTTAGGCCTAGGACAGTCTGGACTGATTGATTTCAATCCATGCATGAATGATTTGATGCTTTCCTTGTTGAGGTCTGTGATTTCACGGATATTAGACATTCCTCCCCTCATAATTTCTTCAGCTGATTCATAGTTGATACCAAAATCCATTAGGCTATTTCTGAAGGCAAGCTGTTCTGGATCCAGTAATCTCCCATTGTTGAATCCCCTGATTGTTATTTTGAGTTGGGATGACCTTCTTCTGTCGTGCCATTCAGACCTTGAGTTGTCATCTCGTTGGTTTTCACTATCCTCACTGCTGCTTTCACCACTGCTATTAACATTATCTGGATTCCTACCCCTTTCTGCAGCGTTTTGTAATGCTCTGATCCTTTTCTTTACTTCTTGGTCAATGATTCTCTTCATAGTTGAG
The DNA here is from genome assembly GCA_037355745.1 of Pseudo-nitzschia multiseries. Taxonomy (NCBI): domain Eukaryota; phylum Bacillariophyta; class Bacillariophyceae; order Bacillariales; family Bacillariaceae; genus Pseudo-nitzschia; species Pseudo-nitzschia multiseries. The sequence goes on along the minus strand of CM074782.1, from coordinate 21,126,468 downwards.
TTCATTTCTGGGTCAGTCATAGCCTTTTCCATTACGCGCACGATTCTTTCCTCATCAAATTTGTCCTCTTCTTTCTCTAATTCCATATCCTTCTGACTCTGATCTTTGCTATCATATTCTGGTGGGTTCTGTCCCACATCCATTTTTGATTCCTTGTCATTGGGGTCATAGTCATCATCATCTTTTGGCTTTGCTTTTGTTCTTGTTTTTCTTTTTGCTGGAGCCATGATGGGGCGTTCGAAATATTCGTTCAAAGTATTCGATGGAAGTTTGGATGGAAGTTGCAATCGAGTATGTGGAAAGAGAGTGTAATCAAGTCGGAGGATTGGATGTGAGATGGTTGGTTAAATGTTGGTGACTGTTGTGTGTGATTTGCTTATCTGTATATGTTTTTGTATATCCGGATCGAATTTTTGTTCCGGTATTTTGTACTACTTGTGTGAGCTTTTGCTTTTGTCGCAACTTAAGATTGTGAGCTTTCCTATCCAGTCTCAGGATTTGCTCATTCTGTATTTCTGTGGTGAAAAACTGATGAATCTTTCATCGTCTTGTTTTCTGAGAATTTAGTGTTCTCTTTTCTTTTTGGATCTTTGGATTTAGTGTTCTCGTTTCCACATCTTTGGATTTTCTTGCGAGCAGATGCTTGCAATCTGTTCGTCCAATCTGTTTCACCATCATCAGAATACTTGAGACTCAATCTTCTGGCTCACGTCATTCTTGTTTTCAGTGAAAGATCAGTGTTCTTGGATATTGATTCCTTTCAGCTGATGCCAACCTGGGTGATTCTTTTGGATGAATCGTCCAGCCCTTTTCCCTTGCTTGTTTTGCTGGATCTCGAAACCCGATGGAGCCTACCATCTTGGTTCGGGTCTTTGGTCTCTTCTTTCAGGGAGACCGCCCTGGTGTTGGTCTGTTCCAGGGATCCACAAGCAACTGCCTCTTTTACATCCTTGAGGGTTGATGCCGGTTGCTGATCAGGCTAATTCAGATTCGTCTTCAAGCTCAACTGCGTTTCTCGGTGGGAAACGCCGTCCCTCAGCATTGTAGGATGCTGGGTCTGATAAACTAAAGAAACTGCGTCGTAACAGTAATAAAACAAAAGAAACGCGATCGGCCTTATGGTTGATTGATTTAGTGAGTAAGAATAGGTTAATTACTCTCGTCATCGTCTTATCGATTATTGGCATATTACCGTGTAATTTGCCACCACGATAGGACACAAAACACACGTAAAACCGGCCATCTTGGGTCAGTCTTTTACCGTAATTCGCTGTGATATTCTTATCGGAATATCACATGTAAAATGTAAAATTGTATCTTATCATGTAGAATTAGTATTAGGGTGTACGTAAATTTAGGGCATGATAGTGTTTTAGAGTTGTTAATTCTTCAAAGAGTGAGCTGATGGGGAAATCCGGTAAAGAGACAATCCACATAAAAGCGCCGATGATTATTCACTCAGAAATAACCTTACGAATAAGGTTATTTGCCCTTATGATTTTTTGTGCGATACGCCCGCTTAGTACGTACGAATACGCGTTACACGGTGAATTCTTTTTATATATCCGCTTTTAGAGGGAAAAGGGGCAACAAATGCAACAACGAAGGCAACTCTTCCTCCAACAAGAAATCTGGCAACAAGAAGCAGAAAACTTCCGGCAGTGGTTCTACCTACAATGGACCCCTCGAGGGCAAGATCTATCCAAAAGGAGTTTGGGTCACTATGTCAGAGGCTCAGAAGAACCAAGTCTGGTCCCTCAGACCTGCACTCAACTCCCCTGGGAAATCTGCAAAGGTTTCTCTTGTTGAGGCTAAGGGTGAGGACACTACTACAAAGGGATTGGCTGGCAACCAATTTGGTAGCCATACTCACAAGAACCAAGATTGATTCACCGACCGAAGCCTGTCAATTGTATCCCGGGTAGGCCGGCCGGTCGTCCATATCAAGAGTTTGGGTTTGTCGTCCTCTGGTACCGGCCGATGCGAGTTGGACAGCCATGCTGACACCACGACTGCAGGATCCAATATGGTCTTACTCGATCCGTTGGACTCCATCTCAACATATGTGGATGTTGCACCATTTTCTGACACCTACTCACCTCTTAAGAATGTCCCAATTGCTCGTTGTGCCACAGCTTGGACCGATCCAACAAATGAGGTCACATACATTTTGGTATTTTGGCAGTCTCTTTTCTTTGGCAACAAGTTACAACACAGCTTAATTTGTCCCAATCAAATCCAGGATTGTAACTTCAACAAGGTTGAAGATACTCCCAGAAGGTACGATTCTACTTCTACACACGGGATTACGCTCCAATCTGATGACACCAAGCTACTTATTCCTCTTCAAGTCGATGGAGTCATATCCTACTTTGACTCCCGCAAGCCTACCAAGGAGGAACTAGCTGACTGTGAGCACATGCTAGCTACAGATACTCACACGTGGGATCCCTACACTTCACACTTTGCTGAAGAAGAAGACGCCGTCAATGCTTCTTTCCTGCAAGTTGTTGCTGCCCTTTCAAAGTGTTTGCCGGCTTGTGGGACTCTGATCACTTATTCATCCACAATTCACCCCGAACCCCTAGGCATTGGGTATGAAAAGCACCGCTTATTTCATCTCGCCTCAATCTGTACCGCCAGAGTTCCCTTTCCAATGCACAGGATATATTTCAACGGACATCTCCACACAATTGATTTCAGCCCTTGCTGGAACCACCGGGGAGGACCAAGAAAATCTTTGAAATTCAGTAAATTCTATGATTTCTGATGTTTCCACCAAGCCTTCATCAGCCAATCTGTCCTCATTATCTGAAGCTGAAGTTGCTATTCAACAGGAAGCCAAGGCTAGAACCAAGGAGAGGAAGCTACTAAGGCGGCAACAAGATGTCTTAGACCAAGAAATGTCCCTTGACAAGAAGTCTTTCATTTGACGGGGACAATGGGGACCTCCAATAAGGATCCCCAACAAGGTCGACAGGTATGATGCCAACAATGCCATTGCTAAGATGTGGAACATCAGTGAGAAGCAGGCTAAGGCTACAATTGAGGTGACTACCCAAGAGGGCATTCGACAACTGTCCCAGCCTATCACTAGACGGCTGAAGACACAGAAGTGAAGGAACAGGCGGACACTAAAGGGCCAATGGTACGCTGATACTTTGAAGTTCAAGGTCCAGCATGATTCGCAACGATACAGCAGCTCAAGTCTTTGCAAATGGGAAAGGGTATGTGGCCTTCTATCCTGTCAGGGGAGACGTTCGATGCCATGATGGTTTATCTTGCTTTATAAATGAAGTGGAAATTCCAGAACATCTTGTTACCAATGGAGCAAAGGCCCAAGGGAACCATGAGACACACAACACCGGATGGGACAAGCTCAGGTCAGAGTATCGCATTCGCCAAACATACATAAAGCCTCACTGTTCTTGGCAAAATACAGCAGAGCACAGTGCAGGGGACCTAAGAAGGGCGATCTGTTGGATGACTTCTAAGAAGGGCAGTCGTTGAAGGTGTTGGGCCTTCTAGTATGGGATGCTAGCTGCAGACCGGATGAATCTTATGGCATCAAGTGATCCTTCTTCAATGGGGAGGACTAGCTTCAAGTTAGTACATGGATATACTCCAGATATTACCCTAAATATGATTCATGACTGGTACAATTTCATCTGGTGGTACGGCTTAAATGGAAAGACCAATAGGCTTGGTCGCTGGCTGGGCCCATGTGGATACTTTTGGTGGTGGAGATTGCCATTACGTCCGAGAACTGTTTCTCTACCCCCCGCGGGCTATCGGGCGGTATTTTTAAAATTCTCCACCCTATTTTTTAAATTTCCTATCTTTTTAGGTCGCGTGTCTACTAAAATACCTCGCGCATCGCACACCTTTACTTTCGAGACAATATCTTGTCACTCCTCAAATAAAATAACTATTTTGGGGTTAAGGATATCATATTCTTTTCGTGACAAGCACTATTTTGTGTACAACTTATGCACAAATGACTATTTTCATCTTCTCAACTTTTCTGTTGATTGATGTAGCAAACCGAATGAGGGGAATGGTAGTGAAGTACAGACCAGCCGGGGAACCACCTTGAGTATACAGCGCACGTACTTCGAGAAAGATCTCACTGTATCAGCAATCAGCAACATCGGTGCGTACGAACATTCCCTGTAGGTACACCAGTACAAATCTTACGGGGAATTCTGTAAGCATCGAATTCTGCAAGCGAATTCTGCAACCAAATTCTGCAAGCGAATTCTGCAAGCAAAATCTGCAAGCAAAATCTCTGCAAATTACAGGCTAGCGCTAACAAGCGTGTAGAGGATTCCCCTAGCAGAATACAAGCCCACAGCTCACTCTTTTGCTCCTAAACCGATTAGTAGTAGAATTAAATAGGTAACACGTCCTGGTCCAATAGCTCCTCCTATTGTACCCGTACGACAAGCCTATCTGTCCTGGTCCCCTAGCCTTGCCTAGTGTACCCGTACAGCAGCCTACCGTTGGCCGCCTAGCCTGGCCTAGGTACCCACACCGCAGTCGTCTCTTACTAACACACTCACCCTCAACAGCTCCCCATTGTCACTTACAATAGGCCCGGCCTTGACACCGGCGACTCCGACGTCCCCCGCCTTGCACAGATCGGCCGTACCAAATCGATTCACAGACGCTTGGAGCAGCTTGATTCCTTATCCAGTTGATTCCAAGTGAGTTACCAAGGTACAGTCTACTCCGCCAAGCCGCAGCACCGCATCCAAGCACACCTCCAGTTGATCCCGAGTGAGCTACCAAGATACGGTCTACGCCATCCGCGACGGACAGAGCTGCACCTCCTTGCACCTCCAGGTGATTCTTGTGACACCAAGATCACGACTCCGCTAGTCCGCACCCCCAAGTGTCCGCGAGTCGATTGGGTCACCGGTCTGCACCTCCAATCGAACGACTCGGTCAACGCGCTCCTCCCAGGCTACGGACAGAATCTGCACTGCACCTCCATTGATTTCTTGTGACACCAAGGAACCAACTCCTCCGATAGATCCGCACCTCCTTGCACCTCCAGTCGCTCCCCAAAATCCGCGCCGCCAATCAACTCGCAGATTCTCCCTAAGATACCGGCTTCCTCGAGAGTCCGCACCTCCAAGCGTCCAGTTGACTTCTCCGATAGTCCGCACCTCCAAGCATCCACGAATCGAATCAGTCACCGGTCTGCACCTCGATCAACTCGGCCTACCTCCAAGCGTCCACGAATCTAGATACCGGCGACTCCAACGTCTCTCTGCACATCCGATAGTCCGCACCTCCAAGCGTCCGCGAATCTTCCATCCATCCCCAAGCGCAAGCACAACATGCTGACCTACACTGAGTATTACCAGAGCACCCCCAGTCCCCTTGGAGTGGGACCTGCCCGGGACCTGGCATACCAAACCATCTATGACTACTTTGCTGAGGAAACAGCCACCCCCGTACTCCTGGGCCGGCTCTTGGACCTCTTCGAACCAGAACCTGTGGGGGCCCTAGGAATATTCCTGACCGACACCTTTGGAAAGGCGCGCCTCCGATTGGTGCATGGCATTCGGAAGTACCCGGGGCCCTTAACCGCGCCAAGTACCAACAAGGGCAAGGCCTTTGGTTACCTGGATGACATCGAAGGCGATGCAGGAGAGCTAGTGCTAGTGGATGCGGCCCTCCTCGAGCAGGCGCCCGAGACCTTGGTGCTGTCCCTCGATCGCCACCTCGACGTCATCAAGCATGCTCACCATTCCCACATGATCCCCATGGTGCTAGGCGATGATCCTCACATGGAAGTCATCACCCCCTTCAAGGCCTGCTTCATCCCCTTCCAATTGGTGCCCTTACTCCTAGGCAAGGGCCTTAGTCCAATCCACGCCTTGAACATCATCTACCCCTACCTTGACACACTCAACCTGGCACTCACTTGCGCCCCCTTACTGAACACCCTCCGAGCTGCTGGTACCGACCCCACCATTGCTGATGGAGGTGTCCACTTTGCCACACCCGGCACCCCCTTCCGAGGGGAGCCAGGTCTAACCTTGTACATGCGCAATCAGGTACTATACCGGGACCTCCCGGGATTGAGGAAACCCTCCCATCCGGGGCAGCCGCCGGCACCCGGCCAACCAGCCGGGGTAGATCCCACGCTGGCAGCTACCCTCACCGCCCTCGCCAACCAACAGCTCAAGCTCAGTGAGGGCCTAGACCAACGTCGCCCCCCTGCCACGGTCAAGAACACCTGGGGCCCCTTGTACACCCAGCGCTTGCTGCTGCTGTGTGGCAAGCTTGAGGAAGCCGACCTACCCCCCATATACCAAGCCTGGGCACAGAAAGGCAAACACGAGAAGACCCATATGATCTTCCAGAGCCAGGTCGCCACATGCGCCGCCGAGTTCCTCATCCAGGCACCCTTGGTCACCACGGCGGCACTCAAGAAGTTCCAAGATGGCAACTTTCATGGGACTGACCCCTTTGACGTGGCGGACGGCATACTCCCTTTAGCTTTCACTCCCCCCGGTGGATCCGCCGCCTCCTTGAAGCGGGAACAGGAAGCTGCAGCCACTGTGGCGGCCTACGACACCATGATCTCCACCGAAGGCAACTCCCTCACCTTGAAGGACTCCCTCGAACTCCAGAAGACCAAGGCCTACCTACCCATCGACTGGACGGAAGCTACCACCCAACTGGAAAGCTATCTCGCCGTCCTGGCCACCATTCTAGGCATGCATCACCCTGTCGTGCAGGGCTACCAGAATGGACTCGCCAAGCTCAAGCTCCAGCAAATGCCCCTCCGCCGAGCAATTGCCGATGAACTAGGGGAGCTCATCACTCCCTCCGTTGTGGTATACTACTTCCAAATCCGGGTGCGGGGTTGGCTTGAGGAACAATGGGGATCAACATTCACTGTCCCCTCCCCTGACTTTGGGAAGGACTTCCAAGCCTTCCGTATCACCCAGAACCTCTACTGGCTCCCCAATGTCACCAATGTGCCGGCTCTGAGGCACCTACGTCGCGTAGCCGCCGTGGCTGCCCCTGCTGCAATCCCAGGCACCCCCACGCCCGGCAAGACTACCCCCAGCCCCAACCAAGGCTCCGCCGGCGGTGCCCGCGTCTCCAACCCCAACCTGGATCCCCGGCTACAAACGGCGGGGGTAGCCAACAAAGTCCTACGCGCCCGACTGAGGGAAGTCATGGCTACCATGAAAGAAAAAGGTACCACTCCCTTGTCTCGTCCAGATGGCAACGAGCGCTGCCATTCCTATCACCTTCGAGGAACCTGCTTCACCAACTGCAGGAACATCCAGGACCATGGCGCCATCACTAGCAGTGAACAGGACCAAGTCTGGGCTTGGTGCCAAGCCGCTTTTAATGTCTGACCGAATGGCAAGCGCCCCTTTGGCGCGTTGACCCTGCCCTCTAACTCACCAAGGGGGGCTCTGCCTTCCTCCCGACGACTCCCTATGCCTCCCTCTCCGCCATTACAAATCACACCGGAATTAGGTAAGCACAACCCGCGCGCGCGCGCATGTACTCCTCTCGCCGTGTATGTGCCTCCCAAACGTTCTACAGGTTCAACGACCTCCCCCCCATCTCCTCCCGCATCCCTAGTCCCTCCTACGGCTTTGGCATCCCTCCCTTCCTCCCCGCCCACCTTGTCCTTGCCTAGGCCCGAGCTCCTCGTCACTGCCAAGTTGCCTAGGCCCAAGCGCCTAGTCCTTCCCACCCCCCCATTGCCTAGGACAGAGCTCCTCGTCACTGGCCCCCCGTTGCCTAGGCCCGAGCTCCTCGTCAACCCCACCAACCCATTGCTTCGGCCCCCCCCCCCGCTGACGCCTACGTCAGAGACCCTCCGCCCGGCCCCACTCTCGGTTCCCCCCATCACTCCCTCCCTCTACCCCGTCGACCGGCTCAATGTGCACATCGACCGGGCTGTCACTGTCTACAACAACAGCACCAGCTGGGCGGACTTTATCCGGACCATCCGAGGACGGGGTGACATCCATCCTGACGTCGCCTCCATCCCCCACCCCGCGGGGAGCCTCCTTGCCCGCTATGGCAAGGACGGCACCCCCGCCTTGATGTCTGGCCCCTCGTGGGATCCACCTCGCATTGCAGCTGCCCTCCACCGGGGTCCGCACCACTCCTCACACCAGGGCATTGACTTCCTTCGCGAGGAGTATGCCGACATGATGGACAAGCAACAATGGACTGTTCTCCCCGCCAGCCTCATCCAGGACCTCCCCGGACTCCGACTGAGCCCCCTTGGCTTAGTCCCCCAACGAGGCCGCCGCCCACGCATGATATCCGATTACACCTACTCGGACGTCAACCAAGACACCGTCCCTCTTGCCCCTGCGGACGCCATGCAGTTTGGCCGGACCCTCCCGCGACTCCTCACCAAACTGCACCGCGCCAACCACAGATTTGGTCCAGTGTATATGTCGAAGATTGACCTTGCCGATGGCTTCTACCGCATCCGATTGCACCCAGAAGACACCATGAAGCTCGGCGTCCTGTTCCCATCTCGCCCTGGGGAAGCTCCTCTCATTGGCATCCCACTCACCAACCCTATGGGGTGGAAATCCAGTCCTCCCAACTTCTGTGCCTTCACTGAAACCGTTGCAGACTTGGCCAATGCCACTCTTGCCACCGGGCTTGCCGCGGCCCGGCTCACCCCCCATCGGTTGGATCTCCCCTCTGAAACCACCCCCTGCGCGCCTCCCATTGAGACACCCGCTCCACCCCCCACGGCGCCGCCTCCGTCTCCCCCTACGGCCTCCACGCCGCCCCTCACCCCCCCTAGTAGCACCACTCCCAGCAAGTCGCCGGTTCGCTACTGGGATGTCTATGTGGATGACTTCTGTGGCCTTGCCCAGGGCAACCAATGGACACGCCGCGCCATCAAGCGCGTTCTCTTCCAATCCCTTGACACAGTCTTCCGGCCCCTCGATGCCTCTGACACTCCCTTCCGGCAGGAACCAGCTTCCCTCAAGAAAATGCTCCAAGGGGACGCCACTTGGACCACCAAGAAAGTCATCCTCGGCTGGCTCATCGATTCCGTCAACAAAACCATCAGCCTTCCTCCCCATCGGGTGGCCCGCCTACAGGAGATTCTCCACTCCATCTCACCCACCCAGCGCCATGTCCCCATCAAGCAATGGCACCAAGTCCTGGGGGAGCTCCGGTCAATGGCACTGGCCATTCCAGGCTCCATTGGCCTCTTCTCCATTCTCCAAGAAGCCTTCCGCCACCAGGAGCCACGCAGGCAGCGCCTCCGGCTCACCAAGCGCGTCCACAGCTTCCTTCGCGACTTCCAATGGCTTGCCAATGATCTCTCCACCCGGCCTACCTCCATTGCCGAACTCGTGCCAGACCCCTTCCCGGCCACCTTGGGCGCCTGTGATGCTTCGGGTTTGGGCATGGGGGGCGTCCATTTTGTCCCCCTTCCCACGGGCGCCGTGCAGCCCGTCATGTGGCGGCATGCGTTCCCCCCGTGGATCTCAGCCCAGCTCGTCTCCTTCGACAATCCTGAGGGCTCCATCACCAACAGTGACCTTGAGCTCGCCGGTTCCATTGCCCACAATGATGTTCTGGCTCAGGCTGCTTGTGTCCACGCCCGCACCACCCACAACTGCTATGACAACACCGCCGCTGTCTATTGGCAACGCAAAGGCGCCACTACCACCACAGGCCCTGCAGCCTACCTCCTCCGGCTCCAGTCTCTGCACCAGCGCCTCTTTCAATATGTCCCCCTTAGGGATTACATCCCGGGCCCCGCTAACCACCTGGCGGACCTCCTCTCTCGATCTGAACTCTCTGACACTGCCTTGCTCCATCACTTTAACACGACCTACCCACAGGACTTGCCCTGGACCTTATGCCACCTTCGGCCGCCCATGCATTCCGCGCTGACCTTAGCGCTGTCCAGAAGACCATGCGCGCCTCAGTCACTGAGCTCTATGCCATGCGCAAGGATGCCCATTGGAACCAATGGGTTCAATTCTGTTTGTCTCAAGGCTTTGACCCGCGCCTCCAGTCCATTCAGGATCCAATCCCCATCCTCCAAGTCTTTGCCAAACGACTCCATGATGGCAACCTCTCACGTAGCCACAAGCCCATCCGATCTCGCACAGTATCGGACACCATCCGGTCAGTGGGCCAGACGCTCGCCCGCCTGGGGTCCAAAGACCCTCGAACCGACTCCACAGGCAGTCTTGACTTCCGGCTGACTGCCCAGTTCAAGGCATATGCCAAGTTGGACCCAGCCCCCTCCCGGGTCAAACCGGTCCCCATCACCCTCGTGATGCATGCCCTCCACTTTGCATACCACGAGTCCCCTTCCCCCACCCGACAGGCCATTGCAAACATGATCTGCATCGCCTTCTTTTTCTGTCTCCGCCCTGGTGAGTACACTGGTACTACCACGGATGACCAAGCCTTCCACCTACAAGACGTCTCCTTCTACCTTGACTCCCGCATCGTCCACCACGATGGCCCTGCGCATGAGCTCCAGGCTGCTACCTCGGTCACGCTCACCTTCACCACCCAGAAGAATGGCGACAAAGGGGAAGTAGTGGCGCATGCCAGGAGTGGTGACTCACTATGCTGCCCCGTTGCCGCCTGTGCGCGCCAAGTCCTTCACCTCCGAAGCTGTTGCTCTTCCAGCGCTCCCTTCGGTCCCTCCCTCACGCTTGCCAGTTACTTCGACAATGGGGTCCTTACCCTTGTTCGCGCAGCCACTGTCACTTCCTCCCTGAGAGTCTATGCCCAGACCCTCTACCCTACCACGGGCATTGCCCCTGCAGCCATCTCTGCTCGCTCCCTTCGCGCGGGAGGGGCTATGGCCCTGCTCCAGGGCAAATGCGACGGTGTGTGTGGGCAAAGCAAACTAAGGGACCGGCCTCTGGACAATACCACCAGAGTTCCGGATCCCCCTCTAGCCCTGCTTAACCCACCAACCCACCAATGAACTACAAGCATTTCACATCCATTACTACAAGTAGGTTAGCTACTGAAGCTATCACAAACGTAGCGCGTGATAGTTGATGTAGCAAACCGAATGAGGGGAATGGTAGTGAAGTACAGACCAGCCGGGGAACCACCTTGAGTATACAGCGCACGTACTTCGAGAAAGATCTCACTGTATCAGCAATCAGCAACATCGGTGCGTACGAACATTCCCTGTAGGTACACCAGTACAAATCTTACGGGGAATTCTGTAAGCATCGAATTCTGCAAGCGAATTCTGCAACCAAATTCTGCAAGCGAATTCTGCAAGCAAAATCTGCAAGCAAAATCTCTGCAAATTACAGGCTAGCGCTAACAAGCGTGTAGAGGATTCCCCTAGCAGAATACAAGCCCACAGCTCACTCTTTTGCTCCTAAACCGATTAGTAGTAGAATTAAATAGCCCGCCACGCCCGCCCGCAGAAAAGGCTTAACAGCCAGAGGCTTAACCGCCCAAGCTGTTAAGCCCGACTGTACGCCGGTGTGTGTGGGCAAAGCAAACTAAGGGACCGGCCTCTGGACAATACCACCAGAGTTCCGGATCCCCCTCTAGCCCTGCTTAACCCACCAACCCACCAATGAACTACAAGCATTTCACATCCATTACTACAAGTAGGTTAGCTACTGAAGCTATCACAAACGTAGCGCGTGATAGCTGTACTGTGCACTACTAAACATATTGTACAAGGAATGTTGCAATCATCACTAAGTAGTAATGCATTTACTTTACGGGCCGTTTTGGCAATCGAAGTATGGTAGTAAGGAAATCTACCGTACAAGAAAACACATCACACACAAAATAATACATTTAATTTTTTCCTTTCAACAATTCATCTTTTCGACCTCCGCCCTTTCGACCCATTCTACTGATATTTTCCTTCAAACGACTCAGCAACATCATGCCTCCTGTTATCAAAACCCCTCTTCTATTCTACTGCTGTGGTTGCTGGGATAAGAAAGGGAAAAAATCCAAGAGTTTTAAAGGATACAAATCTGGGTCAAAAGAGTGCAATACCTTGAAATATGTCTCGTACGGCCTAAGAAAACATCTCAACTACAATATTCAATGCTACAACTTATACAAAAGTGATGGTCTAATTAAACAAAAGCTCTCTAACTTCTCCACCTCTGTCAAAGTGCAGCCTACCTTGCCGTCTGTTCAACAATTTCCTTCAGATTTTGGGATGACTATGACACAAAACGGCCCATCTGTTCCCTCTTCCCATCTCTCCCACCACACCGTCACAAGTCAATCAGCCACGGGTCTTCATTCTGTTCTAAACCAACAGATTGTACATGATGTCTTTTCACCTGCCAATGGATCGGAACGCCATTGAATCTCACATGGCTGTTTCTGCTGTTCAAGATGAAGATGCATTCCCGCTGAATAATGATATCGACAATTCCGATGATGAGGATGACAATGTTGATGACATAAACAAAAATAACGACAACAATTCTACCAACAACATAGATTGTGGAGACAACGAAGAAGAACCCACTAATGGTTCTGATGTTAACGTCGCTACTGCTCAGCCAGCCCATCCACCACCATCTTTGCATGAAATCATTAATCTGAATGAAAGAGAGGTGGCATTTCAAAGCCACACAAAACTACCTCCGCCCCATCATCTTCTTGCAGAATTGGAACTCATGAATTTAATGGCCAGGCATAAATTGCCACTGAACACATTCAAATCAATTTTCCAGTGGGCAAAGAAAAGTCAAACGAGACCGGATTTTGATTTTTGCGATGCCAAAATTAGATCTCGGAAAGCAATTTTTGACAATCTCCAATCCAATCTGGGTCTCTCTGATATGAAATTTCATCCTCATATACTGAATTGGTTACCTGATAATAAGCCCACTCAGGTGTATGTCCGTTATTTTAAGGATGCCATTTATTCTCTTCTTTCTGACCAGCAGCTAATGATAGAAGAAAACCTCTCATTTCCCAACTATTCCACCCCTCTATCTCCCGACAATAATCCTGAGTTGAATCCTAATTCTGTAATCTCAGAATTGCATCACGGCTCGTGGTGGAAATCTTCTTGGAAAGAAATTTGCAATCCCAATTCGCAAGAAATTCTTGTTCCTATTATATTTTACATTGACGGCATATCTTTGGATGCGCACGGACGACTTACGTTAACACCATTGAACATGACACTTGGTATCTTTAATGTGGAGACCCGCGCTCGACCTGAAGCATGGACAACTATTTACTTCCATCCCGACCCCGAATGGGAGTCAACTATTATTTTCCTTCTGAATCCGATCCGTTGAGAGTCTGATTCAAAGGCTTCTGAAGAACAGCAACGCTGCGTTAGTGTGTTAGTAGACAAACGATTGTACTCTACGCGTGACAATTGTGTTTGGATACTTTCGGCAACGGATAATCGGACTACAGGCGAGACTAGGGAAACGCCAGATCTCCTCTTGCTGTGACTTATTCAGATTGCAGCGAGACAGACCTTAGTATGTAGATTACAAGTAGTTGTTAGCAACTAGTGTGAATTTTGGGATATAAATCAGTTGAATGTTAAAAGTATGAGATAAAGAGAGTAATCTTGCTGGAGAGCATGATATCTCTTTTAGTGCAGTGATGAATACAGTACACTGCTAATTGTACAGCACTGTAGAATCACATGCTATCATGAGAAGCTTCCTTCTCGATTAGAAGCTTCCTTCTAATCGTGATTATCAAAACAGCTGTTACAAGAAGCTTCTTCGAACCTCCCTTTTGATCATGAGTATCGAAACACATGATTGGAAGTATCAAAATGGCTATACCGGAACCAGGCAATTTACTTTGGTTTGGTCATGAAAACAAAAGGAATCTTGCTTCCGATCTTAAGTATTGAACTTCGATCGTGAAAACAGAAAGAATGGGCCTTCCCGGTCATTTACCATAGATAGAAGAATATTCCAATCCTGTTTACAGAAAGTATGGGCCTTCCCGGTCATTCGGTCTTCGAGAAGGATATTCCAATCCTGCTTACAGAGGTGCATATGACTCGATCCTGCTTACAGAGATACTCCAAGAGGTACATATTACTCGATCGGTAGTATCGTACCACTCCGGCTGTAGTACTGTAAATTACGTAGAAATCTACGTAAGTTCAAGTACCGGCCTGTGGTTCCCTCTACATACGTACGGAAGGAATTTAATATCAACCAGACACTCTCGTCCTGCCACTTTGAAGGAAAAAATTCAGAATCTTCACAATGGTTTGGAAGTAGCGTTTTGTTCCTTCAAAGCCGCGTGTAATGAAGACGGTGGTATCGAATGGAATTATCTTCCGTATGCAAATCAACAGTGGAAGGTAAAAATGAAATTTGCCATTGCCTATGTTATTGGCGACACAGAACTTCACGATAAATTGTGTGGAAAATATGGCTCCTTCAATAAGGGTGTCATGCGGATGTGCCGTCACTGCAACTGTTATTCTCCGAACATAAACATTCCTTCTGTTCAACCTGCAACAAAGAATTGGTCACCTGTTGATTTCCATTGTTTTCCTGGCACTGATCTAAACGATATCAATAAGAACTTCAAAAACAACTCTCATCATAACATCAGGAATGTATTTCATGATTTATGCTTTGGTACTAATCAGAACAACATTCATTTTGCAACTCCTGGTGAATGTTTGCACATGCACCAGCTTGGTACTGCCAAACGGGCCGTCGAGTCAATTGAATTGTTGCTCCGCGGAAGTGTTCCATGTGTTTATGCCCCCAATTTGAATCACGGCGTGGCTGTTGCTAACAGTATTGGCCATTTAGCACAACGGTACGGTGGTTTGTTATCACGTCAGTCTGATAGAGATTTTCCTCGCACCAAATTTGGGACTCAGCTTCTATCAACCACAAAGAAAGAAGGGCATGATTTCTCTGGAATGCTTATTTCTCTTCTGATTGCTATTGTTTCCAAACATGGATCTGACATTATTGGTGACCATTGTTTCGTAAAGAAACAGATAGAGGTAATTCAGCTCATTCTATCGATGGAAGAATTTCTTAAACACGGTCAGATGAAATATGCTTCCTTAAAGAATCTCCCAAAAACAATTGTTCACTTTATTAATTGTATAAACTCAACATGTCACAGGAAAGGGATGGGAACAAAACTAATCAAGAATCATCTGTACTTTCACCTACCAGATTATATCTCTTTATGGGGAAGTCCCGCAGGCTGGGATAGTGCTCCGAATGAGTCTCACCATAAAACTGAGATTAAAGCTCCTTCCAAGAACACGCAAGGGAATGCTGCATCACTAATTGGTCAAACGGCCAAGCGAAAGTCAGAGAAAATGATGCTAAGCCAGGCAACATATCACTACAACTTGAATCCGCCTGACCCTCCTCCAATTGAACGCCCTGATGGTGGCGGTTCTCATTTTCAAATAATGAGAACCGAAAATGGGGAATCAACAATGAAGTGGCTTTGTTCTACCAACAAAACCAAACCATTTTTTCCTTCTGACATACTTGACTTTGTTTGTGATTCTGTGCTACCTTTATTGGACAATCCTTTGCACATTTGTGGAGTTACAGAGCACAATTGTTATGATGTTGCTTTCGGGTCTAATTTTATATTTCGCTCGCATCCATCATATAGATTGGACAGTTCTCTGCTCAACTCTGTATGGATGGATTGGTGTTTGATGAAATTGGACTTTGATTTGAATAACAATCCAAAGCTCATTCTGTGCCATCTGCTATGCTTTTTAACTGTACAGAATTTGAAGCAGCCATACAGTAGTATTGGTGGCTATCCAATTGATACAAACGGAATGTATGCTGTGGCTCGCCGGTTTCAAGATGAGCCAAAGAAAACAGCTTCTGAATTTGTCAAACGTGGGCGCCTGATGAATTCTCTGTACCTATTTCATGTCGACACTATCCATTCTGAGCTGGCAGTTGTTCCAGAGCAAGGAACAAACAGCTGCCTAACCAATTGTGATTGGCTCGTGATATCGAATCGGATCTCGTGGCTGGATTTCTTTGAAAGCAAAAATGCTGCTACACCACCGTCTTACGAATGTTTGTACAACGCATGCACACTACAGGACGACATCCAGTTGGAACCATTTGAGATAGCATTGAATGATAACGAGTCCAGTGATTATCTATCCAGTTCAGAGAGCGATAGTTCTGACAGCAGTTGCAATTGAGTAGCGATGGTGAATGTAACGGCTAACTTTAAATTGTTGTTTAATATTATTATAGAGGGTTAGCTCTAAGCACAGTTTTTGTCGATACATAGGCACTCATAATTTAACAGCCTTCGTATTTCGGATTCAAACAGCTATGTAATACTAATGGATTGAACAATAGAGTATCGCCTGACCTCAATGGAACTTTCACTCCATACGTGGGGAAGACAAAGTAATAAATCACCTCGTCATCACTTACATGTTTTGGAGCAATAACCGTCAGCCTTGTATAGAACATATCGGCATCGGTATGGCATTTCGAGTGATAATCCTTTCCAATAGAAAAGGATGTTGCATGATGGCCGATTGCATTCAGTGTTGTACAACTAACAACCTCATTCATCACAGTTGTTTCAAGGGTGACAAATTTGGACATTGGAGTTAAACAAAGCTGCATTTCCTTCACAATGTGTAGGGCTTTCTGTTCAAGGTTGTCTTTTGTTGTCGAGTCCACATTGTTTTTGAAAACGTACACACCATTTCGCAATTTCAATCGATTTGGTCTCATCCCAATAATAGCATATCCACTGTTTACACTGTCACATTTGGTTCCTCGGCCTATTTTGGGTTTAGATTGAACAATCTGCCCAGCGAATGTTCTTGTGATTTCTATATTTTTGGGAGTACCCAAGCGTTGTTTTGCGACTTGTCTGGAAGCTTTTGCAAAAAGTCTCAATGATGGTTCTGATTCGGCGAACGCTAGAACAAACTTCTTGTCGGTACTATCCTATGTCTTGAAACTGTCAATAGACACAGCTTGTGCCAAAGAATATTTCTTCTCTCCAACTGTTGTCCGGCCCCAATTTATAGCCATGCATTTTCCTTTAAACCCATTTTTGTTAACTGTTTTCAATGCTATTTCCTTGACATGTTTGAAAATTGCATTTGGATCTCGATTCCTGTCCCCTTTTGCTGTCTTGTTAGGCTTTATCTCGGACAAGTGTTTGTAAGTCTGGTGGATTGTTGATGATGACGGTGCTGCGTTTTGGAGAAATTTTGAAGTCATTCTGTTTCTCTCAGTCTTCCCACGTTTCCTCTTTGATTTTTGCTTGATTGCTTTTGCTGGCAATTGCTTTGTTGTTGTTTTGAATCCCATTGCACCGGGTGCCATTCTTGTCTGACAATTGATCGTCCCCGGTTGCTTCGATGGTTCCCGGTTGCTTTGATTGATGCCAATGATTCGATGCCGACGATTCGTTGCCGACGATTGCAACGACAAGGGATAATCGAACCAAGGGACTCAATTGTGGTAGCTCAGCTAATCAAGCGGTTGGTGTTTGCCGTTGTTGTCGATAGCGAGACGGAGGGGAAGATATGGATGTATTGAACGCCGTCGTCGGGAGAATGAAACGGCCTTGGATGTGTATTACAGAAGGAGATTCTTGGTAGAAGGATCTGTAGACACAGTATGCCGGGAATCGAAATATTGAAGTATCTTCCGAAGGAGGAACCGAAGAAAGGACCGAGCGAAGGTGCGGCGGTTGTGTTCAAGGGATGACCGAAGGAAGGTTCCGAAGAAGGAATGTTCCAAAGAAAGAGCCGAAGGAACACTCGTCGGAGAAATAATCGTCGGTTGGGTCACAATTGCAGGGCGTTGCGCTAAGCAATTGTAGATACGTTATTGTGTAGGCCGTGGAGGTAAACGGGGTAGATGTTACTGCGGTTGCCGGCTGTTTGATTGGAATGGCTCGGCGCTGCGCAGAGCAAGTGATGGATTATCGCGGAACGATCCTCGGAGGTGCAGAGATAACCGAAGGAATGTTCCAAAGTATGAACCAAAGAAAAGGGCCAAAGAAAGGGCCGAAAGAATGTTCGTCGGGGAAACCAAAGAAATATCAACCGTCGGAGAAGACAGTCGAAGGATGTGGCGTCGGAATGATCCGTGGAGGTGCGGCGGAAGGAATGTCCAAGAGGCCGGCGCTAGAGAAATAATCGCAGTATTGTAATTGCTGTTTGGTTGAAATCGCTCGGCATTGCGCGGTTCTCAATATAACACGACGACGTTGGTGTTGCTGATTCAGGTGGGGTGCCGGTGGAGGAGCGGGTCGTTGCCGTTGTCAACGAATCCTGATATATGATACTATGATAATTTAAGAAAATGGGTGAGTATCTATTGATGTAGTAGAGTAAATAATAACAACAGAATAATATAATGTACATGCCGATCGATTCATAATTATCACCAACAGGGAAAATTCTGCACACTTACAGGGAAGAATCCATGGTTTGCGGTTTGATGATTCCCGGTGTCGGTTCGATGGTTGCCGGTTGCCGTTGCCGATGCCAGGTTGTGGTTCGATGATTACGGGTTGCGGTTGGATGGTTGTTCCAATCCGGTCCGATTCAATGGTGGCTTCCCAATCCGATTCGATACTTGCTTCCGAATCCGTTGCTTCTGACTCAATGTTTGCTTCCGATTTGATGGTTGCTTCCAAGTTGCTTCCGATCCGTTCCTATGAAAATAAGAAGAAACCAGAAGGGAGGAAATACATTATCAGTAATGCCGGAGGCAGTATCCCTTATAGTCATTGTCTATCTCTCTCATTCTTACCTTTGCTTGTTCCGACGTTCCGACAATTGTCCCGATGAAATTGTTGTTGCTGCTGCTGCCGTTGATTTGCAGCCTTCTTACCCTCTGTCACAAAAAACAGTACCTCATGCCTGTTGATATAGAAGCAATGGATAGAGATTTATTACTTTCAAGACATATATGTTTGGGGGCCAATTCAAACAATATCTATCAGCAAACCACCTCTTGTCCAATGCGAGCTAATTCTTTTTCCAGTACAAGGCTGTTATTTCAGACTAAAATAATCGAGCACGGATAACCTGCCTAATGCTGATCAACGATCAAGGGATCATTGAACAGGATTAAGTGGAATCCCACGTTCACAGACTGGAGTGCCAATTAGCAACTCTACTCAAATAAGTCGGGTAAGATTATGAAAGGAAAGGTAGAAAAAGTGATTTTTTTGTCGCGAGGTAGAAAAGAAAATTACTGTGTGCTATCACTCACTACATTCGTGATAGCCTCAGTAGCCAGCCTACTTGTAGTACTGTATGTGCAATGCTTGTAGTTCATGGGTGTGTTGGTGGGTTAAGCAAATGCTAGAGGGGGAGCCGGGAACTTCAGCCTGTGCTTCCCCCAAGGGGATGGTGGGTGCTTCCGTGGAATCTGTAGAACTTGTAGAAATGCGGGAAGGCACATACAAGTTGAGAGGGGTACACGCGCGCGCGTGCTGTTTGTGCTTACCTAATTCATGTGTGATTCGTAAGTGAGGATTAGATTCGTGATTAGATGATGGATTGTTACTTAGTATGATCCCCCCAAGGTCAATGTGGGTTGGGGAGGGCTCCGCGCCCAAGTGAGGGCGCGTGCCAACCGGTCAGGCATATGCCTCTTGGCACCATTGCCAGAGTAGATCTTGTTCGGTGGGAGTGATGGCCACGTGGTCATATATGTGCTTGCAGCTGCTGAAGCAGGCACCCTTGATGTGCCACGAGTGGCATCTCTCTTGGCCATCTGGTCTGGAGAGGGGGGCTTTCCCTTTGTCTCTCATAGCTTGGATGGCTTCCCTCATTTTTGCTGACTCCAGTTTCTTGACAATGGGATGATTGCTGTCTTGGAGGCGGGAGTCCCGGTGTGGATTGGTGAGTCGCGTCTGCGTTGGGGTTGTCGAGTTGCGGACTCCCGGGCTGCTGGAGGGTATGGTGCTGTTGTTGTTGTGGCTACTCCCCTTGGCGCCCGCCTTGGTGGGGGATGGAGGAGGATCTGGTCTTCGAAGGAGTCTCAGGGCAGCCACATTGGAGACATTGGGGAGCCAGTTGAGATTTTGGGTCATCCTGAAGGTGTGGAAGTCCACCCCAAAGTCCGGGGAGGGAAGGACGGAGGCTGCTTCCCACTGCTCCTCAAGCCACCCCCTGACTCGGATTTGGAAGTAGTAGACTACAATGGCAGGGGTGAGGAATTCTCCCACCTCATCTGCAATTGCTCTTCGGAGGGGCATCTGCTGGATCTTGAGCCTGCGGAGGCCTTGTTGGTAGCTGGTGACGACATCATGGTTGAGTCCTAGGATGGTGGCGAGGACAGCCAGGTAGCTCTCCAGCTGGGTGGTGGCTTCAGTCCAGTCAACAGGGATGTAGGCCTTTGTCTTCTGGAGCTCCAGGGAGTCCTTCAAGGTGAGGGAGTTGCCTTCAGTGGAGATCATAGTGTCGTAGGCTGCCACGGTGGCTGCTGCTTCTTGTTCTCGCTTCAGGGTGGCAGCAGACCCACCTGGGGGTGTGAAAGCCATGGGGAGTATTCCATCTGCCACATCAAAGGGATCAGCACCATGGAAATTGCCATCCTGGAACCTCTTGAGAGCGGCGGTGGTAATCAAGGGGGCTTGGATCCCCAACTCAGACGCCCTGGCTGCCACTTGGCTTTGAAAGATCATGTGGGTCCTCTCGTGCTTGCTCTTTTGAGCCCAGGCCTGGTAGATGGGGGGGAGGTTCGCTTCGTCCTGTTTACCACAGAGCAGAAGCAAGCGCTGGGTGTACAAGGGGCCCCAAGTGGTCCTCACTGACTGTGACCGCTTGTGGTCCATATTCTCACTTAGCTTTAGTTGGTGGTCTGTGAGGGCCGTGACTGCTGCTGTGAGTGCCGGGTCTCCAGGTGGATCCCAAGGTCGCTCCAATTCTGGCAGGTCCCGGTACATCACCTTGAGCTTCATGTAGTTGGTAAGGCCTGTCTCACTTCTAAAGAATGGACCTGGCTGCTGGAGCTTGGGGCTGCCACCGGGTTCTGTAGCTGTAGTCCCGGCCAACCTGAGAGTGTTAAACAGGGGGATGCAGGACTCCATTAGCCCCGCCCTGTTAAGCTGAGGATGGAGGACCTCCATGGCTTGTTTTGGAGAGAGCCCCTTTCCCAAGAGAAAATGCACCAACTCAAAGGGAATGAAGAAAGACTTGTGGGCCCGTATCAACTCGGAGTGGGCGGTCCCCTCTGGTATCACTGGGATGGACAGTCTTGCTGGGTGCGCCTCCAACTCTGCCAGATGATGATCCAGGGTTAGCACCCGCGTGGCTATGGTGGGGGACAGCATGGCTGAATCTACTAGCACCAGTTCCCCAGCTTCCCCTTCATTGTCGTCCAAGTACCCAAAGGCCTTGTTTTTGTTGGGGCTGTGTTGAGCCAAGGGCCCCGGGTACTTTCGAAGGCCATGCACCAATCGGAGGCAGGGCAGGCCTTGGGAGTCAGCTACAAAGATCCCCAGCGCGCCCACAGCCTCAGCCTCAAAGAGGTTGAGTAGATGTTCCAAGAGGACCTGGGGGGGGGGGAGGCCAGAGTGAAGTAGCTGAAGATGGTCAAGTAGGCCTTGTTGCGCTCTGCCGTGCTCCCAAAGGGGCTTGGGGTAGTCCGGAAGTACTCCGAGTAGGTCAACATTTCTTGGTCAGAAGGTCGGAGAATCGATGATAGAGCTCGCGCAAGTTAGGTGCTGAGTGTGGGCGATTGGAGTTGTTCTACTCGCCGCTAGGAGGTGCAAATGGAGGTGCGAGGAGGAGGTGCGGAACGGTAGACCAATCGATGCGACTGGACGCTTGGAGTAGTCCGGACGGATACGTTGGTACGCTTGGAAGCTTGTCGGATTCTCGAGGGAAGTGCCGGCCACACGATTAGTGGACGCTTGGAGGTGCGGTCGCAGGTATCAAGGCCGGGCCTATTGTAGTGACAAAGGAGCGGTTAAGGTGTGAGGGTGTTAGTAATACTGGCGCTGTCGTTTCGTCGATGCGGTCGATAGTAGCTTCTTTGGCACCCGGCGAGATAGGATGACTATCGCTGATGATAGGCTGTCGTACGGGTACAATAGGATGACTATTGGACCAGGACGGATTTGCCTTTTTACTTATTCTATTACTAATCGTTTTAGGAACAGAAAGAGTGAGCTGCTTGCTTGGATTTCCTTGAGGGATCCTTTACCGGCTTGTTCTAGTGCTAGCCTGTAATTTTTGTGGTTCCTTTTCGGAGCTTTCCTTGCATACGAGTCTTTCGGTCGCAAGCAATCCATTCCTTCGGGCCTTTCAGTGATACAGTGACACAGTGATACATCTTATCCGGTGATACAGGGAATCGTCGTATTCTTTCTGGTAGGAAGTGTAGGCTTGCGCTTTGCTGGGTGAATCCTTTGCCGGCTTGTTAAGGCTACCCGAGGTTCAAGCGTGTGCTTAGAAGCTGGTTTTAGTGATACAGGGAAATCGATCATATACCTTCTGGTAGGGTTAGAATCTGGTTTTAGTGATACAGGGAAATCGATCGTATCGATCGTATTCCTTCTGGTAGGGCGTGTGGTAGGCTTGCGCTTTGCTGGAGGAATCCTTTGCTGGCTTGTTGAGGCTATCGGGGTTCTAAGCGTGTGCTTAGAAGCTGGTTTCAGTGATAGTGAAATCTACTAGATTTCTACTAGGTTTTCCCCCGGTCTGGCTCTCTACCGGTTGTAGGGAGTGCCACGTGGCACTACCACTACTTTCATTTGGCTCGCTACATCAATTTGCGTGAGAGAGATTTTTTTTGTCGCGAGGATCGAATCGATCGGCCGATACGACGAGGATACTTAAACTTCTGTAGAATTCTACATGTTTTTTGTACTACAGTAGATTTCTACACATTTTTAGTACAAGATAATTTTCGGTATTGAATCCGCGTAGGTTTCTACACGAGTGGTTTTTTACACGTTACTAGATAATTTTGGGTATTGACTCCGCGTAGGTTTCTACGCGAGTAGATTTCTACACGTTTTTAGTACTATATAATTTTCAGTATTGAATCCGTGTATGTTTCTACGCGAGTAGATTTCTACACGTTTTTAGTACTAGATAATTTTCGGTATTGAATCTGTGTATGTTTCTACGCGAGTAGATTTCTACACTGTTTTTAGTACTAGATATTTTCCGGTATTGAATCCGCGTAGGTTTCTACAGTAGTAGATTTCTACACATTTTTTTTACTATAAAATTTCCGGTACTGAATCCTCATAGGTTTCTACACGTGTAGATTTCTACAAACTTTTTGTACTAGATACATACTAGTATTGAATCAGCATAGGTTTCTACGTGAGTAGATTACTACACGATTTTTGTACTAGATACACACTAGTATTGAATCCGATTAGGTTTCTACGCCAATAGATTCCTACACGATTTTTGTAATACATAGATACTAGTATTGAATCCACATAGGTTTCTACGCAAGTATATTACTACACGCTTGTTGTACTAGATAATTCCCAGTATTGAATCCTACTAGATAATTTTCTGGTATTGAATCCGCGTAGGTTTCTACGCGAGTACATTTCTACACATTTTTAGTACAATATAATTTTCGGTATTGAATCCGCGTAGGTTTCTACGTGAGTAGATTTCTACACGTTTTTAGTACTATATAATTTTCAGTATTGAATCCGTGTATGTTTCTACGCGAGTAGATTTCTACACGTTTTTAGTACTAGATAATTTTCGGTATTGAATCCGCGTAGGTTTCTACGCGAGTAGATTTCTACACGTTTTTAGTACTATATAATTTTCGGTATTGAATCCGTGTATGTTTCTACGCGAGTAGATTTCTACACGTTTTTAGTATTATATAATTTTCAGTATTGAATCCGTGTATGTTTCTACGCGAGTAGATTTCTACACGTTTTTAGTGCTAGATAATTTTCGGTATTGAATCCGTGTAGGTTTCTACGCAAGTAGATTTCTACACGTTTGTAGTACTATATAATTTTCGGTATTGAATCCGTGTATGTTTCTACGCGAGTAGATTTCTACACGTTTTTAGTATTATATAATTTTCAGTATTGAATCTGTGTATGTTTCTACGCGAGTAGATTTCTACACGTTTTTAGTACTAGATAATTTTCGGTATTGAATCCATGTATGTTTCTATGCGAGTAGATTTATACACGTTTTTAGTACTAGATATTTTCCGGTACTGAATTTGTGTAGGTTTCTACGCCTGTATAACTATACACGGTTTTAGTACTAGATATTTTCCTGTACTGAATTTGCGTAGGTTTCTACGCCTGTTTTACTATACACGTTTTTTATACCAGACAGTTCCCGGTACTGAATTAGCGTAGGTTTCTACTACTGTATAACTTTACACATTTTTTGTACTAGATAATTCCCAGTACTGAATTCGCGTAGGTTTCTACGCCTGTTTTACTATACACGGTTTTTGTACCAGACAATTGCCAGTAGTGAATTCGCGTAGGTTTCTACTACTGTTTTACTCTACACGTTTTTTGTACTAGACAATTCCCAGTACTGAATCCGTGTAGATTTCTACGAGAGTAGAATTCTACACGATTTTGAAATAGACAATTCCCAGTACTGAATTGGCGTATGTTTCTACTCCTGTATAATTCTATACAATTTTGTACTAGATAGTTACTGGTATTGAATCCGTGTAGGTTTCTACGCAAATAGATTACTAGACGCTTACTGTACTAGATACATACTAGTATTGAATCTGTGTAGGTTCCACTCTGTGCTTGTCTGCTACCACACTAGTACATGGTAGTACCACAGGGGTAACGTATTTGTGAGGAGTCCACAATCCTTACAAATTCTTTACACCCTGCTCACCATAGGGTATTTTTGGTGCAATTCCAGGGCACGAACTTACTTATTGGTTAATGACTCCAAAAGTATCTGGTCCAAGCCATGAATACATTTATCATGACCCATCAAATGCATATTGGAAACAACTTTGTCACACAGAATGCCCAAAATGTTGTGGTTTGACTCTCCAAATGGCAAACATGGGGGTATTTTTGGTGCAATTCCAGGGCACAAACTTACTTATTGGTTAATGACTCCAAAAGTATCCGGTCCAAGCCATGAATACATTCATCATGACCCATCAAATGCATATTGGGAATTGATGTAGCAAACCGGATGAGGGGAATGGTAGTGAAGTACAGACCAGCAGACCGGGGAACCACCTTGAGTATACAAGCGCACGTACTTCGCGAAAGGTCTCACTGTATCAGCAATCAGCAATATTGGTGCGTACCATATCCACGGAACGTTCCCTGTAGGTACAGTACAAATCTTACTGGGAATTCTGTAAGCATCGAATTCTGCAAGCGAATTCTGCAAGCGAATTCTGCAAGCAAAATCTGCAAGCAAAATCTGCAAGCAAAATCTGCAAGCAAAATCTCTAAAATTACAGGCTAGCGCTAACAAGCGTGTAGAGGATTCCCCTAGCAGAATACAAGCCCACAGCTCACTCTTTTGCTCCTAAACCGATTAGTAGTAGAATTAAATAGGTAATGCGTCCTGGTCCAATAGTTATCCTATTGTACCCGTACGACAAGCCTATCTGTTGGTCCCCTAGCTCGCCTAGTGTACCTGTCCTGGTCCCCTAGTATTGCCTAGTGTACCCATACAGCGGTCGGTCCGCTCTTACCAACACACTCACACCTCCACAGCTCCCCATTGTCACCTTACAATCGGCCCGGCCCTGATAGATACACGACAAACAGATACGGACGCCGGAATCGATTTGGCTAACGGTCCGCACCTCCAAGCGGATTCCCTAGCATCAACTCCAAAGATACGGACGCCTACTCGTCGCAACTTCAGTTGATTTCCACTCCGCGCATCCAATCCCCCGCACCTCCTCTTGAGGAACTCGTATTGGTCCCCACAGAACAGCAACGCACCTCCAAGCGTCCGCGCATCGATTCGATCCTTGTCGGATTATAGTAGCCCGCACCTCCACGCGTCCTCCAACGTCTCTTTTACCGGCGACTCCAACGTCTCTCTGCACCTCCAAGCGTCCGCGAATCAAGATACCGGCGACTCCAACGTCTCCCTTATTGGCGCCTCCAACGTTTCTCTGCACCTCCGATAGTAGTCCGCACCTCCAAGCGTCCACGAATCTAGATACCGGCGACTCCAACGTCTCTCTGCACATCCGATAGTACGCACCTCCAAGCGTCCGCGAATCTTCCATCCATCTCCCAGCACAAGCACAACATGCTGACCTACACTGAGTATTACCAGAGCACCCCCAGTCCCCTTGGAGTGGGACCTGCTCGGGACCTGGCCTACCAAACCATCTATGACTACTTTGCTGAGGAAACAGCCACCCCCATTCTCCTGGGCCGGCTCTTGGACCTCTTCGAACCAGAACCTGTGGGGGCCCTAGGAATATTCCTGACCGACACCTTTGGAAAGGCGCGCCTCCGATTGGTGCATGGCCTTCGGAAGTACCCGGGGCCCTTGACCGCGCCAAGTACCAACAAGGGCAAGGCCTTTGGTTACCTGGATGACATCGAAGGCGATGCAGGAGAGCTAGTGCTAGTGGATGCTGCCCTCCTCGAGCAGGCGCCCGAGACCTTGGTGCTGTCCCTCGATCGCCACCTCGACGTCATCAAGCATGCTCACCATTCCCACATGATCCCCATGGTGCTAGGCGATGATCCTCACATGGAAGTCATCACCCCCTTCAAGGCCTGCTTCATCCCCTTCCAATTGGTGCCCTTACTCCTAGGCAAGGGCCTTAGTCCAATCCACGCCTTGAACATCATCTACCCCTACCTTGACACACTCAACCTGGCACTCACTTGCGCCCCCCTACTGAATACCCTCCGAGCTGCTGGTACCGACCCCACCATTGTGGATGGAGGTATCCACTTTGCCACACCCGGCACCCCCTTTCGGGGGGAGCCAGGTCTGACCTTGTACATGCGCAATCAGGTACTATACCGGGACCTCCCGGGCTTGAAGAAACCCTCCCATCCGGGGCAGCCGCCGGCACCCGGCCAACCAGCCGGGGTAGATCCCACGCTGGCAGCTACCCTCACCGCCCTCGCCAACCAACAGCTCAAGCTCAGTGAGGGCCTAGACCAACGTCGCCCCCCTGCCACGGTCAAGAACACCTGGGGCCCCTTGTACACCCAGCGCTTGCTGCTGCTGTGTGGCAAGCTTGAGGAAGCCGACCTACCCCCCATATACCAAGCCTGGGCACAGAAAGGCAAACACGAGAAGACCCATATGATCTTCCAGAGCCAGGTAGCCACATGCGCCGCCGAGTTCCTCATCCAGGCACCCTTGGTCACCACGGCGGCACTCAAGAAGTTCCAAGATGGCAACTTTCATGGGACTGACCCCTTTGATGTGGCGGACGGCATACTCCCTTTAGCTTTCACTCCCCCCGGTGGATCCTGCCGCCTCCTTGAAGCGGGAACAGGAAGCTGCAGCCACGGTGGCGGCCTACGACACCATGATCTCCACCGAAGGCAACTCCCTCACCTTGAAGGACTCCCTCGAACTCCAGAAGACCAAGGCCTACCTACCCATCGACTGGACTGAAGCTACCACCCAACTGGAAAGCTATCTCGCCGTCCTGGCCACCATTCTAGGCATGCATCACCCTGTCGTGCAGGGCTACCAGAATGGACTCGCCAAGCTCAAGCTCCAGCAAATACCCCTCCGCCGAGCAATTGCCGATGAACTAGGGGAGCTCATCACTCCCTCCATTGTGGTATACTACTTCCAAATCCGGGTGCGGGGCTGGCTTGAGGAACAATGGGGATCAGCATTCACTGTCCCCTCCCCCGGCTTTGGGAAGGACTTCCAAGCCTTCCGTATCACCCAGAACCTCTACTGGCTCCCCAATGTCACCAATGTGCCGGCTCTGCGGCACCTACGTCGCGTAGCCGCCGTGGCTGCCCATGCTGCAATCCCCAGGCACCCCCACGCCCGGCAAGACTACCCCCAGCCCCAACCAAGGCTCCGCCGGAGGTGCCCCCACGCCCGGCAAGACTACCCCCAGCCCCAACCAAGGCTCCGCCGGAGGTGCCCGCGTCTCCAACCCCAACCTGGATCCCCGGCTACAAACGGCGGGGGTAGCCAACAAAGTCCTACGCGCCCGACTGAGGGAAGTCATGGCTACCATGAAAGAAAAAGGTACCATTCCCTTGTCTCGTCCAGATGGCAACGAGCGCTGCCATTCCTATCACCTTCGAGGAACCTGCTTCACCAACTGCAGGAACATCCAGGACCATGGCGCCATCACCAGCAGTGAACAGGACCAAGTCTGGGCTTGGTGCCAAGCCGCTTTTAATGTCTGACCGAATGGCAAGCGCCCCTTTGGCGCGTTGTCCCTGCCCTCTAACTCACCGAGGGGGGCTCTGCCTTCCTCCCGACGACTACCTATGCCTCCCTCTCCGCCCTTACGAATCACACAGGAATTAGGTAAGCACAACCCGCCCGCGCGCGCATGTACCCCTCTCGCCGTGTATGTGCCTCCCAAACGTTCTACAGGTTCAACGACCCCCCCCCTCCCCCCCACCTACTCCCGCATCCCTAGTCCCTCCTACGGCTTCAGGCATCCCCTCTCCCTTCCTCCCCGCCCACCTTGTCCTTGCCTAGGCCCAAGCTCCTCGTCACTGCCAAGTTGCCTAGGCCCAAGCGCCTAGTCCTCCCCACCCACCCATTGCCTAGGACAGAGCTCCTCGTCACTGCCCCCCCGTTGCCTAGGCCCGAGCTCCTCGTCAACCCCACCAATCCAGTGCTTAGGCCCACCCCCCCCGCCGACGCCGACGCCAGAGACCCTCCGCTCGGCCCCACTCTCCGTTCCCCTCATCACTACCTCCCTCTACCCCGTCGACCGGCTCGACGTGCACATCAACCGGGCTGTCACTGTCTACAACAACAGCACCAGCTGGGGGGACTTCATCCGGACCATCCGAGGACGGGGTGACATCCATCCTGACGTCGCCTCCATCCCCCACCCCGCGGGGAGCCTCCTTGCCCGCTATGGCAAGGAGGGCACCCCCGCCTCCATGTCTGGTCCCTCTTGGGATCCACCTCGCATTGCAGCTGCCCTCCACCGGGGTCCGCACCAATCCTCCCACCAGGGCATTGACTTCCTTCGAGAGGAGTATGCCGACATGATGGACAAGCAACAATGGACTGTTCTCCCCGCCAGCCTCATCCAAGACCTCCCCAGACTCCGACTGAGCCCCCTTGGCTTAGTCCCCCAACGAGGCCGACGCCCACGCATGATATCCGATTACACCTACTCGGACTTCAACCACGACACCGTCCCTCTTGCCCCTGCGGACGCCATGCAGTTTGGCCGGACACTCCCGCGCCTCCTCACCAAACTGCACCGGGCCAACCACAGATTTGGTCCAGTGTATATGTCGAAGATTGACCTTGCCGATGGCTTCTACCGCATCCGATTGCACCCAGACGACACCATGAAGCTCAGCGTCCTGTTCCCCTCTCGCCCTGGGGAAGCTCCACTCATTGGCATCCCCCTCACCAACCCTATGGGGTGGAAATCCAGTCCTCCCAACTTCTGTGCCTTCACTGAAACTGTTGCGGACTTGGCCAATGCCACTCTTGCCACCGGGCTTGCCGAGGCCCGGCTCACCCCCCATCGGTTGGATCTCCCCTCTGAAACCACCCCCAGCGCGCCTCCCATTGAGCCACCCGCTCCACCCCCCCAGGCGCCGCCTCCTCCTCCCCCTACGGCCTCCACGCCGCCCCTCATCCCCCCTAGTAGCACCACTCCCAGCAAGTCGCCGGTTCGCTACTGGGATGTCTATGTGGATGACTTCTGTGGCCTTGCCCAGGGCAACCAATGGACACGCTGCGCCATCAAGCGCGTTCTCTTCCAATCCCTTGACACCGTCTTCCGGCCCCTCGATGCCACTGACACTCCCTTCCGGCAGGAACCTGCTTCCCTCAAGAAAATGCTCCAAGGGGACGCCACTTGGACCACCAAGAAAGTCATCCTCGGCTGGCTCATCGATTCCGTCAACAAAACCATCAGCCTTCCTCCCCATCGGGTGGCCCGCCTCCAGGAGATACTCCACTCCCTCTCACCCACCCAGCGCCATGTCCCCATCAAGCAATGGCACCAAGTCCTTGGGGAGCTCCGGTCAATGGCGCTGGCCATTCCGGGCTCCATTGGCCTCTTCTCCATTCTACAAGAAGCCTTCCGCCACCAGGAACCGGGCAGGCAGCGCCTCCGGCTCACCAAGCGCGTCCACAGCTTCCTTCGCGACTTCCAATGGCTTGCCAATGATCTCTCCCACCGGCCTACCTCCATTGCCGAACTCGTGCCGGATCCCTTCCCTGCCACCTTGGGCGCCTGCGATGCTTCGGGTTTGGGCATGGGGGGCGTCCATTTTGTCCCCCTTCCCACGGGCGCCGTGCAGCCCGTCATGTGGCGACATGCGTTCCCCAAGTGGGTCTCCGCCCAGCTCGTCTCCTTCGACAATCCTGAGGGCTCCATCACCAACAGTGACCTCGAGCTCGCCGGTTCCATTGCCCACAATGATATTCTGGCTCAGGCTGCTTGGGTCAACGCCCGCACGACCCACAACTGCTATGACAACACAGCAGCTGTCTATTGGCAACGCAAAGGCGCCACTACCACCACAGGCCCTGCAGCCTACCTCCTCCGGCTCCAGTCTCTGCACCAGCGCCTCTTTCAATATGTCCCCCTTAGGGATTACATCCCGGGCCCCGCTAACCACCTGGCGGACCTCCTCTCTCGATCTGAACTCTCTGACACTGCCTTGCTGCATCACTTTAACACGACCTACCCACAGGACTTGCCCTGGACCTTATGCCACCTTCGGCCGCCCATGCATTCCGCGCTGACCTTAGCGCTGTCCAGAAGACCATGCACGCCTCAGTCACTGAGCTCTATGCCAAGCGCAAGGATGCCCATTGGAACCAATGGGTTCAATTCTGTTTGTCTCAAGGCTTTGACCCGCGCCTCCAGTCCATTCAGGATCCAATCCCCATCCTCCAAGTCTTTGCCAAACGACTCCATGATGGACACCTCTCACGTAGCCACAAGCCCATCCGATCTCGCACAGTATCGGACACCATCCGGTCAGTGGGCCAGACGCTCGCCCGCCTGGGGTCCAAAGACCCTCGAACCGACTCCACAGGCAGTCTTGACTTCCGGCTAACTGCCCAGTTCAAGGCATATGCCAAGCTGGACCCGGCCCCCTCGCGGGTCAAACCGGTCCCCATCACCCTCGTGATGCATGCCCTCCACTTTGCATACCACGAGTCCCCTTCCCCCACCCGACAAGCCATTGCAAACATGATCTGCATCGCCTTCTTTTTCTGTCTCCGCCCTGGTGAGTACACTGGTACTACCACGGATGACCAAGCCTTCCACCTACAAGACGTCTCCTTCTACCTTGACTCCCGCATCGTCCACCACGATGGCCCTGCGCATGAGCTCCAAGCTGCTCCCTCTGTCACCCTCACCTTCACCACCCAGAAGAATGGCGACAAAGGGGAAGTAGTGGCGCATGCCAGGAGTGGTGACTCACTATGCTGCCCCGTTGCCGCATGTGCGCGCCAAGTCCTTCACCTCCGAGGCTGTTGCTCTTCCAGCGCTCCCTTCGGTCCCTCCCTCACGCTTGCCAGTTACTTCGACAATGGGGTCCTTACCCTTGTTCGCGCAGCAACTGTCACTTCCTCCCTGCGAGTCTATGCCCAGACCCTCTACCCTACCACTGGCATTGCCCCTGCAGCCATCTCGGCTCGCTCCCTTCGCGCGGGTGGTGCAATGGCCCTGCTCCAGGGCAAATGCGACTCTAATGTCATCAAGCTCCTTGCCAGATGGCACAGTGACTGCATGATGCGCTACTTACATCAGCAATCCCTCCCCATCTTCAAGAATCTTGCCTCTGTTATGTTCAACAATGGAACATACTCCTTCCTGCCCGAGGAATGGGTTCCGGCTGCGGACCCCACTCCTGCTGGCAGCTCTCTTTGAGGCACCCTGGCGCCTCTTCCCTCCCTCACTCTGCTCCAAGCTCACGCGCGCGCTCACGCTCTCGCTCACGCTCTCCACGCCGTTCCCACCCGGTGCCTTATGGCCCAATGGCAGAAAAGGCTTAACAGCCAGAGGCTTAACCGCCCACGCTGTTAAGCCCAATTGTACGCCGGTGTGTGTGGGCAAAGCAAACTAGCCCTGCTTAACCCACCAACCCCACCAATGAACTACAAGCATTTCACATCCATTACTACAAGTAGGTTAGCTACTGAGGCTATCACAAACGTAGCGCGTGATAGTTGATGTAGCAAACCGGATGAGGGGAATGGTAGTGAAGTACAGACCAGCAGACCGGGGAACCACCTTGAGTATACAAGCGCACGTACTTCGCGAAAGATCTCACTGTATCAGCAATCAGCAATATTGGTGCGTACCATATCCACGGAACGTTCCCTGTAGGTACAGTACAAATCTTACTGGGAATTCTGTAAGCATCGAATTCTGCAAGCGAATTCTGCAAGCGAATTCTGCAAGCAAAATCTGCAAGCAAAATCTGCAAGCAAAATCTGCAAGCAAAATCTCTAAAATTACAGGCTAGCGCTAACAAGCGTGTAGAGGATTCCCCTAGCAGAATACAAGCCCACAGCTCACTCTTTTGCTCCTAAACCGATTAGTAGTAGAATTAAATAGCCCGCCACGCCCGCCCGCAGAAAAGGCTTAACAGCCAGAGGCTTAACCGCCCACGCTGTTAAGCCCGACTGTACGCCGGTGTGTGTGGGCAAAGCAAACTAGCCCTGCTTAACCCACCAACCCCACCAATGAACTACAAGCATGTCACATCCATTACTACAAGTAGGTTAGCTACTGAAGCTATCACAAACGTAGCGCGTGATAGCAACTTTGTCACACAGAATGCCCAACATGTTGTGGTTTGACTCTCCAAATGGCAAACATGGGGGTATTTTTGGTGCAAATACAGGGCACAAACAGTCTCATTTGGTAATGACTACCAAAGTTTTTGTACCAGGCCATGAATGCATATCACATGACTTACGAAATGCATGTTGGGAACAACTTTTAAATGCATATTGGGAACAAATTTGCCACACACAGTACAGACAATGTTGTGGTTTGTAGATACAAATGGCACACAAGACAGTACGGTATGTTATGTGCAGTCTGCGAGATTCTACTTGTGACTACTAGAGGATTGAAATACATAACCTTAGTGTTATCAAAAGTTTCCCTTCTGAAAAAATTATGGCGCGGGAGGGCTGGCTGGCACAGGTACATGATCTACTTCTACAAATATATAACAGCGCGCCCAAGCCAGACAACACACAGAAGAAGTTAGGGCAAACATCATAGTACAGAACCCACGGAAAAACTCTACACACAAAACATCGTACACATACTACATGAAACACCGTACACACACACACACACACACACACACGACACACAAGACACACACAACACACAACACAAAACACCGTACACAACCAGACAAAATTATTAGTACACACACAAAACCACACAAAAAGAAACACATGATTCTTGATCAACACCGTATTCAGAAAATAAAATAAAAAAATATGAATACTATGGGAAAGACACGACGAAGCAAAAAATCCGAGGGGAAGACCCTTCGAAACAACAAAACCATCCGGCCCGGTGATCATCAAAATACAGGGGACAACAACGGTAAGAAAAGAAGAGTGAAAACAAACTCCGCAATTACTAACAAAGTGTGTAACAGTAATACCACAACTATGAACACATCAAAGGGCAACAGTAAAAAAAATGGTACCGACAACACAATTTCTCCTACTACAAACATGGAAGAACAAAACACCATCAACCAGAGTAACGAAGCAGCACTGAGCATTACCGACACAACCACCACTACAGTAATGAACCAACAGAAAGAAGGAACAAAAACAAATGTGGTAGAGAAAACATCTGACGGAGAATGCTGCGATTTGAGGATGTTGCGGAACAGTATCATGAAAAATATCCAATATGACATATTGGCAAAGGAAGTGGCAAAACACTTACGGCAACAAGAGAGGGAACCACATATAGGGGTGGGAAAGGTAGTAATGGTACATAAACAAACGGAGGCAACCATGCAGGGAGAGGGGACTGATAATGCTGGCGACACAACAGAACGAGCAGTAAGTACAATTACAGACGAATATGGGCTTATAACAGACAACGATATGCTTAAGGCTTTGAGTGATATGACTGAAACACTGGACAAGCAGCTAAGAGATTACATCAAAAAGCATTGGTACCACAACATGAAGTTCCCTATCAATGACAAGGTAACGGCGCATGTAATACAAAAGGCTGTGATATCAAATGCGGTTATGAAGCCACCAAATATTCCACTTGCATCATTCTGTTCCTTTTACAGGAAACGAGTAGGGACAGTACTGACTGCATTGAGGCACAACTCACAAACATTAGCGAGAAAAAACTGGATAGGTAAATACAGGTGGGAGAATTGGTTGTTGAAATTAGGAATTTTGGAATCTATTTTTGGTCCGACAACACTAACATGCTGCCCGTTGATACTGATGATACTTCCGTACAGACGATTACAGAAAAGGTCGAGTCCCTATCACATTCCCTGGTACTGTTCCAGTTATTCAAGACACAGAATATGAGGACACAGGTATTTTAAAACCTCAATACAGAACATACAATGACGCGGAAGATGAAGATTTTTATTATTTTGTTACAAGAATCATGTCGGCAATCAATCCAACAAATTCAAATTTCAAACAACGGAAGGAGCGGCACTTGCTGAGTGATAGCGGATGAAGCATTTGCATTGATACTGATCTACAATGAGCATCATGTATGGGTGAACCAGCAGCAGCGAAAGGGTGATGCCACGATTCCGCGACAACAACAAAAATTCTGCGATTCAGACAGTGGAAGCAGAAATGGATGGATGGAGGAAGGACGCGAGTTGTTCAGTGACTTGTGCGACAAAATTGGCGAGATGCGAAAACACCCAGAAACAGGAAGGAAATTGGAAGAAATGATGAGGGAGAGATTTAGGAACAAAAGTTCAACAGATTACACCAACAATAAGCATGGCGAGGCAAATATTAGTAGTAGCAGCTCCACTAGTTGTAGTGGACCAAAAAAGAAAAAGAAAAGAAACGTCTATATTGATCCGGAAATAACAGCATCGATGAATGCAAGTTTATCTATTGGTGAACTAATGTAGAAAATAACAGTACATACATAATACAAAACTACTACTAATTATGAACTTAATATTGAGAATATAAGAAATTGTGGAGGATTTGTAATACGTTGCAATAGGAATAAATCAAGCATAATAGAATCTACATTTTAAAAAGGGAATATTGTAGTCGAGAAATAGAATTCACAATTAGGAGAGCAGAATCGAATTGTTATTTGGTAGATTAATATTTTGGAATTAATACTGACTCAAGATTTCTTTTTTATTCATGAAAAGAAGTAAGTGTTGTTCGCACGGAATAATAATTGGGTTCTACTAGAGACTGAAATAAATTATTTTTTTTCGAGAGTAGAGTAATGTGCATCACGCGCACAGAATTATTTTTTGTATTATTTTAAGGCAATAACTGGGGGTGGGAATTTCAGGGTGTCCAGAAATATTGCTGTGTTAAAATCACGCACAATATTTGTGTGCGAGAAGTAAATTCGAACCCCGCGAAACAGTTCTCGGACGTATGTGTTGTTCAAGACTGGAAAAGTTCATATAACAAAAAGCACGTGGGCTATATTGGAAGAAGAATGGTGGCACCCAGATATCCTATCCCAGTTGGAGGAACACAACAAAGATATCAATACAAAGATAGGTGATGAAGTTAAACCCTCCGATACTTATCTTGAAAACGAACTTGGCGAACCACCTCTGGGCCTATTTGATGGCAAATATGAGGACGAGGATGAAGTGCTCATGACAGAAGCTGAGGCTTCATCCCCGGATGCCGATGACTTAACTGACAAAGATCTTGATGAATATCTTGGAAGTGAAGTGTTACTCCAGATAGGGGACCAACAAATCCAGGGACTAGTCAAGAACCGTTGCAGAGATTCGAACGGTGTGCTGATTGGTGAGAAGAACATCAATCCACTCTTAGATACGAGGTCTTACAAGGTCTCTATGCTGGACAGGTCTATCGAAATCTATACAGCCAACATGCTTGCTGAAAGTATCTATTCTCCTGTGGACGACAAGGGGCGCATGTATTGTTTGATGGACAAGATCATTGACTTTGAGAAGGATGAGGAGGCCTTATCTATTGAACAGGCTACTTACACAACAAAATCCAGGCAAATCCGAACAAAGCCAACAACCAAAGGGTGGAGGTTACTTATTAGGTGGAAAGACGGCACCACATCCTTGACAAAGTTAAGTGATATGAAGGAAAGCTTCCTGGTTGAAACAGCAATATATGCCTGATAACATGGTATCATAAATGAGTCAGCGTTCAGATGGTGGGCCTACCGGATACTTCAAAGGAAAGACCGGATTATATTCGGCGCTAAAACCAAATACTGGGCCAAGTCCCATAAGTATGGAGTTTGCCTCCCTAAGTCAATTGCAGAAACAAAGGTAATCGATTGCGAAACGGGGACCGATCATTGGGCTGAGGCCATTGCAAAAGAAATGAGGAACACTTCTATTGCCTTTGAATTCAATGAAGAAGACAAGGTTCCAGTGGGGCATACCAAAATTACTATGCACATGGTCTTTGACGTCAAGATTGATCTGACTTGGAAGGCTCGTTTAGTTGGTGATGGCCACAAAGTCCAAGAAATTTCCAAGAAATATACCTACTCAAGTGTACCCAGCAGGGATTCAGTTCGTTTATTCTCCCTAGTGGCAGCACTTAACAACCTTGATGTACTCAGCGCAGAGATACAGAACGCTTACTTAACGGCACCTATCAAAGAGAAGTACTTCACAATAGCCACAGAGGCCCAAGGGTTTGCGCCAGAGCTATGTGGAAGGCCCTGCAAGATTGTAAGGGCTTTATATGGGCTCCCGGTTGCAGGGGCATCCTTTCGGTCCCACTTGGCCAGTCACTTAAGGGAGCTTGGTTATGTATCTTGCAAAGCTGACCTTGACGTGCATCTACGGTCAGCATTTAAGCCAGATGGTACAGCGTACTATGAGTATTACGTGGCAAATGTTGATAATATCCTTGTATGTGGGATGGATCCTAAGTTTCAGATGGATGCAATAGAAAGGCAATTCAAGTTGAAGAATGGAACAGTCAAAGAACCTTCTTTCTACTTAGGGGCCAATATTGGAAAGACCTACATCAATGGTAATCCATACTGGTCCATGGCTTTGTCTAAGTACACTGCAAAGGCTATCAAGTTGGTCGAAGAAGAACTATTAACCAGAAAGTACGCATTTAAGGTACTTCTGAAGACAGCAAGATCTCCATTGAGCGCTGATTATAGGCCGGAGATAGATGCATCTCCAGAACTAGATCCAGAGAAACAGAACTATTATCAAGGTTTAATTGGAATACTCAGGTGGATATGTGAACTTGGTCGTTTGGGTATTATTATGCCTGTGTCGCCTATGTCTCGATATCTTGCTCAAGCAAGAGAGGGCCATCTCAATCAGTTGTTTCATCTATTCACATACTTGAAGAATTACAGCAAGTCAAAATTGGTGTTTGACGCTTCAACACCTGCTGAAGTTGACAAGTCCAGTTTTCAGGAGTGGAACTGGAGCGAGTTCTACCCAGAAGCCAAAGAATTATTGCATCCAGATATGCCTGAACCACAAGGGAAGGCTGTTGTTACTACATGTTTTGTAGATGCGGATCATGCGGGCTGCAAGGCTACCAGAAGATACACAGGAACCATCATTTTTGTTAATAGGGCACTAATTTTGTGGTTCTCCAAAAGGCAAACAACTGTTGAGACATCTACATTTGGCTCAGAAATAGTCGCGCTTAGGATAGTGATCAAAATGGTAGAGGGGCTAAGATATAAGCTCTGAATGATGGGCATATCTATAGAAGGCGCTACCAATATCTACTGTGACAACGAATCAGTTGTGAAGAACACCACGCAACCAGAAAGCCCTTGTAAGAAGAAGCATAATAGTGTTGCTTATCATAAGGCAAGGGAATGCATAGCAGCAGGAAGTATCCGGATTGCAAAGGAGCCAGGCAAGTCAAATATTGCAGACTTGCTCACTAAACTAATGAGTGGGACCAGGCTGATTGAAGTAGCTATGAGGTGCATGTGGCGAGATGGTGTTGATGAAAAAATGAGGCCAGCAGGATAGGTATCTTCTACTAGTACAATACTACCACGAAGATACGGGGACTCTAGAAATCACGCGGTTAGCATGTAGGGGTGGACCGACAACTGACAGACTAAATGAATCACTCATGACAATACATCGGAGACAATAACTGTTTATACGATTCGTCTAAGATTCAACACACATACTCAATACGACTAATAAAGAGAGGAGGAATAAAGGTGTGATCAAATATCACTCCTATTCCTACTGCTCACAATTTTAGAATCTAATCAAAATACAACCAATCTATCTACCACTGCATATTACGCGTACAGTGAGGTGAACGATACAAAGTAGGAATCAGATTTTTTGAAGCCTTGGCACGGGACCGGGGTCAAATTTACTCTTTTAAAAGGTACAAACGTACGGTACTAGTACCGGTACACTTTTGAAAATCGGGGGAGTTGTTGTAGCACTAGGATAATATGATATGAATATATGTTACAACAAACGGACCCTTGTCGGAGCTGTGTGACTTCGGGGGGGAGGGGGGGGGGGGTGTCGGGGGGATATTAAAAATAAATGTTTTTTTGTTTTTTGGCGAAGGCTCGTCTGGTAGTGTCTCAGCATTAAAAACTTTGCCCATTTTATGTATTTCAGGAAAAATATGACTTAGATTTCAAAAATCAAGCTATATTTTAATATCTTTTGTTAAATACAAAAATGAGCTGTTGGTTGTGAGTTGGTACGTAAAATTTAGTAAGTAAATAGTACAAAAATCTATAGAGAACTATATATTTTTAATTTAATTAAAATAACAGCTTTTCACCTGATTTTGAAACTCCGCACGGGCTGTGCATGCACACGCATGCGCACGCAAGCCATTTTTTAAATAAAAACAAAAATGGAAAAAGGAGAGAACTTTCAAAATGGAAAAAGGACAGACTATTCAAAAACGGGAAAAGGACATACCATTCAAAATGGAAAAAGGACAGACCATCTAGTAGGTAGCAACTACTACTACCAGTACTAATAGGACATAAAGGAAAAATACAAACTAATTTGCAATTAGCACCTGACATGCCAAAGAACTCTATTTTATGTCTTGAAGTGAAAAAATGATATATATCTGAATTTATCATTCTCATCGCCAGTTACGCAAACAAGAAGCATGGTAATGCAGAAACATCAATTCTCCGGGTTCCCCCCCAAAAAAAAAACAATTTTCAGCTTCATCAACAGTTGGAAAGATTAATACTTAAGCTTTTCGCTGATGTGTTCAGTGTCTTGTAACTCCAGATACTTATCAAGATACAGTGTGTTACAGTTTAACACGTAACTCTAGTTTTGAACGCCGGCCCCCACCAAACAGAGCCCCTATAGGTGTTGGTAGCAATCGTAATGGGAATTTTTTAATCTGTTGGCCATGCAAGAAGCGTGCGCAGATATTGAGTTTTTTCATACTCTTGCTCCGGTACAGCCATGAAACCTTGTTTTCTTTTTGTTAAAAAGAAACACAATTTTTTTGCAAAGAGACAATTTCAATCCATTACAACTACTCAGCAACCTTGTGAGCTACTCAGCACCTCAGCACCTCTACTATACCGCACCAAAAGTGAGCCTATCAACTCAGTGTTACGACCCACTAAAGCGATTGCTCACAAAATAAAGCAGCAAAAGCAGGGAAGAAGAATGACAGAGGGCATCCCCAGGGGCAATGACGACAGCGACGACGCCTCCTACTACAACAAATTGAATCAAAGCGCCAACGAATCGAATTGAAACGCCACACCACCAATTGCTCGCAACGCCGACAAATCGCTTGCTCACAAAATACAGCAGTGAAAGCGGGGAAGAAAAATAACAGAGAGTATCCCCAGGGTCAACAACGAATCAACGCTGAGGAAACAACGAATCAACGCCGACGACGAAACAACGAATCGAAACGCAGTAAGCATCAAAGCGAATCAAACCGGCATGTGGCGAGGACAACAACCATGGCACCCATTCACAGACTTCACCAACTACAAACACAATGAGTGGGAGATGGTTTGTAAATGTAGGGATTTCCTGGAGGATGCATCATTGCATGCAAACTTCAAATCTATCACCTTTCCAAAGCCACTAAAGTGCAACCGCCTAAAGTTCCTAGACGAGTCAATAGCAAGGGAAGCTGTCACGCTGTACATGGTGGCCTTCTTCAACAAGTCAAAGGTCGACCAACAGCTTACAATCATGGACTGGCTAAGATACACATCTCCAGATGGGAGACGATTGTTCTTTGTCCCTTTTCTAAATTCATATGAAGAAGGAGGTGAACTCAATTTCATTGATGAGGACACCCCAGAGAAACATGCTGTACTTGCAGCATTGTCGCAAACACGTGTTTGCAGGTATGCAATCAGTGTAGTGCTTGATTGGGGATGGCGCAAATGGGAAACATGCAATAGGAATCTGGATGACAACACAACTCCCACACACAGACTGAAAGGGAAGCAACCTAACAACACCCTGGAATTTGACAAGTCTGCAATTGTTGAAGACCTTGTTGAACTTGGCCAGCCACAGTCAACAAGGATCATGCAAGTTGAAACCGGTGTTGGATTACGCAATGGAGAAGAAGGTGTTGCTGAGTTGCCACCATTATTTTCAAAAAGAAGTATCTTCTACCGGTTTTGTCACAACCGGGGATGGACCATGAAATTGAAGAAGAATTCGAATTCAGTGTTGGAAGTAACTCCGATAGAACCCTTCTTTGATGGGGAACATAAATTAATTTGTTCTTGACCATACTTCTTGAAGTATTGGGGTACCAATTTTCCAAACATTAAAATTGTAAGTCGGTCCGTGGATGCTTGCAGCAAGTGTCATGTGTTCCACAATTGTTTGTGATATGTCAGATATGAAATGTCTACAGAGCCTGGTGCAGATACAACATGCTTCACAGAACCAAGTTTAACAAGATACTTCCTGAATAAGAAGAAAATAGATGGCAAAGAGGTTCTTGCGGAAAGCAAAACGCGTGAAGTCTTCAAACAAAACAATGTGTATGCTCCGTTGGTGATGGAACCGGAGGCAGCGCTTTCAGAGAACAACAAGATTCTGATGGAGGCAAGCCTGCATGTCAATCAAGCGGCAAACCAAAGACAAGTCTGTAATAGGAAAATCAAAGAAGCGCATCACGATTATTTGCAGGGCATTGAACACAGCAAGCGACAGTATTGTTTAGTTGTTGACTACTGCCAGAATGTCCAGCTGCAAAATCTTGGAGCAACACAGCCAGGGGACATGTACTACATGACGCCATTAACTTTTGCAATCTTGGGGCTTGTGGACTGCTCGTTGGAAGGCGGTAGTTTAGATGTGTTTGCCTACCATGAAGGGATTGGTGGCAAGGGAGGAGACTATGTTCCTTCCATCATTATCATGTTATTGAAACACAAAGAATACAATTTTGCGCCTCGCGCAACTTTGTCTGACGTTCCAAACTTCCAATGTTCCAGTACTAAGAACATGTAGATTTCTACACAAATTTTCCCTGCCATATCTTGCCCACTTCTACACCGCCACCAATGACACCAGGTCCTACACATACTAACCAAGACCTGGCCTTTTCGATTTTGCTATCAGCTTGGTCGATTGACGCCTTCCTTGGCCTCTGTGGTTGCCTATTCACCATTGTCAGTCCTCGTCGCGTGGTCGTTGGGCTTGCAAACCACCACTAATTCCCTACACTTAATCCAGTATCACTTCTACCTACTCTGGATCCTGTAGACGAGTACTACCCCCACAAAGCTACTTCTTTGATCTGTTTTTGCAAAGCGCTACCACTTCGATCTGTTTCCAAGCTTCTCCCCCCAAGGTCTTAAGTAGCTCTATCCTGTTACACTCAATGTTCTTCATTCCTCAAGCTTCTTTTGAGCTGTTTCCAAGCCCCCCTAAGTGCTTTGCACTTAATGTTTTGGTTTCCTTAAGTCTTTTCAAGTTGAAGTTGACGAACATCCACATATCCCTCCCTTCTAGAAGGTTCTTTTGTCCTGACCCTTAAGTATTTGCAAGTTGAGTTTGTGCTATACTTTATATAACCCTCTGGTTCTTCAAGTCTCTTTCCTTGCGAGATAAGAGAGGTCTCACAGGTTGAACTTCAAGTTCCCACCGTTCCTCCCCTGATCTTTAAGTGTGAGTTCACTTATGGCCCTTGGTCCCTAAGTGTTTCCGCTTAAGGCCCTCCTTCCCACATATACCTTTCAGGTGTGCCCTACAGCTGGCATCTGTTTTCACACCTATAGCCCCCTTCCTAAGTGGTTTCGATTAGAGGCCGATTCTACATAGGACCCTTCCAGTGTTCCACCCGGTTCTTGAAGTGTTCCCTGCGAGATAAGAGAGGTCTCACAGGTCAAACTTCAAGTTCCCTTCTGTTCCTCCCCCAATCTATAAGTGTACATTCACTTATAGCCCCTGGTTTCTAAGTGCTTCTGCTAAGGACCTACTTCCTACATATACCAGCAGTTATACCCTGCAGCTGGCACCTGTTTTCACACCTACAGCCCCTTGGTTCCTAAGTGGTTTTGCTTAGAGCCCATTTCTACATAGGACCCTCCCAGTGTACCTCTCCGGGTCTTCAAGTCTCTTTCCCTGCAAGATAAGAGAGGTCTCACAGGTTGAACTTCAAGTTCCCTTCTGTTCCTCCCTTAATCTATAAGTGTGCATTCACTTAAAGCTCCTGGTGCTTAAGTGTTTTTGCTTACGGCCCTACCT
This sequence comes from Pseudo-nitzschia multiseries, assembly GCA_037355745.1. NCBI lineage: Eukaryota > Bacillariophyta > Bacillariophyceae > Bacillariales > Bacillariaceae > Pseudo-nitzschia > Pseudo-nitzschia multiseries. Next base: position 21,083,379 of record CM074782.1, on the reverse strand, counting down.
CCTACATATACCATCAGGTATGCCCTACAGCTGGCATCTGTTTTCACACCTACAGCCCCTTGGCTCCTAAGTGGTTTTGATTAGAGGCCGATTCTACATAGTACCCTTCCAGTGTTCCACCCGGTTCTTCAAGTCCCTTCCCTGTGAGATAAGAGAGGTCTCACAGGTCGAACTTCAAGTTCCCTTCTGTTCCTCTCCTGACCTATAAGTGTGAATTCACTTATAGGCCCTGGACCCTAAGTGTTTTTGCTTAAGGTCCTACTTCCTCCCTATACCATCAGGTGTTTCCTAGAGCTGGCATCTGTTTTCACACCTACAGCCCCTTAGCTCCTAAGTGGTTTTGATTAGAACCCGTTTCTACATAGGATCCTTCCAGTGTACCACTCGGTTCTTCAAATCTCTGTTCCTGCGAGATAAGAGAGGTCTCGCAGGTTGACCTTCAAGTTCCCTTCTGTTCCCTTGACCTATAAGTGTGCATTCACTTATAGCCCTTGGTCCCTACGTGTTTCTTAAGGACCTACTTCTATATATACCATCAGGTGTGCCCTACCGCTGCCATCTGTTTTCACATCTACAGGCCCTTGGCTCCTAAGTGGTTTTGATTAAAGGGCCGATTCTACATAGGAACCTCCTTCCAGTGTTCTCCCCGGTTCTTCAAGTCCCTTCTCTGTGAGATAAGAGAGGTCTCACAGGTCGAACTTCAAGTTCCACTCGGTTCTTCAAGTCTCTTGCAATCGGTTCTACGATTCGATCTACGACCAAACGATTCTACGATTCGATTCTCCGGTTCCGGTGATTCCGAGAATACGAATAATCGACCGAGGTGCGAAAGATTTGATTGAACAACTTCAATTGCGAAACGATGACCCTGTGCCCCTAAGTGTTGTTCTTTTACGGTTCCCATCCTACATACCGGTAGGACCCCTCCAGTGTACAGCCCGCCATGTTCTTCTTCCTCCAAGACCATGGCCCCTGTGCCCCTCCACCAACTGAATTCCACTTAGGGGCTTCCATTTCCTTACCGTAGGATTCCAGTCTACCACCCGCTTCTTCCACCAAGCAGTGCGGCGCTATGCCCTTCCAACACTTTTTTGTACCCTCCCTTCCAGCCCGCCCTGTTCTTCTTCCTTCAAGACCATGGCCCCTGTCTTCTTCCATCCCACATACCGTAGGACCAGCCCGTCTGAGTGGTGCCATGTGGCACTGCTCCTCCTATGTGTACTATACCCTTGCTACTGTATGATTGTTGGCAGCTGCCTCCTATTAGGCTTCTTCTTGGGGCAGCATTCATCAGTTTGTTCTTTGTACCCTCCCTGCTTGCTTACACAATTTGTTTGAAAAATTTGTTGTTCTACAACTTGGGGCTTAAACTCTCTTTGATTGAGGCGACATTAAAGTCTGGATACAGACTGAGTAGTTTAGATCCACCTTCGGTACCTTCGGTGGTTAAGGTTACTTAAATATGTATATTCATATTGAAACACAAAGGATGATGGCTGAAAGAAGATGAAATAGGTGGCGAATTGACAGTGGGATAACTGTGGTGGCCAGAACAAAAATAACCACGTGCTCTGTCTTGCAAACTTGCTTGTTGAAGCTGGGTATTCCAAGAAAGTGAACTTCATGTTCTACGTTGTAGGCCACGTCCGAGAACTGTTTCGCGGGGTTCGAATTTACTTCTCGCGCACAAATTTTGTGTGTGATTTTAACACGGCATTATTTCTGGACACCCTGAAATTTGCGGGCAAGTGGCTGGCTACAAATTAACAGAGCACTATTTCTGTGCGCGTGATGCACATTACTCTACTCTCAAATAAAAATAATTTATTTCAGTCTCTAGCAGAACCCAATTATTATTCCGTACGAACAACACTTAATTCTTTTCATGAATAAAAAAGAAATCTTTACTCAGTATTAATTCTAAATTAATTCTAAAATATTAATCTCCCAAATAACAATTCGATAGTGCTCCCCTAGTTGTGAATTCTATTTCTCGACTACAATATTCCCTTTTTAAAATGTAGATTCTATTATGCTTGATTTATTCCTATTGCAAGGTGTTACGAATCCTCCATAATTTCTAATATTCTCAAAATTAAGTTCAAGATTATTAGTAGGTTTGTATTATGTATGTACTGTTATTTTCTACATTAGTTCACCAATAGATAAACTTTCATTCATCGATGCTGTTATTGCCGGATCAATATAGACGTTTCTTTTCTTTTTCTTTTTTGGTCCACTACAACTAGTGGAGCTGCTACTACTAATATTTGCATCGCCATGCTTATTTTTCTTGGTGTAATCTGTTGAACTTTTGTTCCTAAATCTCTCCCTCATCATTTCTTCCAATTTCCTTCCTGTTTCTGGGTGTTTTCGCATCTCGCCAATTTTGTCGCACAAGTCACTGAACAACTCGCGTCCTTCCTCCATCCATCCATTTCTGCTTCCACTGTCTGAATCGCAGAATTTTTTTTTGTCGCGGAATCGTGGCATCACCCTTTCGCTGCTGCTGGTTCACCCATACATGATGCTCATTGTAGATCAGTATCAATGCAAATGCTTCATCTGCTATAGTAAATATATCACTCAGCAAGTGCCTCTCCTTCCGTTGTTTGAAATTGGAATTTGTCGGATTGATTGCCGACATGATTCTTGTAACAAAATAATAAAAATCTTCATCTTCCGCGTCTTTGTATGTTCTGTATTTAGGGTTTAAAATACCTGTGTCCTCATATTCTGTGTCTTGAATAACTGCAACAGTACCAGGGAATGTGATAGGGACTTGACCTTTTCTGTAATCGTCTGTACGGAAGTATCATCAGTATCAACGGGCAGCATGTTAGTGTTGTCGGACCAAAAATAGATTCCAAAATTCCTAATTTCAACAACCAATTCTCCCACCTGTATTTACCTATCCAGTTTTTTCTCGCTAATGTTTGTGAGTTGTGCCTCAATGCAGTCAGTACTGTCCCTACTCGTTTCCTGTAAAAGGAACAGAATGACGCAAGTGGAATATTTGGTGGCTTCATAACCGCATTTGATTGAACAGCTCTTTGTATTACATGCGCCGTTACCTTGTCATTGATAGGGAACTTCATGTTGTGGTACCAATGTTTTTTGACGTAATCCCTTAGCTGCTTGTCCAGTGTTTCAGTCATATCACTCAAAGCCTTAAGCATATCGTTGTCTGTTATAAGCCCATATTCGTCTGTAATTGTACTTACTGCTCGTTCTGTTGTGTCGCCAGCATTATAAGTCCCCTCTCCCTGCATGGTTGCCTCCGTTTGTTTATGTACCATTACTACCTTTCCCACCCCTATATGTGGTTCCCTCTCTTGTTGCCGTAAGTGTTTTGCCACTTCCTTTGCCAATATGTCATATTGGATTTTTTTCATGATACGTTCCGCAACATCCTCTAAATCGTAGCATTCTCCGTCAGATGTTTTCTCTACCACATTTGTTTTTGTTCCTTCTTTCTGTTGGTTCATTACTGTAGTGGTGGTTGTGTTGGTAATGCTCAGTGCTGCTTCGTTACTCTGGTTGATGGTGTTTTGTTCTTCCGTGTTTGTAGTAGTAGAAATTGTGTTGTCGGTACCATTTTTTTTACTGTTGCCCTTTGATGTGTTCATAGTTTTGGTATTACTGTTACACACTTTGTTAGTAATTGCGGTGTTTGTTTTCACTCTTCTTTTCTTACCGTTGTTGTCCCCTGTATTTTGATGATCACCGGGCCGGATGGTTTTGTTGTTTCGAAGGGTCTTCCCCTCGGATTTTTTGCTTCGTCGTGTCTTTCCGATAGCATTCATATTTTTTTATTTTATTTTCTGAATACGGTGTTGATCAAGAATCATGTGTTTCTTTTTGTGTGGTTTTGTGTGTGTACTAATAATTTTGTCTGGTTGTGTACGGTGTTTTGTGTTGTGTGTGTCGTGTGTGTGTGTGTGTGTGTGTGTGTGTGTACGGTGTTTCATGTAGTATGTGTACGATGTTTTGTGTGTAGAGTTTTTCCGTGGGTTCTGTACTATGTTGTTTGCCCTAACTTCTTCTGTGTGTTGTCTGGCTTGGGCGCGCTGTTATATATTTGTAGAAGTAGATCACGTACCTGTGCCAGCCAGCCCTCCCGCGCCATAATTTTTTCAGAAGGGAAACTTTTGATCACACTAAGGTTATGTATTTCAATCCTCTAGTCACATGTAGAATCTCGTAGACTGCACCTAACATACCGTACTGTCTTGTGTGCCATTTGTATCTACAAACCACAACATTGTCTGTACTGTGTGTGGCAAAGTTGTTCCCAATATGCATTTAAAAGTTGTTCCCAACATGCATTTCGTAAGTCATGTTATATGCATTTATGGCTTGGTACAAAAATGTTGGTAGTCATTACCAAATGAGACTGTTTGTGCCCTGGAATTGCACCAAAAATACCCTCATGTTTGCCACATGGATAGTCAAACCACAACATTTAAAGCATCATTCTGTGTGACAAAGTTGTTCCCAATATGCATTTGATGAGTCCTGATAAATGTATTCATGGCTTGGACCAGAAACTTTTGGAGTCATAACCCAATAAGTAAGTTTGTGCCCAGAAATTGCACCAAAAATACTCTCATTTTTGCCATTTGGAGAGTCAAACCACAACATTTCCAGCATTCTGTGTGACAAAGTTGTTCCCATTATGAATTTGATGAGTCATGATGAATGTATTCATGGCTTGGACCAGATACTTTTGGAGTCATTACCCACTAATTTAGTTTGTGCCCTGGAATTGCACCAAAAAAACCCTCATTTTTGCCATTTGGAGAGTCAAACCACAACATTTTGGGCATTCTGTGTGACAAAGTTGTTCCCATTATGAATTTGATGAGTCATGATGAATGTATTCCTGGCTTGGTCTATATACTTTTTGAGTCAATACCCAATAATGTAGTTTGTGCCCTGGAATTGCACCACAAATACCCCCATGTTTGCCATTTGGAGAGTCAAACCACAACATTTTGGGCATTCTGTGTGACAAAGTTGTTCCCAATATGCCTTTGATGAGTCATGATGAATGTATTCATTGCTTGGACCAGATACTTTTGGAGTCATAACCCAACAAGTTAGTTTGTGCCCTGTAATTGCACCAAAAATACCCTCATGTTTGCCATTTTGAGAGTGAAACCACAACATTTCCAGCATTCTGTGTGACAAAGTTGTTCCCAATATGCATTTGATGAGTGATGATGAATGTATTCATTGCTTGGACCAGATACTTTTTGAGTCATTACCCAATAAGTTAGTTTGTGCCCTGTAATTGCACCACAAATACCCCCATGTTTGCCATTTGGAGAGTCAAACCACAACATTTTGGGCATTCTGTGTGACAAAGTTGTTCCCAATATGCATTTGATGAGTCATGATGAATGTATTCATTGCTTGGACCAGATACTTTTTGAGTCATTACCCAATAAGTTAGTTTGTGCCCTGTAATTGCACCACAAATACCCCCATGTTTGCCATTTGGAGAGTCAAACCACAACATTTTGGGCATTCTATGTGACAAAGTTGTTTGCAATATGCATTTGATGAGTCATGATGAATGTATTCATGGCTTGGACCAGATATTGTTGTAGTCATTACCCAATAAGTTAGTTTGTGCCCTGCAATTGCACCAAAAACACCCTCATCTTTTCCATTTCGAGAGTCAAACCACAACATTTTGGGCATTCTGTGTGACAAAGTTGTTCCCAATATGTATTTGATGAGTCATGATGAATGTATTCATGGCTTGGACCAGATATTGTTGTAGTCATTACCCAATAACTCAGTTTGTGCCCTAGAATTGCACGAAAAATACCCTCATGTTTGCCATTTCGAGAGTCAAACCACAACATTTTGGGCATTCTGTGTGACAAAGTTGTTCCCAATATGCATTTGATGAGTCATGATGAATGTATTCATGGCTTGGACCATATACTTTTGGAGTCATTACTATCCAATAAGTTAGTTTGTGCCCTGGAATTGCACCAAAAATACCCTCATGTTTGCCATTTGGAGAGTCAAACCACATCATTTTGGGCATTCTGTGTGGCAAAGTTTTCCCCAATATGGTTAGGGTTACAACAAGTTCGCAAATTCAGTAATTATTTTTTCTTATATGTGGACTTCTCGCAAGTTCTGTACCCCCCTGTACCATGTACCAGCATTCACATCCCAACGAGGACCTCAATACCAGTTATCCATGTGTTTAGCTTGTTGTCATAGGATCACCACGGTATTGTACCGGAAAATGAGTTTTTCACATGACAATCCCGAAAATTATCTAGTACAAAAAACGTGTACGAATCTACAGGCGTAGAAACCTACACGGATTCACTACCAAAAATTATCTAGTACCAAAAAAGAGTAGAAATCTACTGGTGTAGAAACCTACACGGATTCAATACCAAAAATTATCTAGTACTAAAAACGTGTAGAAATGTACTCGTGTAGAAACCTATGCGCATTCAATACCGGAAAATATCTAGTACTAAAACGTGTAGAAATCTACTCGCGTAGAATCCTACACGAATTCAATACCGAAAATTATCTAGTAAGTTGTAAACATCTTTTCGTGTAGAAACCTACTCGGATTCAGTACTGAAAATTTATCTTGTACTAAAAACGTGTAGGATTCTACACTAGTACAAAGTCATGTAGAATTCTACATGATGTACTAGATACTTCGATCGATCGATCGAAGTAAAACAAAAATCGTACGTGGAAAAAAAAAAAAATCTCTCTCACACAAACATGAAAAGAATTCACCATGTAAAGGCGTATTCGTACGTACTAATCGGGCGTATCACGAAAAGTCATAAGGGCAAATAACCTTATTCTTAAGGTTATTCCTGAGTGAATGATCGTTGACGATTCCATGTGGATTGCCTCTTAGCGGTTTTCCCCATCAGCTCACTCTTTGAAGAATTAACAACTCTAAAACACTATCATGCCCTAAAATCTATGTACAACCTAGTACTAATTCTACATAATAAGGTACAATCACATGTGATATTCAATGATAATATCACGGTGAATTATACGGTAACAAAAGACCGATCGAAGATGGTTTTGCGTGTGTTTTGTGTCTTAATATTACGTGTGTTTTGGATCTTGGAATTACACGGAAATATGCTGTAAATCGACCGACGATACGACGAGTAATTAACCTGTCGGCCGATACGATCGGCTGCGTCTAAGATGATTACATTTACTCACTAAATCAATCGATCATAAGATCGATTGCATTTGTTTGTCACGACGCACTTTTTTTAGTTTATCAGACCCACAGCACTCTACGAGCTGTGGAGGACGAATGGCGTTTCACAAACGCAGTTTGAGCTCGAAGACTAATCCGGATTAGCCTGATCAGCTACCGGCATCAACCCTCAAGGATGTAAAAGGGGCGGTTGCTTGCGGAGCCCTGGAATAGACCAACACCAGGGTGGTCTCCCTGAAAGAAGAGACCAAAGAATCGAACCAAGGTGGTGGCTCCACCGGGTTTCGAGATCCAGCAAACAAGCAAGGGAAAAGGGCTGGACGATTCAGATGAAAGAGTCGCCCAGGTTGGCATCAGTTGAAAGGAATCAATATCCAATTCGAGAACACTGATCTTTCACTGAAAACAAGAATGACGTGAGCCAGAAGATTGAGCCAGAAGTATTCTGTGGTAGGAACAGATTGCGAAAGAACAGATTGCAAAGAGCATCTGCCCGCAAGAAGGAACAGATTGCGAAGAGCATCTGCCCGCACGGAAAACAAAAATCCAGAATCGAGAACACCAAATCTCGAAGAACAAAAGCGAAAAGATCCAAAAGGAAAGAGAACACTAAATTCTCAGGAAACAATCTTTCGATCTTTCACCACAGAAATACAGAATGAGCAAATCCCGAGAAAGGATAGGAAAGCTCACAATCTTGATTTGCGACAAAAGCAAAAGCTCACACAAAATACAGACAAACCGGAACGAAAACTCGATCCAAACAAAAGTATAAACAAACCGGAACGAAAATTTGATCCGGATATAAGCAAATCACACACAACAGTCATACAACACCTACCAACCATCTCACATCCAATCCTTCGATTAAATTACACTCTCTTCCAACACATACCACCTTCGATTGAATATTCGATCACAAAGTCCTACGAAATTCCGATCGTCCATCAAATATCGTTCACCGAATAATCCGAAACTTCATTTGAAATATCGCACTCCTCTCCACCATGGTCCGAACTAGAGCAAACGACAACAGTGAAGAAGAAAAAATGGAAGTGGACGATCCACAAGATTCTGATGAGAACAATAGAGGAGGTAGGGAAGATGATGATGAGTTTGAAGATAGAATCATGCAAGTAATGGAAAGGGCCCTAGGTGACCCAGAAACAAACTCAACCATGAAGAGAATCATTGACCAAGAAGTAAAGAAAAGGATCAGGGCAATAAGAGATGCAGAAAGTAGGGGCAAGAACCCGGACGATGAGAATAGTGACAATGAGAACCAAAACGCTGACCAAACCGAGGATGCAAGAGCCGAACGACTGGAAAGGAGGTTGTCCCAACCCAGAATAAAAATCAGAGGATTCAACAATGGTAGATTTCTGAACCCAGAACAGCTTGCTTTCAGAAGCAGCCTAATGGATTTTGGTATCAACTACGAATCAGCTGAAGAAATTATGAGGGGAGGGATGTCTAATATTCAAGAAATTACAGACCTCAACAAGGAAAGCATCAAATCGTTCATGCATGGATTGAAATCTATCAGTCCAGACTGTCCTAATCCAAAAAGTATCCACTATGGTAACAGGCTATCATCGAGGCTTCTCACATGGGCAAGTTGGGCACGATATCAACCATTGATTGGAGTCAAGCCAAGGGCAATCGACTGGAAAGCAAACCCAAACAATCTGGAATTGCAGCAATTCAGAATCAAGATGATGGAGTCGAGCATGAAATCACAGGAAAAGTCAATCCCACCTGAATTAAAAGATCTCACGAAATTCAGGGAATGGGAGGAAGGCTTCCGACAAAATTTGAGATACAGGTTCAACTCTGAAGGTTTCCCAATCTTGTATGTCATAAGACCCCAAGAGAAGGAAGATGTTACTGATGAAGCCAGGTCTGGAACAGCCGGGCAAAGTCCATCAGATACCTATCCAACTTGGAGTGACTACAATGAAAGGTGTGGCGTCTTGTCAGGTCACCAGTATGATGAAGATAACAACGTCGTCTGGAGGCTGTTATGTGACGCAACAAGGAAAGGTCCTGGTTGGGAATATGTGGCACATTTCCAAAACACTGCTCTGAACTCAGGTAATGCTAGAAATGCTTTCATTTCATTGATGCAACATGCTTACACTGATACCAATATCACTATGGTTCTGAACAAAACCTATCAGGAAATGAAAGATTCACATTACACTGGCGATGCTAAGAATTATGACTGGAACAAGCACAAGCGAAACTGGACTGCTTTCCATGGAACAATCCTGAGATTTGAAAAGAACCACAATGAAAGGAGATTTGTTTGGGATTTTATCAACTCAATCAGTGATGAGAGACTTGACGCTGCAAAAGCCGATGCAATTGATGAGAGCAAAGATTATCGTGACAACTTCAATGAATGTTTGATTCTATTCACCAATCGACTTGGATTGAAGAAGCTTGCAAATGGGAAGCATAAAAGAGGTTCCAGAAGTGTGTATTCTGTGGGCACGACCAGCAACAAAAAGCAGAAAACAACTGGAACGTTTACAGGAAAAGTTGAATGCAAGCCCTATCCAACAAGTGTTTATAAAACAATGTCAAAAGAACAGCGTCAGGAGCTTTACCAGATGAGACAGGCAAAGAAGAAAAGAAATCTCAAGGCTGCTGAGACTAAAAAGAAAGAAGCTGAGAATGAAGGCGCGGGTGACAGTTTTGGATCCAAATCTAAGAAATGACATAATAACCGGACACTAGCACTAGAACACAAATTGTTAAAAATGGTGAGCCGGTCATTATACAGGATGAATATTCCTCTAGATTTTGATGATGGTGAAAATGAAGAAGGATACTGTGAGTTAGACTCCCATGCTGACACCACTGCAGCAGGAAGTAACATGATATTGCTCAATCCTGATCAGATCACAACACATGTTGATGTTGCGCCTTTTTCTGAAGAATACAAGCCAATCAAGAAGATCCCGATTGGAAGTTGTGCTACCGCTTGGACAAATCCAACATCAGGCCAAGTATATATCATAGTGTTTCATCAAGCGCTGTACTTTGGGAACAAATTGAAGAACAGCTTGATATGCCCAAATCAAGTGAGGGACTGTAATTTCAACTCTGTTGAAGAGACACCTCGTCAGTTGATTCAAGATCCAAGCATGGAATTACAATTCAAACGCCAATGGAAGATGATGATCCGAAGAAAGTTTTTATCAAACTGAGTATGAGAAATGTGATTTCATATTTTCCCACAAGAAAGCCAACAAGGATGGAGCTTGATGAATGTCAACATCTGATTGCAACAAACGATACACCTTGGGATCCACATTCACTGAAATTTAGGATGGCCGAGTTAGCAATTGACAATGGAGATCCAATTTCAGGGGACCAGTTTAGCCTTCAAGCCATGTCGACCGAAGAGGATCAAGCCATGGATACAAGTTCGATTGTAACCGAACCTACAAGTAACGTTACAGATAGGCTCTCCAAGACCAGCTTAGAGAACAGGCATCCAATTATCATGCAACAATGCAAACTGATGAGGGTACATCAGGTATCAACAAGGAGAATGCTAACTGAATGCCAAATTGCAACAGATGGAAATATTGCTCACCGGATTTCTTCAGTAACGAATATTTCAAGCGCGCGAAGGGTAGACCAATTTTTGTTTGATGATACAGAATTTGACTTCATGGAAGTCTCCGAAGAAGAATCAAAACAAGCCCCTAGCTTGCAAGAAATTGACAACCCACTTGAAAGGAGATCTCTTGATAGAAGAAATCAATGGGGGCCGTCAGTGATAACGATTGAGGGTCCAAACAAAGTTGATTGTGAACGCCTAGCCAAAACTTGGAATATTAGTTTCAAGAAAGCTGAGCAGACATTGAAGGTCACAACCCAGAAGGCACTCAGGAATTTGCAATTACCATTGATGAAGAGGCTGCCTACACAGCGCTTCAGAAACAAGAGAATTGCACAAGGCACCTGGTACACTGATACGTGGCATGCCAGGACTACCAGTATTATGAGACAGGAAAAATGCGCACAGATCTTCACAAATGGAAATGGGTTTGAAGTATTTATACCAATACAGGACAAATCACAAGCGCATCAAGGATTGAAAACATTCATTCATGAAATTGGAATCCCAGAGCATTTGATTTCTGATGGTGCTCCAGAACAAGGATCGCCAAGAACTTACAAGACGCACTGGAATTCAATTGTAAAGCGCAACCATATTCATCAGACATTCATACAACCTCATTGCCCATTTCAAAATCGAGCAGAACAAGCGATTGGACATCTTGGGAGTGCAATCACAACCAAGTCAGCAAAGAAGAAATCACCGAGGAGATTATGGTCATTTTGTGGTGAATTATGTGCAAACATCAGGCAGAGAACAGCGTCAAGTAACCCTTCTTCAATGGGGAGAACCCCATTTGAATTGGTTCATGGCTATAGGCCCGATATTACACTATACACTTCATCAGAATGGTATGATTTTGTGTTTTACTTTGATAAAGGTGATTCTTCTACTCGCGGCGTCGAAAGGTTGGGTCGATGGTTGGGCCCTTGTGGCAGTAAGGTAGGTGGAGGTGATTGTTTTTGGCTCCTGACTGAATCAGCAATACCAATATCTACAAATTCAATAAGGCCTGTCAAAGAATTCGAATGGAGGGATAGAGATATTCTCAGAAGAATGGAAGCAATCGACAAATCAATTGAATCCAAGATTGGTGATGAAGTGAAAGATAGCGTGTCCTTCTTCCAGGAAAACTATCCGGAGCCTCAAATGGAGCTATTTGAGGATCAACCAGTGGAATCACCTGATTTGAAACTTGAGATGGCTGAACCAGAAGCGTCAGTGGAAGATATAGATGAGCCAGACGAATATCTGGGGAATGAAGTAATCATTGAAAGAAATGATGAAAGGCTCAGGTGCGTTGTCAAGGATAGAGTGCGAGACTTGCAAAACAGACCAATTGGAGTCAGAAATGAGAATCCCATACTAGACACGAGGCTGTACAAATTGCAACTACCTGATGGCACCATTGAGGAATACACGGCAAATATTGTTGCAGAAAGTCTGTACAGTTCTGTTGATGATGATGGTCGAATGTTCACAATGTTAGATGAATTGATCGATCATGAATGCGACAACACCGCTTTAACGGATGAGGAGGCAACAACTGTAGCCAAAAATGGCCATCAAAGCCATAAACCGACGACAAGAGGTTGGAGGATTTTGGCCAGCTGGAAAGATGGCACCGAATCATGGTGTAAGCTAAGCGATGTGAAAGAATCATTTCCAGTGCAATTAGCTGAATATGCTGTCAACAATAATCTTGAAAAGTCACCAGCATTCAGATGGTGGGTGCACAAAATTTTGAGAAGAAAGGATCGGATCCTTAAAGCAGCCAAAACAGCAAAGTATTGGTTGAAGACTCACAAATATGGTGTTGAATTGCCACATTCAATCAAACAAGCGCTGGCTATTGATAAGAAAACAGGCACTGATCACTGGGAAAGAGCAATCCACAAAGAAATGACCAACAATATGGCAGCGTTTGAATTTTCTAATGATGATGTTATTCCAGTCGGTCACAAAGAAATAACAACCCACATGATTTTTGACATCAAGCTTGGGTCCCTAACAAGGAAGGCTAGATTGGTAGGGGATGGTCATAAAGTTCCTGCAGTGGCAAAAGAAAATACTTACTCATCTGTCCCCAGTCGAGACTCAGTAAGAATATTCTTCTTGCTGGCAGCGCTGAATGATTTGAAGGTTCTCTCAGCAGATATTCAAAATGCATATTTGACCGCCCCAATAAAAGAGAAATACTTTCTAAAAGCGAGAGCTGAAGATGGTTTTCCACCACATCTTGCAGGAAGGCCTTGCAAGATAGTTCGCGCATTGTATGGACTGCCGGTGGCAGGTGCATCTTTCAGGTCATATCTCACACAGCATTTGAGAGATCTTGGATATTCACCATGCAAAGCAGATCCGGATGTGCACTTACGAATTGAAACCAGGAAAGATGGATCCAGATACTGGGCAATGCTGATTGCCTATGTAGACGACATCTTATGTTCTGGTGAAGATCCAAAGTTCCAGCTTGAAAACATTGAACGAAAGTTCAAATTGAAGGATGATACTATTGAAGAGCCAACTCTGTATTTGGGAGCAGATATTGGAAAGTTCTACTTTGAAGGTGACTCGAAACCAAGATGGTCATTATCAAGCACCAAGTATACGGCGAAAGCTGTTGCAGCGGTCGAACAAGAGTTAGGAACTGAAAAATATGGCTACAAGTATCTACCAAAATCAGCGTCCAGTCCACTGTCACATGATTATCGACCGGAAATTGATATATCAGAAGAATTGAATCCTGAATTGCAAAATTACTATCAAGGTTTGATTGGAGTCCTCAGGTGAATTTGTGAATTAGGGAGGCTAGACATTGTAATGCCAGTCTCGCTGATGTCAAGGTATCTGGCACAAGCAAGGAAAGGACACTTGAATCAGTTGTTTCATATATTTGCATATTTGAAAAAATACAACAGGTCGAAATTGGTTTTTGATGATACAGTACCAAGAATCGATGAGAGTAAATTCCAAAAATGTGACTGGTCTGAATTTTATCCTGGCGCCACTGAAGTCATACCGGCAGATATGCCTGAAGCTTTAGGAAAACACGTGACGATGAGTTGTTTTGTTGATGCTGACCATGCCGGATGCAAGGCACCGAGAAGATCTCATACTGGTGTTATTATCTTCATTAATAATGCACCAATCATTTGGTTTTCCAAAAGACAAACAACAGTTGAGACATCAACTTTTGGATCTGAAATCATTGCTTTGAAAATTGCAATCGAATTGGTTGAAGGTCTAAGGTACAAGTTGAGAATGATGGGTGTTCCAATTGATGGAAGCACCAATGTGTATTGTGATAATGATTCTGTTGTCACAAATGTTACACGACCTGAAAGCCCATGTAAAAAGAAGCACAACAGCATTGCATACCACAAAGCGCGTGAATCTATTGCAGCAGGAATTATCAGAGTTGCAAAGGAACCAGGTTCAACAAATATTGCTGATTTGTTTACAAAGCTAATGAGTGGCGCTGTTTTCCGGGAACATTGTTCTCGTTGCATGTGGTAGGGAAAGAATCAATCATTCAATGGAATGTTCGATCGATCGTTCGATCGAAGTAACAAGTTGATGAATAAATCGATTTGCAATGAGCATTTCGAAAAATGGATAATTTGATCCATGAAACAATATATCAATCGGGCAAGGATCAGGGCAAAACGCCATGACACTAGCCAGAATGAAAGGCAAAACGCCGCCCCAATTGATAGGGCCTCTGATAGTAGACTGGATACAGTTTGGTATTCAACACACGAATGAATCACGATGAATAGGTTAAGTCATAGAATCCAGCCGCTTAACGGTTGGAGGATTTACGACTGAAGGGGACTGAAAAGAATTCACCGTGTAAAGGCGTATTCGTACGTACTAATCGGGCGTATCACGAAAAGTCATAAGGGCAAATAACCTTATTCTTAAGGTTATTCCTGAGTGAATGATCGTTGACGATTCCATGTGGATTGCCTCTTAGCGGTTTTCCCCATCAGCTCACTCTTCGAAGAATTAACAACTCTAAAACACTATCATGCCCTAAAATCTATGTACAACCTAGTACTAATTCTACATAATAAGGTACAATCACATGTGATATTCAATGATAATATCACGGTGAATTATACGGTAACAAAAGACCGATCGAAGATGGTTTTGCGTGTGTTTTGTGTCTTAATATTACGTGTGTTTTGGATCTTGGAATTACACGGAAATATGCTGTAAATCGACCGACGATACGACGAGTAATTAACCTGTCGGCCGATACGATTGGCTGCGTCTAAGATGATTACATTTACTCACTAAATCAATCGATCATAAGATCGATTGCGTTTGTTTGTCACGACGCACTTTTTTTTAAACACACAGTAATTTTATTTTCTACCTCGCGACAAAAAAAATCACTTTTTCTACCTTTCTTGTATCATAATCTTCCTTACCCGACTTATTTGAGTAGAGTTGCTAGTAATTGGCACTCTGTCTGTGAACGTGGGATTCCACTTAATCCAATGATCCCTTGATCGTTGATCAGCATTAGGCAGGTAATCCGTGCTCGAATATTTTAGTCTGAAATAACAGCCTTGTACTGGAAAAAGAATTAGCTCGCATTGGACAAGAGGTGGTTTGCTGGATAGATTTTGTTTGGGTGCACACAAACATATACGTCTTGAAAGCAATAAATCTGCATCCATTGCTTCTATATCAACAGGCTCTTGGTACTGTTTTTTGTGACAGAGGGTAAGAAGGCTGCAAATCAATGGCAGCAGCAACAACAATTTCATCGGCTTGATTGTCAGAACGTCGGAACAAGCAAAGGTAAGAATGAGAGAGATCGGCATCGGCATCCGCATCAGCATCGGCATCGGCATCGGCATATTGGTCTTCCACTCCACCGGCATTACTGATTCCCTTCTGTTTTCTTCTTATTTTCACAGGAACGGATCGGAAGCAACGAATCGAATCGGAATCGGAAGCAACCATCGAATCGGAAGCAACGAATCGAATCGGAATCGGAAGCAACCATCAAATCGGAAGCAACGAATCGAATCGGAATCGGAAGCAACCATCGAATCCGAAGCAACCGAATCGGATCCGGAAGGAACTTATCTTCCCCTGTAGGTGCGCTGAATTTTCCCTGTAGGTGCGGCGAATTCTCCTGGTTGGTGATAATTACGAATCGGTTGGCGTGTACATTATATTATTCTGTTGTTATTATTTACTCTATGTAGTACATCAATAGATACTCACCCATTTTGTTCAATTATCACATCATCTATTTGAATAGGATCAGCGGCAACAACAACGGCAATGACTCGTCGATTCGACAGCAAGTGACAGCAAGAGCAACAGCGGAAAGCGGCAGCGAGAGCAACAGTGGAAAGCGGCAGCGAGAGCAACAGCAGCAAGCGGCAGCAGCGAGAGCAACAGCGGAAAGCAGCAGCGAGAGCAACAGCAGCAAGCGGCAGCGAGAGCAACAGCAGCAAGCGGCAGGAGCGAGAGCAACAGCAGCAAGCGGCAGCGAGAGCCATAGCAAGAGCAACAGCCAGAGCAACAGCCGCAACCGGGAACGATCAAACCGCGAGAGCAACAGCGAGAGCAACAACAGCAACTGGGAACAATCAACCGCAACCGGGAACGATTGAATCCGAAACCAAGAGCAACAGCGACAGCAACAACAACAGCAACAGCGAGAGCAACAGCGAGAGCAACAGCCGCAACCGGGAACGATCGAATCGCGAGAGCAACAGCGAGAGCAACAGCCGCAACCAGGAACGATCAACCGCAACCGGGAACGATTGAATCGGAAACCAAGAGCAACAGCGACAGCAACAGCGACAGCAACAGCGACAGCAACAGCGACAGCAACAGCGACAGCAACAGCGACAGCAACAGCGACAGCAACAGCGACAGCAACAGCGACAGCAACAGCGACAGCAACAGCGACAGCAACAACAGCAACCGTGAACATTCGAAACGAGAGAGCCACAGCGAGAGCAACAGCGAGAGCAACAGCCAGAGCAACAGCCAGAGCAACAGCTAGAGCAACAGTCAGAGCAAGAACCGCAACTGGGAACAATCGAACTGCGAGAGCAACAGCAAGAGCAACAACAGCAACCGGGAACAATCAAATCGGAAACCAAAAGCAACAGCGAGAGCAACAACCGCAACCGGGAACAATCGAATCCAAAACCAAGAGCAACAGCGAGAGCAACAGAGAGAGCAACAACTGCAACCACGAACAATCGAATCGGAAACCAAGAGCAACAGCGAGAGCAACAACCGCAACCGGGAACAATCGAACCAATCGAAACTGGGAACAATGGAAGCGGCCGCAACCAGGAACGATCAAAGCGGAAACCAAGAGCAACAGCGAGAGCAACAACAGCAACCGGGAACGATCAAATCGGAAACCAAGAGCAACAGCGGGAGCAACAACCGCAACCGGTAACGATCGAATCGGAAACCAAGAGCAACAGCGGGAGCAACAGAGAGAGCAACAACTGCAACCAAGAACAATCGAATCGGAAACCAAGAGCAACAGCGAGAGCAACAACCGCAACCGGGAACAATCAAACCAACCGCAACCAGGAACAATCAAACCAACCGCAACTGGGAATCATCGAAGCAACCGGGAACCATCGAAGCATCCGCAACCAGGAACGATTGAAGCAACCGGGAACCATCAAAGCAACCAGGAACCATCAAACCAACCGCAATCGGCGGCACAGCGTCCGGCGATTGTCAGACAAGAATGGCACCCAGTGCAATGGGATTCAAAACAACAACAAAGCAATTGCCAGCAAAAGCAATCAAGCAAAAATCAAAGAGGAAACATGGGAAGACTGAGAGAAAGAAAATGACTTCAAATTTTCTCCAAAACGCAGCACCATCATCAATCCACCAGACTTACAAACACTTGTCGGAGATAAAACCTAACAAGACAGCAGAAGGGGACAGGAATCGGCGCCGAGATCCAAATGCAATTTTCAAACATGTCGAGGAAATAGCATTGAAAACAGTTCACAAAAATGGGTTTCAAGGAAAATTCATGGCTATAAATTGGGGCCGGACAACAGTTGGAGAGAAGAAATATTCTTTGGCACAGGCTGTGTCTATTGACAGTTTCAAAACAGTGGATAGTACCGACAAGAAGTTTGTTCTAGCGTTCGCCGAATCAGAACCATCATTGAGACTCTTTGCTAAAGCTTCCAGACAATTTGCAAAACAACGTTTGGGTACCCCCGAAAATATAGAAATCACAAGAACATTTGCTGGGCAGATTGTTCAATCTAAACCCAAAATAGGCCGAGGAACCAAATGTGACAGTGTAAACAGTGGATATGCTATTATTGGGATGAGACCAAATCGATTGAAATCGCGAAATGGTGTGTACGTTTTCAAAAACAATGTGGACTCGACAACAAAAGCCAACCTTGAACAAAAAGCCCTACACATTTTGAACGAAATGCAGCTTTGTTTAACTCCAATGTCCAAACTTGTCAACCTTGAAACGACTGTGATGAATGAGGTTGTTAATCGTACAATGCTGAATGCAATCGGCCATCACGCTACAGCCTTTTCTATTGGAAAGGATTATCACTCGAAATGCCATACCGATGCCGATATGTTCTATACAAGGCTGACGGTTATTGCTCCAAAACATGTAAGTGATGACGAGGTGATTTATTACTTTGTGTTCCCAACGTATAAAGTGAAAGTTCCATTGAGGTCGGGAGATACTCTATTGTTCAATCCATTAGTATTACATAGCTGTTCGAATCCCAAATTCGAAGGGTGTTATATTATGAGTGCATATGTATCTCGCAAAACTGTGCTTAGAGCTAACCCTCTATAGTAATATTAAACAATAGTTTAAAGTTAGCCGTTACATTAACCCTTGCTACTCAATCGGAACTGCTGTCTGAGCTTTCGCTCTCTGAACTGGATAGAGAATCACTGGATTCGTTATCATTCAATGCTATCTCAAATGGTTCCAACTGGATGTCGTCCTGTAGTGTGCATGTGTTGTACAAACATTTGTAAGACGGTGGTGTAGCAGAATTTTTGCTTTCAAAAAATTCGAGCCATGAGATCCGATTCGTTATCACTAGCCAATAGCAATTGGTTAGGGAGCCATCTAGTCCTTGCTCTGGAACAACTGCCAGCTCAGAATGGATAGTGTCGACATGAAATAGGTACAGAGAATTCATCAGGCGCCCACGTTTGACAAATTCAGAAGCTGTTTTCTTTGGCTCATCTTGAAACCGGCGAGCCACAGCATACATTCCGTTTGTATCAATTGGATAGCCACCAATACTACTGTATGGCTGCTTCAAATTCTGTACAGTTAAAAAGCATAGCAGATGGCACGGTATGAGCTTGGGATTGTTATTTAAATCAAAGTCCAATTTCATCAAACACCAATCCATCCATACGGAGTTGAGCAGAGAACTGTCCGATCTATATGAAGGATGCGAGCGAAATATAAAATTAGACCCACAAGCAACATTGAAACGATTGTGCTCTGTAACTCCACAAATGTGCGAAGGATTCTCCAATAAAGGTAGCACAGAATCACAAACAAAGTCAAGTAAGTCAGAAGGAAAAAATGGTTTGGTTTTGTTGGTATAACGAAGCCACTTCATTGTTGATTCCCCATTTTCGGTTCTCATTATTTGAAAATGAGAACCGCCACCATCAGGGCGTTCAATTGGAGGAGGATCAGGTGGATTCAAGTTGTAGTGATATGTTGCCTGGCTTAGCATCTTTTTCTCGGACTTTCTATTGGCAGTTTGATTGATTAGTGATGCAGCATTACCTTGCGTGTTCTTGGAAGGAGCTTTAATCTCAGTTTTGTGGTGAGACTCATTGGGAGCACTATCCCAGCCTGCAGGGCTTCCCCATAAAGAGATATAATCTGGTAGGTGAAAGTACAGGTGATTCTTGATTAGTTTTGTTCCCATCCCTTTCCTGTGACAAGTTGAGTTTATACAATTGATAAAGTGAACAATTGTTTTTGGGAGATTCTTTAAGGAAGCATATTTCATCCGACCGTGTTTAAGAAATTCTTCCATTGATAGAATTAGCTGAATTACCTCTATCTGTTTCTTTACAAAACGATGGTCACCAATAATGTCAGATCCAGGTTTGGAAACAATAGCGATCAGAAGAGAAATAAGCATTCCAGAGAAATCATGCCCTTCTTTCTTCGTGGTTGATAAAAGCTGAGTCCCAAATTTGGTGCAAGGAAAATCTCTATCAGACTGGCGTGATAACAAACCACCGTACCGTTGTGCTAAATGGCCAACAATACTGTTAGCAACAGCCACGCCGTGATTCAAATTGGGGGCATAAACACATGGAACACTTCCGCGGAGCAACAATTCAATTGACTCAACGGCCCGTTTGGCAGTGCCAAGCTGGTGCATGTGCAAACATTCACCGGGAGTGGCAAAATGAATGTTGTTCTTATTTGTACCAAAGCATAAATCATGAAATACATTCCTTATGTTGTGATGAGAGTTGTTTTTGAAGTTCTTATTGATATCGTTTAGATCTGTGCCGGGAAAACAATGAAAATCAACAGGTGACCAATTCTTTGTTGCAGGTTGAACAGAAGGAATGTTTATGTTCGGAGAATAACAGTTGCAGTGACGGCACATCCGCATGACGCCCTTATTGAAGGAGCCATATTTTCCACACAATTTATCGTGAAGTTCTGTGTCGCCAATAACATAGGCAATGGCAAATTTCATTTTTACCTTCCACTGTTGATTTGCGTACGGAAACCATTGTGAAGATTCTGAATTTTTTCCTTTGAAGTGGCAGGACGAGAGTGTCTGGTTGACTCCCATTCGGGGTCGGGATGGAAGTAAATAGTTGTCCATGCTTCAGGTTGAGCGCGGGTCTCCACATTAAAGATACCAAGTGTCATGTTCAATGGTGTTAACGTAAGTTGTCCGTGCGCATCCAAAGATATGCCGTCAATGTAAAATATAATAGGAACAAGAATTTCTTGCGAATTGGGATTGCAAATTTCTTTCCAAGAAGATTTCCACCACGAGCCGTGATGCAATTCTGAGATTACAGAATGAGGATTCAACTCAGGATTATTGTTGGGAGATAGAGGGGTGGAATAGTCCGGAAACAAGAGGTTTTCTTCTATCATTAGCTGCTGGTCAGAAAGAAGAGAATAAATGGCATCCTTAAAAGAACGGACATACACCTGAGTGGGCTTGTTATCAGGTAACCAATTCAGTATATGAGGATGAAATTTCATATCAGAGAGACCAAGATTGGATTGGAGATTGTCAAAAATTGCTTTCCGAGATCTAATTTTGGCATCGCAAAAATCAAAACCCGGTCTCATTTGACTTTTCGTTGCCCACTGGAAAATGGATTTGAATGTGTTCAGTGGCAATTTATGTCTGGCCATTAAATTCATGAGTTCCAATTCGGCAAGAAGATGATGGGGCGGCGGTAGTTTTGTGTGGCTTTGAAATGTATCCTCTCTTTCGTCCAGATTAATGATTTCATGAAAAGATGGTGGTGGATGGGCTGGCTGAGCAGTAGCGACGTTAACATCAGAACCATTAGTGTAATCTTCTTCGTTGTCTCCACAATCTATGTTGTTGGTAGAATTGTTGTCGTTATTTTCATTTACGTCATCGTCATTGTCATCCTCGTCATCGGAATTGTCGATATCATTATTCAGCGGGAATGCATCTTCATCTTGAACAGCAGAAACAGCCATGTAAGATTCAATGGCGTTCCGATCCATTGGCGGTAAAAAGACATCATGTACAATCTGTTGGTTTAGAACAGAATGAAGACCCGTGGCTGATTGACTTGTGACGGTGTGGTGCTGGGAGAGATAGGAAGGGGGAACAGATGGACCGTTTTGTGTCATAGTCATCCCAAAATCTGACGGAGAATGTTGAACAGACGGCAAGGTAGGCTGCACTTTGATAGAGGTGGAGAAGTTATAGATCTTTCGTTTAATTAGACCCTGACTATGGTAAAAATCCCGGCACGTATCTCTATGCCAGAGATGTTTTCTTAGGCCGGTGGAGACGTATTTCAAGTTACCATTTGAAATGGATGTATATCCTAAAAACTCCTTTGATTCTTTTCCTTTCTTATCCCAGCAACCACGGCAGTAGAATAGAAGAGACGTTTTAATAACAGGAGGCATGATGTTGCTGAGTTGTTTGAAGGGAAATAGCAGTAGAATGGGTCGAGAGGACAGAGGTCGAAAAGATGAATTGTTGAAAGGAAAAATTTAAATGTATTATTTTGTGTGTGATGTGTTTTCTTGTATGGTAGATTTCCTTACTACCATACTTCTATTGCAAAAATGGTCCGTAAAGTAAATGCATTACTACTTAGTGATGATTACAACATTCCTCGTACAATATGTTTAGTAGTGAACAGTACGTACAGTCAACTCCTTAAGAGGGTTAATACACAGCGCCGGACGGGTCAATCATATCAGTTCTTCCAAACATTTGTTGGCAGGCGCGTCAGTTCTTCCATAAGGTGCACGGAAATGTGAATCGAAATGGAAATTGTGGACAATTGCGTTGTTGATTATCGAAATGGAAATCGTGGACAATTGTTTTGTTGATTGCGATCGAGTTGATTCCAACTTTCATGTACCGGTAAAACCAACTAGTATGCTATTTTGCATGAGTTATTACTAGGAGATACTAGTAGTACATTATTTTCACTAGTACTTAATCGAAATGGAAATCGTGGACAATTGCGTTGTTGATTATCGAAATGGAAATTGTGGACAATTGTTTTGTTGATTACGATCGAGTTGATTCCAACTTTCATGTGCCGGTAAAACCAACTAGTACGCTATTTTGCATGAGTTATTACTAGTAGATACTAGTAATACATTATTTTCACTAGTACTTCATCATTATAATTCATTATTTCATTTTCTTTCCGACAAGCAAAACAAATACCAACGTGTTAGGTGTTACTACTAACTAATCTTCGAATAGATAATCTACTCTACTGATACTACTAATACTAATCTTCCAATCGACAGTCGAACCAACCATGGAGGGAATTTACAAAATACAAAAGGTGGTTCAGGAACACCCAGCCGATCTCGAACAAGAACTCCAGAAAATGATTGTTAATCGCAAGAAAGAGATTGCTGGACTCCAAAAAATGATTCGTAAGATTCGTGCAGGAAAAAGCAATCATCCAAATGTTAAAAATGAAATTGTCGATCCTACTAGCAATCATCAAGTCGTTCCGAATGTAACCATCAATCCACCTAGCGGGTTATTCAAGAACAAATTAGATTTTGGTGGCGATTCCGACAGTGTAGCTTCTGAAAATTTAACGGATCTTCCTGCCATTAAACAGGAACCAAACCCTTGAGTGCAATAGCCCGCCTGGGGTGGATTCGACTTGGAGTTGGAGTTGGGATTTGAGTTGGAGTTGGAGGATTTGGGTCGGAGCCCATTATACTGGTATGGTGGCAACATGTTGAGAAAATGAAATAAGTCATTCGTGCACAAGTTGTACACAAAATAGTGCTTGTCACGAAACGAATATGATATCCTTAACCCTAAAATGGTTATTTTATTTGAGGAGTGACGAGATATTGTCTTGAAAGTAAAGGTGTGCAACGCGCGAGGTTTTTTAGTAGACACGCGACCTAAAAAGATAGGAAATTTAAAAAATAGGGTCGAGAATTGTAAAAATACCGCGCGATAGCCCGCGGGGGGTAGAGAAACAGTTCTCGGACGCACACAAGAACTCTGCTGATCAATGGTTCAACACAATGAAAAGGGACTACCGAAACCAGAACCTCTACACATTTGAACAACTATGTAAAGCGCTGGGTACGAACAAACAAATCACAATACATTCTGTAACTGAGGGTGATTTCAAACACTACAAACGGTTGGAAGATTTGTTCTATAAGGAACTGAAGACAGGTACGATTCAACCAGGTCACATTTTTACAGTTGAGACAGATGCACCCACTACAATGAAGATATGGCAAGACCAACTTGGAACGGCAGCTGTTAGTGTACAAGATCTTCAAAAACACATAACTGTGGATCGCAATCATCTGCTTCGGGACGCCAAACGGGGCTTCATGTCGCTAGATCCAGTTGCACCAACAGGAATCAAAGAAATAAAACAGATCAAGCTGTACACTAAGTGGCGGAAGCTTGCCCCTGCTGAATTTGTTGACATAATTTACCCATACCCAGGAGACAAGGTGATGCGGAAGTTCAAAGAAGAGAGAAAATGCAAAGCACGGGAAATCTGTAAAGAATAAAACTTCAAATCTTCAAAGTGCTCTTTTCAGCCACCAAAAGAAGAACAATGCTGATTTCAGTTCCTCCTCCTCCTCCTCCGACAATGATGACAGCATTAAAAACCCTCCAAACGACAAGACGGCTCAACCAACCGACAAAGCTACAAACAGAAGGCTACTCCAAATCCCCGTCGAGAGGCTATGAAGGCCCTTTTGATGAAGAAATCTCCATACATGAAGGTCATCAAAACCACATTCCTGGTGAAGTTCAAAGGACTCAGCCTGTCTGATCTCCACTGAAACAAGCACAGCTTGGCGCTCATAAAGCTCCGAACCAAAGCTATTTGCTCTGACCCCACCGTATCCCAGCGGCAACAGAACTGGAACACCGAATTCATGGTCCCAATCCTTGTATCAATCCACGTCCAGTACAATGCTTACAAGAAGGAGCTTGTGCGGCGTTTTGTGCTACCCTTCAAACTAGCTCCAGGAACAATCACTCTGCTTCTTCCTTCCAGACTCAGACCATCAATTACTTGGACCAAATAGAGACAGAATTTGATGGTGCAACCAAACAATACATTGAGCAAATGGAGGCTGTGGTAGCAAAAGAAAGACAAACAACAGAGAAGGAAGCCAAGTCAGTTGCGAGTTCCAAGGGTGACAGACCTCAGGATTTTGTTGAATATGATATTGCACAGGGAGATACCTTTCCTTGTTCCAAGTGTGGTCACATGATGATTATGCAACTTGATACAACAGAAACCATTGCTGCATACAACCACAAGGTTGACAATGACCACAACAACAAAATGCGCCAATTCAATCAATTGGCAGCCTCAATTTGAGAGTCTCAGCCCAAGCCAAGAAGAGCCAAGTACAAGGAGCGGAGGTTTGCTTGTTACTGCCACAAAACAGCACTGTATGATAGCAGATAAGGGAGGAGACTGTGTCAGGTGCCAGTCCAAATATCAAACGGGGGTAGAATTCTTGAACACAGGTGACAAATGCTGTAGCTGTTGGATCGGTAACTGTTAGTACAACGTCATATTCACTGAATCGACTTGGCCTGCCATTGCTTGGGGGGTAGATCCAAAGGAGTTGGAAGAAGACACGGCTCCAAACACCATGCCAGGATTGGTGTCAATGATCCATGATTCAATTGCTGAAGCAACTCACAATGAGTTCTTGGATGATACAACAGCACGCAAGCAAGATATTATTCGCAATGCCTGCTCCTCTGTCTTCTTTCAAATGGCCAGCAACCCCCATCTTGGATCTCCAAAGCTCCAGAAAGTAATCAAGGAAGCAATTGGTCCCACAAAAAAGAACATTGACGGCAAGAACACTGACCAGCTCAGAGCCAAGCACAAGGGGAAGACAGAAGTACCATCAAATGACATGTTGTTACTCTAAAAATCGACCAAAGGTATATGATGTTAAAATTTAAAGAGAAGTGAGCTCAGAGAGACGCTCTTATTTTACTGTGTATTTCACTGTATCGGGGCTCTCTGTATTTTACATGGTAGAGATCTTCCCCGGTTATCTGTTATGTTCTTCGTACCGATACTGCTGTTGCTGTTGCTGTATTAACGTCGTGTTGGTCTTACTGTATCGGTCATTTGGTGGTATCGGTCATTCTTGTTGTTAAGTAATCTGTCCGATAGGGCGTATGCTTGTTCGTGGTATATATGCTAGATATGAGGCCTATCGGGAATCGGTATTGATTTTCTTGATTGCAATAAGTAATTTCCTCACGGGATATCCAGTAAATTCTTTTGAATGTATTTATGGATTCCAAGTGTTCACTTATTGGTCAGGTCTTTGGATATGTCTTGTTTCTAACCAATTACTGTCTTTTGTTTGTAGTCCTAAGTGATATCGATTTACCACTTAGGGATTTCCAAGTAGTGGAGGTGCGTTTGATTCTAAGCTTCGGCCTTTGGAATATTCGTATCTCGTATCGCACCCCGGTCGTCGTCGGCTTTTTCGATTGGATTTGATGCCGACAAATTCCGTATTTTTCGCCGACAACACACCCCTTGATCCAACCCGTTCACCTGGTGTTGGATTAGTGTCGGGGTATATTTAACCTTGGTCGACTTGTTTGATGGCTTCTGTCAATAGTCGGATTACATCATTCTATCACTTCGAATGACTGCTGGATCTCATTTTTTTTTTGATTGCGTCCGAATAGAACCGTACCGACGTATAATCATAATCGATTGATAGGTCGAATGTTCGAATCGAATCGTAACGCGCGATCGATTTAACCTGGGTAGTGTCCCATGATGTACCTTGCGTGTCGGGCGTGCAAGATCCATCCCAATGGTTTGGTTAGATCATCAGCTGGGTTGATAATTCCAGGGATATGGATCATCTTGATTTCACCGTTTTCCTTCCATGCTTGGATGGCAAAAAACCTGATTTCAATATGCCTGGTTCTTTCAGTCGGCTTCTGGGCATTGATGATCTCAATTGCTGATGCATTGTCTTCATAGATCGGGGTTGGACCAACTTGGGCAAATCCTAATTCTTTGAGTATAGACCTGAGATATCTGGCTGTTTTGGCTGCCGTGACGGCAGCAATGAACTCAGCTTCTGTAGAACTCTGTGCGGTAAGGGACTGAGCTTTGGATCTGTAAACAATTGCTCCACCAGCATAAGTGAAGACGTATCCTGTGGTGGACCTTCGGTGTTTTGGATCATTTCCATATGCGGCGTCCACAAAACACATCAGTTTGGCTTGCTTGATGTCTTCCGGGAATTTTGGGAGTGATACATCTTGGACTGCATCGTTGTATGGTTCTCCTGGTGGTAGAGATGGCTCAGCATTTGGCCTGTAGAATCTGATACCCCAAGATCTGGTGGTTCTGAGATAGCGGGCTATATTCTTCAGGCTGGAATAGTGGAAAGCAGTGGGATTGGAACTGTACTTTGACATCAGAGTCACTGCATAGCCTATGTCTGGCCGGCAACTAACATATGCGAACATCATTTCACCTAAAAGCGTCCTGTAGGAGAAACCAGATGTGGATTGCAATTCAGCATGTTCCTTGGTGCCTTCTAATGGGCCATCAGTATGTGATTGTAGTTGGCTCAGTACTTCGGTTGATAGTGGCGCAGATGGCTTGGAATGTGGTTTCATCTTAGAATCAGTGTCCCATCCATGAGATCTCATGATTCTGTCAATGTAGTTCGCACAGGACAGTTCAATGTAGTCAGCTGTCTGTTTGACATCAATGCCATTGAAGTCTTCAAGCAATCCCATTTTTGTGAAGGGATAACATCTTCTTTAGGAAGCTTCAGCTTCGCGCCAATTATGTCATAGATCTTGTCAGATATGGATTCTGATGTGCAAGCCAGTGCAAAATCGTCAACTTGTCTCAGCATGTAGACCCTTTCACCTTCGAAAACTGTCGTGTAGATCGTCCTGTCATGTGTGGTGGTTTTGAAGTTGAGATCAGGGCCTTTCAATATTTTGTTGATGTGTGTTTCCCAAAGTCTTCCAGATTCTGGATGGCCTTGAAGTGCTCGAAGGACTGGGAGCACCAGAAAAAAAAGGAAAGAAATAACCGGTGTCGGCGGTAGGAGCGTCGATGACCGGAGAATTAACCGAAGAAAGGACCGAAGGAAAGTTCCGCGGAGAAATGAAATGGAGTAAGAGGGAGATTGGAAGGGAGGCGCTCAACAGCGGGCTCACAACAATCTCTGCGCTGGGGGAAGGCCTATCGCTCAACAGCAATGTCCTCTGGCTGTGACCGGTCAGTGGAGGTGCTGATCGGGCGGAGATAGGCTCTTAAGGTATACGCCAACGCGTGAGTTATAAGGGCTCTATAACCTGTTGTTACTCTAAAAATCGACCAAAGGTATATGATGTTAAAATTTAAAGAGAAGTGAGCTCAGAGAGGCGCTCTTATTTTACTGTGTATTTCACTGTATCGGGGCTCTCTGTATTTTACATGGTAGAGATCTTCCCCGGTTATCTGTTATGTTCTTCGTACCGATACTGCTGTTGCTGTTGCTGTTGCTGTATTAACGTCGTGTTGGTCTTACATGTATCGGTCATTTGGTGGTATCGGTCATTCTTGTTGTTAAGTAATCTGTCCGATAGGGCGTATGCTTGTTCGTGGTATATATGCTAGATATGAGGCCTATCGGGAATCGGTATTGATTTTCTTGATTGCAATAAGTAATTTCCTCATGGGATATCCAGTAAATTCTTTTGAATGTATTTATGGATTCCAAGTGTTCACTTATTGGTCAGGTCTTTGGATATGTCTTGTTTCTAACCAATTACTGTCTTTTGTTTGTAGTCCTAAGTGATATCGATTTACCACTTAGGGATTTCCAAGTAGTGGAGGTGCGTTTGATTCTAAGCTTCGGCCTTTGGAATATTCGTATCTCGTATCGCACCCCGGTCGTCGTCGGCTTTTTCGATTGGATTGGATTTGATGCCGACAAATTCCGTATTTTTCGCCGACAACATGACAATTGGTTCCATAAAAACAGACTTGTGTACAACTTCGCGTCTCGCAATGTTGTCCGACGTTCCAAATTTCCAGTACTCAAAACACGTAGGATTCTACACAGAACTTCTTTATCATCCCTTCTCTCCTTCCCTCCGTTTCTACCGACACCCGGCCCCACTCTTACCTTCTAAGACCTGCTCCTTCTGTTCTAGCTATTAGTTTGGTTGCTTGTTGCCTCCTTCGGTTGCTTTGTTGGATCTACTTACGTTGTCGTCGTCGGTCGGCGCTCCCGGTCCGTACAACACATCATTTTCAACACATCATTTTCTACGCTGGCCCCAGTACAGTTTCTACGTAGCGACGCTATAGCCACACCATCCCACCGCCGTCTCATCCTCCACACGCCGACACGCCACAATTGCTTGCACTGTCTCCACCCACATTCCAGATAACAACAATTGCTCTTCTTCGACCCGTTTTTCTCCAAACGCTCGACTTCCACTTGCTTTACACCGCCCGACGCCGCTGCTCTTGCTTGCTTCATCAAATCGCTTGCCCCTTCTACTAGCGATTGTACAGCCACTCCGCCCTTTCCCCATCGACTGCACCGACCGACGCCGCTGCTCTGCTCTCGACTGCTTCATCGAATCGCTCGCACCTTCTACCCGCAATCGTACCGCCGCTTGCCCCGTAGCACACGTAACATGCCTACCCCAACTTCTCCTGCACCTACTGCCGGTCGCTCTTCCCCTAAGAAAAGACTTCAGTCTACGCCCTCTCTATCTGCCCGCTCTGCATCTGGCTCTCGTTACCCCAAGCGCGCCCATCTGAAGAAGTCCTCCCCCTCTACCCCCGCTCCTACCCGAGCTACTCCCTCTCCTTCCTCTCTTCGCCCCCGGAACGCTGCATCTGCCTCCTCTTCCTCGGCCAGCCAGTCCTCTGATACCTCCATGTCTGTCTCCTTCCTCTGATTCATCTGTGGCCTCCTCTACTCGGTCGGCTAAGAAGCCTGCTACTCCTCGGGACTCTAAACAGCCCGCCCTTAAGTCTCCTCCCCTTCAGCCTCCTGCTCTCAAGCAGCTTGTTCTTACTCCCTCCGCTCTTCAGCAGCCCACACCATCCGCCCCTCTTCCCGCCCCTGCTCCAGCTCTAAAACAGTCTCTCCTCCTGCAGTCCCCCTCTATGACTTCCTCCCCTCGCTTGGATCGTCAAGCCCTTCGTAAACAGGCCCTAGCTGATGCCAACCAGGCCCACTCTGCTTCCTTCCTTTGGCGTTTCTATGGTGATGGCCGTTTCCCTACCCCATCTTTCATCCACCGCCTCCGGAAGTCTCCAGCGCAGACCCGGGTTTGGAATGCCTCTCCCAGTCCTACCCACTTCTTCAGCCAGAAGGACGGCCGTGACAAGAAATCCATCCATGATGTGTGCCGTCTCTCCGTCGCCCCGGTGTATGCCCTGGTCAATCCCACTGATTCTGATTGGAGGACCGCTACTGTGGAGTCTCTGGTTTCCCTGGCTTTGGCTTGCTTCCAAGGCTCTGCTGCGTGGACCAAATCCCCTCCCGGCCAAGCCCTCCGGAAATGTCTCATTGGTCTTGCTAAAATGTCTCCCGAATGCTTTGATGCCCTGTACTGTGAAGGCAACCTTCTGCCTAGCACTGAAGGGCTGGTGTGGCTGTCTGCCAACCGGGTTCTCGGCTCTCATTGGTTCTTCAAGACTAAGCCCCCTGCCCCTGCTCCTTCAGCTGCCTCTGCCTCTTCCACCCCGGCGCCAGGTTCTCGGTCTGTCTCCTTTTCTCCTTCTGTTGGTGCTGCTTCTGTCCTTTCTTCTTCTGTCGGTCACTTTCTTCAACGGCGTGGGGTTTGTTCCAGTGATTCCAGGGCTCCGGTTGATGTCACTGAAGGTACCAAGTGCTCCTACAGCTCCTACTTCACTCTGTCTCTCCCCCGGCTGATGTCACCCCACCCTAGTGATTTGTACGGCGAAATACTGGAGTCCCTGACTGATGCACTCAGCTTGCTCTGGTTGGTGGATCGGAAGCTGGTCCTCTATGTCTTTCCTTCCCGCGCCAGCATTAACCCCAAGGCTAAGCCCGTCCCCAAACTCTGGTCTACCCTGCCTGACCGGCGCACTCTTGAGCTCTATGTTGCTTCCCTCTGGCTCCGGGTTTGCGCTGCACCCCACCTTCGATTCTATATTGGACACAGTGTCCCAGTGGATGCTCTCTTGTCTGACACTCTCCTTCAGCGCCTCCAGGACCGTGAAATGGACTTCAAGTACGATCATATTCAAGCCTCCACTACTGTCACCTGTGGTTTCCTGCTCGGTTCCTATATGCAGAGTTTTGATCTTAATCATTACAATGCACTGCTCCAGACCCATCCTCGGTTTCAAGCCTTCCCTATTGCTGTCATCCGGAAGAACATTCGGCTCGACAATTCACGAACCCCTGACCCCTCTCCTGTCCCAGCCGCCCACATCTTGTGTGATTCTACCAAGCGTTCTCAGACTGTCAAGCTTTTGAAGGCCCAGTTCAATCGCTGCTCTGTGTCTGATATAGCCTCCCTTCCTGATGGCAAATTCTACAAGTTTATTGAGACTGCTACCAATCCTTCTGACCGCTGCCTTTCTCCTTCCAAGCTGAAGACCCTTCGTCAAGCCAAGCACCGTCAAGCCAAGTTCATCCAGACCCATGAAACTGCTTCTGTTCTAGGTGTGGTTGACCTGGATCTTCCTGTGGATTTGGGTCAGGGACTGGGTGCTACCACTTTGCGCCGTGTTCTTCTGGGCATCCGTACTTGGGACAACTGGTCATGGCCATTGTTTCTCTCTGTTGACACCAGCTCCTACCGTGGTGAAATTCTGGCCCTGTACAACACCACTACCTCGGCTGAAGCTCAAGCCATGTTGTCCTTTCTTCCCATCTTCCTGGAGGCCCGGTATGGCTCTTGTGTTCGTCAATGGTTCTCTACTGAGTGTCTCACTGAGCTGGAGGATTTTCATTGGGATCCCACTGAAGGACGGGTTGTTGAAAATGCCCCTGCACCGGACCAGGAGCCAGAGGATGCTCTGCCCTTCTTTGGTCGTGGTGACGTCTGTGATTGGGAACTCGTGGATGATGACCTGTCCCTTGACTCCACTTCCAACGCTGTTACTTTTGACCTGGATATGCACTTCTCCTTTCAGGTTCGTGAGGACAGCGCTGGGTGTGGCTTTGATGATGGCCAGTCCATGTCTACTCTTGCAACCAGCACTTCCAACATCACTTCTGTTCTGGGTGCCCCCCCGACTGCTGCCCCTCCTGAAGGCGTTGCCATGGCTGACATTTTGTCCCCCGCTAGCACCCTCCCCACCGCCCTCAACTCTCCTCTCCACTCTGGTTTCACCTCCATAGCTTTTTCTCCCGGCACCGATGCCAGTATCAGCGAGCTGAGCCATACTAATGCCTCAACCAGCTCTGCCCCAGCGTCTCTCCTCTCCAGTGTGACAGACACGGTATGCCTCTGACCATGGTTAGGAACCCTTGCTTCTGGCCTGGTGGAATGCCTACTTCTCCAAATTTCACCTCTGCATCCCTCAATCAATCTTCCTCTTCTTCCGCTCTTCCTGCTTCCCGCCTTGTCCACCCCACCGTGTTTCTCCTAGCCCTGCACCGGGTGTTTCTTCAGGTGCTCTTTCCCGTTACGCCTTTGGTGTGCTTCCCAGTGCTTCACCCAGGGTTGCTTCCACTGTTACACCCAGCGCGTCTCCACCTAGTGATCCCATCATTTCCCCCTGCTCTGCACTCAGTGTTTCTACTAGCACTGCACCAGGCGCCAATCCCAGTGCTTCCTCCAGCAATGCATTTGGTTTGCTTTCTAGTGCTTCACCTCGGGTTGCCTCCAGTGTTCCACCCAGTGCTGCCTCCCCTGGTGCTCCCAGTGTTTCCCCCTGATCTTCACCCAGTGTTTCTTCTAGCACTGCACAAGGCTACACTCCCAGTCCTTCCTCCAGCAATGTATTTGGTTTGCTTTCCAGTGCTCCACCTTGGGTTGCCTCCAGTGTTCCACCCAGTGCTGCCTCCCCTGGTGCTCCCAGTGTTTCCCCCTGATCTTCACCCAGTGTTTCTTCTAGCACTACACAAAGCGCCACTCCCAGTCCTTCCTCCAGCAATGCATTTGGTTGGCTTTCCAGTGCTCCACCTCGGGTTGCCTCCTGTGTTCCACCCAGTGCTGCATCCACTGGTGCTATCAGTGTTCCACCCTGCTCCGCACCCAGTGTTTCTCCTAGCACTGCACCAGGCTACACTCCCAGTGCTTCCTCCAGCAATGCATTTGGTTTGCTTTCCGGCGCTTCCCCTAGGGTTGCCTCCTGTGTTCCACCTAGTGATGCATCCACTGGTGCTCCCAGTGTTTCACCCTGATCTGCACCCAGTGTTTCTCCTCGCACTGCACCAGGCGACACTTCCAGTGCTTCCTCCAGCAATGCATTTGGTCTGCTTCCCAGTGCTTCACCTCGGGTTGCCTCCAGTGTTTCACCTAGTGCTGCATCAACTGGTGCTCCCAGTGTTTCACCCTGCTCTGCACCCAGTGTTCCTCCTAGCCCTGCCCCAGGCGACACTACCCGCGCTTCTTCCAGTAATGCATTTGGTTTGCTTTCCAGTGCCTCACCCAGGGTTGCCTCCAGTGTTACCCAGTGCTGCTTCCCCTGGTGCTCATAGTGTTCCACCCTGCTTTGCACTTAGTGTTTCTCCTAGCCTTGCACAAGGCGACACTCCCAGTCCTTCCTCCAGCAATGCATTTGGTTTGCTTTCCAGTGCTCCACCTCAGGTGGCCTCCAGTGATCCACCAAGTGCTGCATCAACTGGTGCTCTCAAGGTTGCACCCTGATCTGCACTTAGTCCTTCTCCTAACGCTGCACCAGGCGAAACTCCCCGTGCTTCCTCCAGCACTGCCTTTGGTTTGCTCCCCAGTGCTTCACCCAGGCTTGCCTCCCGTGTTCCACCTACTGCTGCATCAACTGGTGCTCCCAGTGTTTCACCCTGCTATGTACCCAGTGTTTCTCCTAGCCCTGCACCAGTCAACGCTCCCAGTGCTTCCCCCAGCAATGCATTCGGCTTGCCTTCCAGTGCTCCACCCAGGGTTGCCTCCAGTGTTCCACCCAGTGCTGCATCAACTGGTGCTCCCAGTGTTCCACCCTGATCTGCACCCAGTGTTCCTCCCAGCGCTTCTCCCAGCACTGCACCAGGCGCCCCTCCCAGTGCTTCCTCCCGCAAGTGCATTTGGTTTGCCCCCCAGTGCTTCACCCAGCAGTGCCCTGGGCACGCTTTCCAGTGCTTCACCCACGGTTGCATCCAGTGCCAATTCTTCTCCTCGTGCTGCTTCCTGTGCTGCCACTACTGGCTCAGCACCTGCTGCGGCCTTCCGGGTTCCACACCTATGCCTCACACGCTTCCTCTTCCGTGCGACAGACACGGTATGCGTCTGATCATGGTTAGGATATCTCATACAGGGCACTGTGGGATGCCCTCCAACTCTCATCCCCACCTGGATTCCTCCAGTCCTTCTTCCCATTCCTTGCCTCCTACTGCTTCCCGCCTAGCCCAATCCAATCTTCATGGGGACATCCTTGTGACTAAAGATTCTGATGCTTTTGGCCATCCCTTCCCCACGTCTCCGTCATCAAACTCTACTCTCATTACCTTCCAAAATATTGGTCCCCAGCGGAAGTCAGCCTTCATGTCTCGCTCCCGTCACAACTCTCTGCGTGTTGCTCAAAGTAAAGCTGGGGTTGCTCTCTACGCCGAGCATTGCCTGAATGAACCTAAGCTCCCCCTCTGTGACCTCTTCCACTCTCGCATCAAACAGGCCTACCCTTCCAGCTTCACCTTCCTTGCTAGCAACACGCATGAGGCATCCACCGGCACTTGGCGCATCCCTGGTGGTACGGGGTTTACTATTGACCGGCTCTTTCATTCTCACAAGCTTGCCCACGGTGCAGATCCTTCGGGGCTTGGCCGGTGGACCTTCGTTCGGTTTCAGGGAAGGGCTCAAGCTACAGGTTACCATCTTTTCTGCCTACTGCCCTGTAGAAAATGACAGGGACCTTGGCTCTGTTTGGAACCAACACTGTCACTACTTCCAGGCTGAGGAGGATCTTCGCTGTCCCAACCCACGCATTCTCTTTCGCCGTGACCTCACAGCTGCCCTTCAGGCTTGCCTAGAGGCAGATGACTCCGACGTCTTAGGGATTGACCATAATTCTGATGTCCGGTCTGACGGTCTTTCCTCTGAGCTCAAAGCACTCGGCTTCAAGGATGCCATCTTGACTACCCACCCTTCAACTTCCCCGCCTGCCACCCACAATCGAAATACTACCAGGACTCTCATTGACGCCATTTGGACTACTGAGCATGTTGATGTCGTCCGAGCTGGTTACTGTGCTTTTGATGGTGTGCACGGCATGGTTTCTGACCATCGCTTGCTCTGGATCGAAGTGTGTAATGGACAGTATCTTGGGCAAATACCTTCCACCTCCTGTGCGCTCCTCTATTCCTCGCCTGAAATCTTCCCACCCTCACCTTCGGCAGCGCTATCTCAAGCGGGTAAAACATGCCTTTGCTACTGCTGGTGTGTTCCCCCTTCAGACTAAGCTTGAGCACCTGGTGGCACTGTACTTATCTGGTGATACCACTGTGCGTGACACTCTCATCACTACCTATGATGTCCTCCATGCTACCTCTGCTTCCATCCGGCTGTCTGTTGAACAACATCTTTGCCGGCTTTCGCACCGGCATGCTTCCTTGGTCTCCCAAGATCCAAGTTTACCGTGACACCATAGATTTTTGGAGGCGGATTGTGCAGCTTCGGCAAGGTGTCTCCACCAGTCACACCAAGGTGAAGCGCTTGGCATGTAAGCTTTCCTTACACAAGGGTGAACACTGTGATCTTGCCACGGCTGTCCTCCATTTGAAGCAAGCCTACAAGCAATACCGTGCTGTAAAAGTCCTGGCTCCTTCGTGGCGTGACTCCTTCAACCAAGGCTTGGTGGACGCCCTTCTTACTGAAGGCAAGCCCTACAACCAGAGCGCCTCTCAGATTCGGGCACGCATGCGCCGTGAACGGCTCCAACGGGATCTAGGGCTCGCTGCTTGCGCTATCCGTGGTCGTCTCTCAAAGCCCGCTGTTCTGAAAGCGGTTGCTGTTGGCTCCAATGGCACTGAACAAGTCTTGGAGTCTCAATCTGCCATGGTGCCAGCCATGGCTGCCTCCAATGTCTGCCATCAACAACAATGCCTAGACACTCCCTCCATGTCTCCCTCATTCATTCAGGCCTTCGGCTACTTGGGAACTGGACCTTCCTCAGCTGCGGTCCTTGCTGGCACCTATGTTTCTCCTTCAGGAACTGACCCGTACCTTACTGAATTTCTTACTTGCCTTCAGGTGCCTGCGGCTATTCAGTCTTTGGCTCCCTTTGACTCCTTTGTTAGCCCTGCTGACAATGCTGCTGCCTGGAAATGCCAGAAGGAACGCACGGCTGGTGAGCCTTCTTGCCTCAGTTTTGCCCACCATAAATCTTTTGCTTTGGACACACAGCTGAATTCCTTTGATACTTTGATGCGAACTGCTCCTCTGCTTGCTGGCTTCTCGCCCTCTGCTTGGCAGGTTATTACCGACGTTGAAATCTTCAAGAAACCTGGTGAATACCGTGTTGATAAGATGAGACTCATCCAACTGATGTCGCCTGAGTTTCAGATCAAC
Source organism: Pseudo-nitzschia multiseries (assembly GCA_037355745.1). Taxonomy (NCBI): domain Eukaryota; phylum Bacillariophyta; class Bacillariophyceae; order Bacillariales; family Bacillariaceae; genus Pseudo-nitzschia; species Pseudo-nitzschia multiseries. Next base: position 21,047,000 of record CM074782.1, on the reverse strand, counting down.
AACAAGATGATCGGTAAACGCATTCTTGCTCATGCTGAACAAGCCAACGCGGTGGCAGTCGACCAGCATGGCAGCCGGAAGCATCACAAAGCCATCAACACTTGTCTCAACAAGAAGCTTATTTGTGATGTTCTTTGTCAGAAGCGCCGCTCCGGGGCGGTTGCAATGAATGATGCCAAGGGCTGCTATGACCCAATCTCCCATCCCATTGCCAGTCTCACCCTCCAAAGCTTTGGGATTCCGGCTCATGTTTGCGAGGTTCTACTCTCCACTCTCCAGCGTGCCACCCATCACATTAAAACTGGTTTTGGCCGGTCCGGTCCTATGTATGGTGATGAATCTATTCCTCTGAGTGGGATTGGGCAAGGCAACGGTCTCGGTCCAACTCTGTGGGCTCTGGTTACTACCATTCTTTTCTGGATGATGCAGAATGCAGGCCATGGGGTTCATCTCCTCACCTCTTTATCCCTTCAGCTTGTCTCCTTGGTTGGTTTTGCTTTTGTGGATGATACTGATCTTTTTTGTGCCGGTTCCTCCTCTACTACCTCTGGTGAGGCTTTGGCTGTTGATTTTCAGGCAGCTTTAGACCGCTGGGCTGGTGGTCTCATTGCTACTGGTGGCGCTATTGAACCTGCTAAGTCCTTCTGCTACTTGATCGATTTCAAGTGGACTGGTTCTGGTTGGGACTATCGCTCTGTGGATGAAATGCCCTGTGTTTTCACCATCACTGACAAATCTGGTGCCCAGTCCCCTCTTGACCGTTTTGAGGTTGATCACGCTGACAAGACTCTGGGTGTCTACATTTCTATGGACGGCAATGAGGAAGCTCAAGTTGATCACCTGCAGACCCAGTCCCAGTCCTTTGGATCTCAAATGAGGTCCTCCAAGTGCGAGAAGAACACCTCCCTCTACACCTTCAAGTACTCATTTATGAAGTCTTTTGAATACCCCATGCCCGTCACTCAGCTCAGCGCTTCTACCTGGAACCGAATTCTCCAACCAACTCTGGTCCCAGTGCTCAACAAGGCAGGCATGTCTCGCAACTTTCCTCGCAAGGTCTTCTATGGTCCATCTTTGTATCAAGGCTTTGGTTTCGTTCACCCTTTCCTTCTCCAGGAATTCAGCCACATTGCTACCCTGCTTCAGGAATCTGTCCGTGGTTCCCAGACAGGCCATATTCTTAGGCTTACAGCTGAAGCCTTTCGGCTTGAACTGGGGATCCCTTTTCATCTCGGTATTACCCCCTACCAGCCTTATGCCTCTTATATCACTCCTTGCTGGTATAAGCATGTGTGGCATTTCTTTTCTATGCACCCTGTGAGTATGGTGGAAGACTTTCCTACACTTCCTCTGCTTAGAGTGAATGACTGCTACCTCATGCAAGCTTTTGCCACTGCTGGCTTTCGGGGCGCCGACCTGTCTCTTCTGAATCTCATCAGGATGTCTCTCCAGGCTATCTCCCTTGCTGATATCTGCACTGCAGATGGCACACGGCTTTCTCCTATGGCCTTCCAGTTGCAGTCCTCCAACCATCTTCGCGCCCACCTTGACTGGCCTCAATGCCCCCCCTCCGTGGCATCTTCCAGCCCTTCAGCTTTGGCAACGCGCCCTTCGGAAATCCTTCTTACCCCCGTTGGCTTTGCCTTCGGACCGAGCTTTCCACCCCTCCTTTCACCTGGGGCATTGGCTGTCATCCGAGTCCTCCTCTGTGTGGCCCTGGTTTTTGTGTCGTTCTACTGACCGGATCTTCTTCAAATGCCCCACTGGTTGGAGGGTCGGTTCTTCGCAAGGCCGAGGTCGTTATAGCTTTAACACTACCACCCTTTGTGCTAAACCTACCAGTGCAGATACTATTGTATCCCTCCTTTCCAGTGGGAATGTGTTCCGGATTGCCGGTCAATCCTCCTTTATCTCACATCCACTAGACGAGGACCCCTTGACCTATGATCCTTTTCAGTGTCTTCCTGCCACCCCAGAGGATGCATTTGATGCTCTCTGCGGTTGTCCCCGAGTCCTTCTCCATCAATACTCCCTTCCCCAGGATGGATGTCACGCTCTTGCCGATGCCATTATGAGTGGCTCTGCCAGTGCTGTCTGTGATGGCTCTTATGATCCCGTTCTCCTCCGCGGTACATCTTCCTTCATCCTTTCCCCCAACACCTCCACCAAGTCTCCCACGGTGTTCCTCACTGGATCTAACCTTGTCAGTGGCTCCCCTGAAGATCAGTCTTCCTACCGGAGTGAATTGGCTGGCATCATTGGTGTCCTCACCTGCTGTATGGCTCTGGTGGACCTCTATGATGTAGCCTCCGGCTCCCTCACCATTGCCCTTGATGGGGATACGGCTCTTCAACAGGCTCAGGGAACCTGGCCCTTGTCTATTTCTCAGAAATCTTTTGGCTATGTCTATGTCATTCGCAATATGCTCTCTGCTCTTCCAATCACTGTCACCTTCAAGTGGGTTCAGGGTCATCAAGAGGGTCTTTCTCTTGACTGGTGGGCGCTTCGCAATCATCAAGTTGATGGCATGGCCAAGGCATTTCTATCCATGAATCGTTCTTCTCCTTACCACTCTCCCCGACTTGTGTTTGAGCCCTGGGCTCTCTCACAGAAGGGTCTCAAATGCTCTCGCTTTGACAGAGATGCCTTGCACATTCTTATTTCGGGTCCTCCACTTCTTCACTATTGGCACACTCACCACGACATCTCCATTCCACCACAAGTCTCTGATTCTATCCATTGGTGTGCCCATCACTCTGCTTTCAAGCGCCTCCCTCCTGGTATGCAATGGTGGTTTGTCAAGTTTGCTTCAGGTTGTATTGGTGTTGGCAATCAGTTACTTCATTACCAGCACCAGGATCACTCTCGATGCCCTCTGTGTGCCCAAGACGAGGAAAAGGTTTCCCATGTTCTTTCATGTGCCGGCCCCGGGGCTGTCCAGCACTGCTTGTCTTCCTTTCGGGGCCCTTTGCAACAGCGCCTTACTTCTGAGCTTACAGACCCTTCACTGGCTCTCGCCATTGTGGATGTTACCACTAGGGTTCGTCAAGGTAGGCGTATCCACCCTTCCTCCTACTCCCCTGATATTGCATCTGCTATAAGGGCTCAGCGTTGGATTGGATGGCACAACTGGTTCCTTGGGAGGTGGACACCCCTCTGGCATCAGATTCAGGCTGACTATTATTCTTCGATTGGTAGCAAACGATCTCCTCGTCAATGGGCCACTGCAGTGATTCATCGATTTTTCCTCACCTGTTGGGATCTCTGGACGTACCGGAACCAACGGCTCCATGGCACTGGAGGGTTGCTTGAGTCAGAACAACACCAATCTCTCAATGATTCCATTTCATCTGAATTGGCCATTGGCTTAGCCGGTGCTCTGCCTCAATCTCACTCCCTCCTCCAGATTCCCCTCCAAGTGCTCCGTGGTTACACTCTTACTGCCAAGCGTCAATGGCTTGCGACCATCCAGCTTGCCAGGAGACACTATGCAGTCCCTCTCCCTTCCCAGCAGCCGTATCGCCAAGAGGCTGCCTTGCTGAGGGCTTGGCTGAATGGATCCTAAAGGATGGGCCAAACTTTTCACCCAACGCTATTCCCAGTGCTTTTCCCAGTGTCTCCCTCAGTGCAGCCCGCATTGCTTGGGTCTCTTAGTGTTTCCCCAAGTGCTTTCCAGTATCTCACCAGGCTCTGCACCCGTGCTGATCCCAGTCTCTCACCAGGTTCTTTACCTTGTGATGCTCCTCGCGCTGCACCAAGTTTGGCTCCTGGCGCTGCTTCCAATATATCACCATCTTCTGCACCCCAGTGCTTCTCCCAGTGCCTTAACCGGTTCTGCACCCAGTGCTGCTCCTTGGGCTGCATCTAGTGTGGTTCCTGGCGCTGTACCCAGCGCTGCTCCCACTGTATCACCACATTCCGCTCAGGGTTGCTCCCAGTGTCTCGCAACGTTCTGCACCTGGTGCCCTTCCTAGTTCTTCCCCCAGTCACCCACCTTTGCACACCCTGCTGCTCCCGGTATTTTACCCTTCCTCCTGTCTGTTTGTTGGTAGCTGCTCCCAGTTCGGATTATGCTACCAGTATCCTTCAACAGTTTTCCCTTGTACTCTCCCTGCTTGCTTTCAGGATTTGTTTGACAAATTTGTCGTTCTACAACTTGGGGCTTAAACTCTCTTCGATTGAGGCGACGTTAAAGTCTGGATACAGACTGAGTAGTTTAGATCCACCTTTGGTGGTTAAAGTTACTTAAATACGTATATTAATTAATCCATAAAAACAGACTTGTGACAGGTATCCCCAGTATGAACGACAGCCGTTTCCGTGCCAATTGCTCCAAGAAGAAGCCTCTCCCCCCACCAACTGAAATGTCAATCAACACTAGAGCAGGTTCATTGTTCCAACCAATCACAATCAATGGAGAGACCAATGACTCCAACCAGCAACCTAGAACCTTGCTGGGTACTCCTTTGGCCATGGCTCCAGCAAAAGAGATTGAATAGACGCCATAGTATGTTAGGGATGTAAAGATTGAAGCATTTGATAGGTCCTGCAAAGAGAACACAACACAAGAAACATACAATGTCCTTGACCTCATGGCAGAAATTCTTACCAATCTAAAAGACTCCAAGGTAACTCCCATCTTGAAGAAAAGAGTGGAGCTCTCTCATCAGACAGGTGATGATGTAGCAGGCTGTTGCAATGATGTGGTCCAATGGGGCAAGCGAAAGAAGATTGCTGACAAGGAGAGAGATGAGTGAAGGGATTGCCATGGCCAGATCAATATCAATGGTGGAAGGAGATGATTGTTGGATGGACTTGGATTTCAATGTTGGATACATGTAGATTGTAAACCTTAGATTTTCGAAGTTACGAATAGATAAACAATCCACTTGGAGTACGGTAGTTTTCAATTTCAATCCAAAGTAGAGTTTGGTTTTCATCTTGGGATTTTCTTGCATACCTCTTGAGAGAGATCCAACTTGTGTGACTTGTAATGGGATTGGTAAAGATAGAACCAACTGGTTGGAGTCCCATCAGTTGGGTTAATTCGGATTTGGATAGAGGGAAGGAGAGGGGAAGAATCAATTAGATCACCATGGTCAGAATTGGTAAAGACAGAACCAACTGGTTGGAGTCCCAACAGTTGGATCGATTCGGATTTTGATAGAGGAAAGGAGAGGGGAAGAACCAATTACATCACCATACTCACCATGGTGGATCAATTTGGATGGATAGACTCGATTTGGATTTTGATGTAGGGGAGAAGGAGAGGGGGAGAATTGATTAGATCACCATGGTCAGAATCGATTTTGATGGACAAGAGAAGGCTTACCACGGTCAAATTGATTTGGATAGAGGAGAAGCGGATCACCATGGTGAAAATTGATTTCAATGGAGGGGGGAAGCTCGCCATGATCGAGTTGATTTGCTGGACGATGGATTTGGATTGCTGAAAGTGATTCTGAAACTAATTTAGGGGATAATTTGGCCGATCTGGGGTGGGATCGACTCCTTTCTCTCCATGGAATTGACTGCAAACGCATCCCTGACTGGATTATTTTGTCGTTTCCAAAAATGTACTATCTACCACATCCTAAGGAAGAAGTCAATCCTAAGAAGGAACAAGATTATCAAGATGAAATTCAGCAATCTCGGTATGAAATTGAGCGTCACGATGCAGTCAAATGAGTTAAGCAAGAGCAACAGGAGGTAGTTCCACGAATTAAGCAAGAGCAACAGGAGGCAGTTCAGCGCCAGGAGTACCAAGGGGTCCCCAGCCAGGAGGATTGGCGTTTGGATTGATTGGTATCTCAACACTGGGATAGACACCATCTTCACTGTATCCACAATGGGTAAATGTTGCATCAAAAGAGCCAATTGCAGCTGCCAAGTCCAAGATCTGTTGTTCCATTTGATTGAGATCCGACTCCCCTGTCACGTTTACCTTCATGTGACTCAGCAACAGACAGATCACATACTTGATCAGTTCATACTTTGGTTGGTATGCCAGGCAGGGGAAGAATGTCAAATTGTGGTGGGTCGACTCTTCCCATTATAGTCTCATAGATGATGGGACTATAATGAGAGCTCAAATTTTCCCATAAGAAGACTCTCCAATCATCTACGTTGGTCTCTGTCACTCTTTGATGATCTTTGATCGAAGTACAGATGGAACCAATGAATGAAGCAAAGCTATCACCAGTAGTCCCAGCTACTCTTCTCGCATCTGCCCATCGATGAGGTTGAGCAATGTTTCCAGTCACATCAGCAGGAAGTTCTGGATCCCCTGGTTTTACTGCAATCATCATAGTCAGTTTCTGCCCCTTGTCGTAATTGCCAACAGTCCAGACTTGCCTGAAGCAAATTGCCCAAGAATTGGACCGATTCAGCCATTTTGCTTCCATGGCAAATTCAACGACATCAAGAAAATGCTTCCTAGGGATGCCAGTCACACCAATTGACAACTGTCTGTTCCAGAACAAGAATTCCCTTCTCATGTTCACTGGAGAGTAGGCTTTGAAAGCTTTGATGCTCGTCTTCTTGTTGGTGATCTGGAGTTCCTTCAATCTTTGGGAGATGAGCTGATTGGAATAGAGCCTGACACCATTGTTGCAGAGGTACATGGCTACTCTCTCATCAAGTTGGACCTCTGGATAAATAATGATACATGCCACAAGACTGATCAAATCCGGACCAACAAGCAGATCTCTGTCTTTGTTGCCGGTCATTCGGTAAGGAGTGATTCCATGGTTCCATCGATATAGAGAGGCTATGGAGATATTGACTGGCTCACCATTCTGATGCCTTTCCATCTGTTGCTGTATGAACCATAAATTGTATCCTTTTGACCCTCCAACAGAAGGATGAAAAGAAGCTTTTCTTTCAACTTTGAGTTCTCTAGTCAGCTGGAGCTTCTGGCAGGTTTTCGGTCCTATGATCACTGGATCATATCTCCTTTTCATGGTTGATTTGGAGGAACAAGAAGAAGAAGAAGAAGAAGTGAGCGTTGCTGGTGAGCAAAGTATGCTTCTTGTTGTCGGAAGAAGGAAGTGTCAACAAGGAAAATGCCATGTTCTTCTAAAATTGGTGTTTTTCAACCTATTTCCCGTGATACCTTTTGAATGAATACAATAGAGCCAGTGACGGTGATTTGGGTTTTTCAGTAATCTTTTTATAGTAAGTCATTTTTTCTTGGCGAGTCAGGACGTTGCGAATCATGTCTGTTAATTTGTGTTATTTTCTGTTACTGCGCGTCGGATAACAATTGAGAATCGCAAAAATTAACACAAATTAACAGACACGATTCGCAACATAATTTTCCGTGATACCTTTTCAATTTTTCCTGTGGTAGCTTTTCAGTGGATACAATACAGCCAATGACAGTCGTTTTGGGCTTTCAGTAATCTCTTTATAAGAAGTCATTTTTCTTAGTGAGTCATTACCTTGTGAATTGTGTCCTCAATCCCTGAAGAAGACAGCATACGGTACAATACGGTAGAATTTGTACGCTTTGTACCTTCTCACTTGTTAGCCGATGCGTAGTAATTTTTGTTAATTTGCGCGATTCAATTGTTATCCGACGCGTACCGGTAGTAGGTATCTGAACACCTATTCATAACAGATGATTAGAATGAGAATAACCTTAATTTCACACCAAAAGACCTCTTTTGTTTCAATAAAGAGATTTTCAGAGGGTAAAGATGCATCTCTTTATCATTGTACCTCTGTCCATTATGATGATGGTTAGGATTTCCTTCAATTTGGTTGAAAACAAGCTATTGCTTCACATCGTAAGTCATTTCTATTATAATTTCGTTGTTCCTTCTTATGTGCTTAATTTTGTCACCTGCAGTTTCAAATTGAAGTTGAATGGACACTTTTCATCAGTTATCGGAAGGAAGCACTTTCATCTCGTTCGCTGTCTCCTTGCGTTCTGAGTAATGTCAAGACTTTCGGCACTACGAGTTGTTTTCTATCAAATACTGTACATCCTTTTCTCCGGATTCGATAAAGATCCGCGAGGAAGATGGTACGAAGAGGCGTAAGGACTATTCTGCAAAAGGTTGACTGTCAAAGGATTCCATTTTCTGATAATTCTATGCTTCATTTCCGTTTTAAGCTACTTGATAGCTTTCTTGGACGAACGATTTCGTCATCTGGTTTGGAATAGGAGCCCCTGACATCGAGTTAGTAACTCCAATAATTTCAATAGGACAGAGAAGTGTCTCAGATCGGAACCCAATTTGGATCGGGAAGAACGCTTCAGTATTTTGCCCATCAACGCTGAATTCCAAACTTCCAGTGCTATTGTTAGCATCTACCGTATCAAAGTGCCAACACATCATTCCTGCGGCTGGGTCATGCTTCATTTGCCCGTCTATGCTTTCAATAGAAGGAGCACTCTGAGTTCCAAGCGGCAACAGAATATTGACATCGTGGAGAACGATATCCATTCGGGTGAGCTCCATTTCGATGTTAACCATGATTCTTCCACCACCTTCTTCTTCTGGCCAGCAGTTGATACTGATCGGAGCAGCATCATCGCTTCCAGTAGACCAGCGCAGAATTCCAACGCCACGCCCAACTGGGAATCCTTTACCTCCCTTCAGAGACAAAATTCCTTGCTTTTCGTATCCCTTCTTGTCGACCTTCGGGTGTGTGGCAAAATTGAAGGTTGGTGGTAATTGTGCCTTGTTGACAGCAATGACAGCAGCTGCGCCTGCGTCTGTATTGGCGGTGAGGTTCAAAATACCCTTCACTTCACAAGCCTCGACAGCACCCTCGCGATTCATCGAGACAGTGATCTTCTCTTCTAATGAAAGGGTTAGTGGAGTTGATGGGGCCGCAGCTGGCGGAGGAACAGGATTTCCAAATCCAAAATCGGCACCACCCTTTGAAGAACCGCCAAACAAGTTGTCTTCGGCAGCCATGGCTGAAATGAGGGAGTCCTTTTTCGCTCCACCCAATCCACCGAGTTTCATACCAGACTTCGCCAAGACCTTCGGGGCGACAGCTGTCGGAGCCTTGGGCTGTTGCAGTGATGCGTATGGGTTGTATTCTTCTTCCACCGCCTGTTGTTCGTTTTGTTGGTTCGATTGAAATTGATCCATGAAGCCTCCAATGCCGGACTGTTGAGATGGCGGACCTCCTCCTCCAAAGCCCTCCATACGTCCAGTTGGCCCTGAAACTGGTTGCCCCGTGACAAATGCATTTCGCATTTGCGCCATCCTTTCTTCTTGAAGAGTCTTGGCCTTCTTTTGCATCTCTGCTCTCGCAGCGTCCTGCTTGGATTTCTGGAGCGCTACTGCGATCTTCTCTTCGTGAGAGTCCATCAACAGGTTGGTTCGGATGGCCGAAAGGGAAACATCTTCTTTGTATCCTCCTGCTGTCAGCACTTCGTCAAAGGCAAAAATAAGTTCGAATGCATTTTCGTTGATGACATGCTCTTGGAACCCCCCTGCCACATCTGGAACTACTTTCGCCAAAAGTCTCAGTGTGCCAAGATCTTCGACAATGTTCGAGGTTTTGGTAGTAATCAGCAGTAAATACAGATTGTTTTCAAGAGGTTGATAGACGTATCGAACAACGTCAGTTTCCACATATGTATGTTGTTTGGCATGCCCAATCAGCTTTGGAAAAGCAGCTAGGAGACCTTCTACACGCAATCGGTTCATTTCGACAAATTGTCGAGAGACGAGGGCTTTGCCCTGTCTTGTACACACAGATGCTGATAAGACGACCTGTACGGAGACGAGTAATAATTCGATGGTTCGATTCATCGTTTATTGATTCAAGAAGCCAGGTGCCATCAAAAGCAGAGGAATATACTGGTTAGAAGCAATGAATTCACCGAGCGAGAAACGCAGCTCTGCGCAATTCTGATAGAGTCCTCCAATCCGAATCCGATCACGATAGAATCACAATTAATCAAGGACCAATTGATCAAGCAGGGCGATACAGAGAAAATTCAGGCACCATCACCAACTTCCCGGGACGATTATGCGAAACTCCTTACTCATCCCATGTTTCAAAGACAACACTTTAATCATCATCGAGACAGACATCCGGTATGACCCGTTCAAACAAATGACGACCGATCAAGCTCATCTTCGCCACATCTCATCGCATTCGATACCCATACTATTGATTCACCCTTTAAAATCTAGTTCAAATTCGATTTAGTTCTTACCATTGTTTAAATGCACAGTGTCCTTTGGTTGGCAAGGTCTATCTTCCAATGTCTCGACGACGACCGCAATAATTTCAAAATGCCGTACCCTACTGTAATTTCTCGTGTGCCGCGTTCCGTTTGTTGGGTCATCGTGATCAAAACTCATAATTATCAGTGCTTTCTTCATTCTCGAAGAGGTGTTCAAAACAAAGATCGTATTCATATGCTTTTACAGTAATATACGTAGATACGAATCAGTCCGCTCTAAGTCGAAAAGATCGGAGTACCGGATACGTACCGTACCGTACCGATACGTACTCGTGTCTACGAGTCGACGTACAGGGGTCATCATTATTAAGGAGGGGTGCGACACAAAAGGAAACTCAAAATCCATGTGTGGTCAAGTTAGCCAAAAACTCACACAAATATTTGTTTCTCCTGCTCCTAAATCACTTCATAAAGCTACTTAACTTTTCAATTTTCAGTTAATAACCAAGTGGTCAAAAATCAATTACTCCCTCTGTCCCAAAATATTCAGACATTATGGACGCTATGACTTGAAATAAGGTCAATACTCAATGGATACCACTCCTCAATCAACTCCTCATGATGGGTTAAACGTTAGACATTTAAGTGGTATTGGTGTGCCTTTCATAGGGACTTGAAGAGGGGCTGACACATCTTGGAAAAGTGATTTTCCCGTCAAGAGAGTTCTGCTGGTCGTTTTAACATCAGGATACTTCCACATGATGCAAGCTAAGACACTAAATTTTTGTAAGGGCATAGTGGTTATAAATAGTAAGAACGTTCTTGTCCTTTCATATGTGTTCCAAAGACAGTTGTTTTATGTGCCTGGGCCGGTTTAAAAAAACTCAACGCACGTAAAAAAATGGGGGGGGAGGGGGGGGGGGGGGGGTTACTGATCCTCTGAGAGGGGAGTTTAGATTGCGCATTAATTTAGTGCTCCATACTAGTTTTGTATGTTCCTACACACATAAATTTCATAATGTCTAAATATCTAGGGACACTAAAAAGTGGCTATAATGTCTAAATATTTTGGGACATTATTGAAATAGTAAATCTAGACCAGTTCTTTTTTATGCTGAATCCAAATATGATACCATTTTTTTTATTATTACCAGAACAAGTAGTAGTAAAATGCTACTAAAGAACTATCATATGTGGGCATGGTGTTATGTGCACATCCTCCTTTGCTCCACACTCATCTTCATAACAAATTACTACATAATACATCACAGATAACAACTTTCTATTAGTATAGCATTGATTATTGTTCCTAATAAATAGTAATTAAAAGATTGTGTTCATATATAATGTAATAAACACCATTACGTTCTTTCTTCTGTCTTGTCTCTGGTGTTCTTACTACTTCTAGTAACAACAGAAGCATTGTCTAGATGGAGCCTTTTCCTTGATCCACCTACATCCAAATCTTCTCAGAGGTTGAGGTTTGTTTATGTCTTGCTACTACTCCCTCTGGCTGTAAAGTGTTCCCTGTTCGCCAAATTTCTAAGATGCACTAAGAAACCCTTAGAAATTTTCGGCGTTGACAATTGTATGCATTGTTTGTAAGAATCATATGGTTTGTTTACGCTCCAATCCTGCACCAAAATCCCAGTCATGCACTGAAAATTTCCTTACTACCTTGGCAAGCTCATACTAGGGGGTTATTAATCATCGAATTTGAAACAAATAATGGTATCACATTCAGATTCAACATCAAAAACTGGTCTAGATTGACTATTTCAATAATGTATGTAATTGATTTTTGACCACTTGGTTACTAGCTGAAGATTGAAAAGTTAAGTAGCGTTATGCAGTGATTTAGGAGGAAAAAAAAGTGTTTGTGTGAGTTTTTGGCTAACTTGACCACACATGGATTTTGAGTCTTTTTTGCCCCTCGCACAAAATGCAGCAAAAATGGAAGATGGACAGACTGTGGGTCGCACCTCCTTAATAATTAGTGCTTTGCAAGGGCCCTGGGGAGTTGTTGTGTACATAGCTACGTCCGATAACTGTCACGCGACCCAACGCAACCCCTCGCAAGCCCTATTTTGATAAAATCAACCCTGCTTTTGTTATGCGTGAGGGCAATTTTTTAGATTCACAAGATTTTTTGGTGAAGAGTTTCAACCCCCTTCAGGTTGCGACAAAAACTCTCCCCGAGGACTCAAAATGTCCCTTGATCTCTCAATTTTGGCTAACTTGATTTAAAAAATCTAATTCTTGCTACCAAACTTCCTAACCTTAACCCAAGATATGAAATAAAATTATTTTAAGAAGTGTTTATTTGCTCCTTTGCCGCGTTCCACACTGTGTACAAAATACCACAATAAATACACAGTACAAAAACCATGTACAAGTCTACAGGTAATGAACATGTGTGTGCTCCATACACTGAAATCTCTTCAAAAAAAGAACAAGTGAAAAGACCCTGCAAACACAGCAGAAAAACCCTCAAACACATGATTTATTTTTGACAGGAATTCCGATCATCGAAATCACCGATGTCATTAACTTCCATTTTGATGACCCTGCAACAACCCTTCTGTTTCTCCTTCACTAGAACAGACCATGAAGGTTCACCACCATACAAATAGTACAAAATGACACCAACTTAAATACCTACACGTTTCTCTACTTCATTTTTGATTGGGAAGGGTATTCAAACGGCAAAGACAACAACCACTATGGAACCTACTCCGACCCATCTCTTTCCCCTTGGATAAAGGAGAGAATGGAGGCAGACATGTACAAACCCTACCAGGTTTGAACGCCAGCATGTTACTCTACTGATTTGCTGACAGGGAATGGCAATTGAAGGGCTATCTGATGGCTATTTGGATGGCTATTCAGATGGGAGGGCCAAGCAGAAACTCCAATGCCGTTTTTTCAACACCACAGAAAACACACACACCCTCCAAATAACAGCGACAGCAGATATCTCCATACTGAATTCACCGACGGCAACGATATTTCAGGGATTCCTTCATTATATCAAGAAGGACGAGGACTGCAAGTTTCAAATTGATTGGTTGAGTGGATTCGAAGTATCTAACTGGAAAAGCTTTGGACACATGAGGTCCATTTTGAGGGGAAACAAGGAAAAAAACAATGAATAGTCATATCTCCATACTGAAGACACTGAGGGCAACGATATTGCAGGGATCTCCTTATTATATCAAGAAGGACGAGGCCTGTAAGTTTTGTATTGATCCATTGAACAGATTAGAAGGAACAGACTCAACATAGCAGAGTGACAAATTTGGTTGTATTTCAAGGAAGCAACCCAAATAACGGCAGCAGCAGATCTCTCTATAACAACGGCTCCAATTGCAACGATATTTCATGGTCCTCTTCATTACATCTATGAGGAGACGCTGACCAAGTTTCATATTGATCCATTGAGCAAATTAGAAGGAACAGACTCAACATAGCAGAGTGACAAATTTGGTTGTATTTCAAGGAAGCAACCCAAATAACGGCGACAGCAGATATCTCTATAACACCGGCACCAAGGGCAACGATATTGCAGGGTCCTCACTAATACATCTATGAGGAGACGCCGACCAAGTTTCGTATTGATTCATTTAGTGGATTGGAAGGAACAGACTCAACATCTCAGAGTGACAAATTTGGTTGTATTTCAACAAAGCAACCCAAATAAAAGTGAGGGCAGATATCTCTGGAACGATGGCACCAATGGCAACAATATTGCAGTGGCCTCTGTATTATATCTATGAGGAGACGCCAACCAAGTTTCGTATTGATCCATTAAGCGGATTAGAAGGAACAGACTCAACATGAACAAACTCTGAACAAAAACGAGGTGAGTATCTATTGATGTAGAGTAAATGATAGCAAAAGAATAATACAATTTACATGCAAACCTATAGGAACAATATTCATTGTTCCGATCTGTTGTTCCGATTTCTTGTTCGTTGTTCCAATCAGTTGTTCCAATCCGTTGTTCTGACGATTGTTGTTCTGACAATTATCGTTCCCGGTGATTTGGTGGTGCCGACAATTTGTTGCCATGAGACTTTCGGCTGGTTGTTGTTGTTGCTATCATCAGTTTGTCTCGTTGTCGTGCCTGAAAAACAGAAGTGAGGAATACATCATCAGCAATGTAGGATGTAGGCATCATTGTCCATCTATCTCACGTTGTTCTTTTTGCTGCCGGTTCATGTTGCCCTTGTCATCCCTTCACGTCATTGTTGTGTTGTTGTTGCTGCTGCTGCTGCCGCTGTTGATTTGTGTTGCCAGACTGCTGTCAACGACGTTGTCCTTGCGCTTCCTTTCCACCGCCGACTTGTTGTTGTTGTCGTGTTCATCACTGTACCTCCATGGAATCTGTCGTTGATTTGAAGACTTCTAGTAACTCCTATGTCACGAACAACAGTAGCAAGTTCCTATTGATATAGATTGCAAGGGATGCAGAGTGTTTGCTTTTGAGACGTCTATTTCCAGCAAATACTCTCTTGTCCAAAGCTTTCCACTTCTTTTGCAGTACAAGGCTGTTAATTTGGACTAAAATAGGTGAGCACAGATTACCTGCCTAATGCTGATCAACAATCACTGTATGATTGTTGGATTCAGTGGAATCCCACGTTCTCAGACGGAGTGCCTAAAGCAACTCTACTCAGATAAGTCAGGAGGGAAGGTCTTTCAAATTTATGAATGGAAAGAGTTTTTTTGGGGTCACAACAAACAAAAATCTCACACACAGTGTGTGTGTGTGTGTGTGTGTGTGTGTTCAAAAAAAAAATCACACAAATCACACTGAAGTGTGTGTGTGTCGCAAGATAAAAAAGAAATTACTTTCCGCTCTGTGTGTGTGTGTGTGTGTGTGTGTGTTCGAAGAAAAAAAATTGATACTTAACCTGTGGGATCTATAAAGAAACTGCGTCGTAACAGTAATAAAACAAAAGAAACGCGATTGGCCGTACAGTTGATTGATTTAGTGAGTAAGAATAGGTTAATTACTCTCGTCATCGTCTTATCGATTATTGGCATATTACCGTGTAATTTGCCACCACGATAAGACACAAAACACACGTAAAACCGACCATCTTGGGTGGGTCTTTTACCGTAATTCGCCGTGATATTCTTATCGGAATATCACATGTAAAATCGTATCTTATCATGTAGAATCAGTACTAGGGTGTACGTAAATTTAGGGCATGATAGTGTTTTAGAGTTGTTCATTCTTCAACGAGTGAGCTGATGGGGAAATCCGGTAAAAGAGACAATCCACATAAAAGCGCCGATGATTATTCACTCAGAAATAACCTTACGAATAAGGTTATTTGCCCTTATGATTTTTTCGTGCGATACGCCCGCTTAGTACGTACAAATACGCATTACACTGGTGAATTCTTTTCAGTCCCCTTCAGTCATAAATCCTCCAACCGTTAAGCGGCTGGATTCTATGACTCAATCCATTATTCATCATGAGTCATTGTCGTGTGTTGAATACCAAACTGTATCTAGTCTACCATCAGAGGCCCTCTCAAAAATTGGGAGGCATTTTGCCATTCATTCTGGCTTGTATCAAGACATTTTGCCCTGATTCTTGCCCGATTGATATATTGTAATCCATGGATCAAATTATCCATTTTCTTTCATTCCATGATCGAACGTAAAAATCAACTTGTTGCTTCGATCGAACAACCGATTGAACATTCCATCAAATGATTGATTTGGTGTTAACGCTCAGAACGGAACAAACTTACCACATGCATCGGGAACAATGTTCTCGGAAAACAGCTCCACTCATAAGCTTGGTAAACAAATCAGCAATATTTGTTGAACCTGGTTCTTTTGCAACTCTGATAATTCCTGCTGCAATGGATTCTCGGGCCTTGTGGTAGGCTATGCTGTTGTGTTTCTTCTTGCATGGGCTTTCAGGTCATGTAACATTTGTGACAACCAAATCATTATCACAATACACATTGGTGCTTCCTTCAATTGGAACACCCATCATTCTCAACTTATATCTTAAACCTTCAATCAATTCAATTGCAATTTTTAATGCAATGATTTCAGATCCAAAAGTTGATGTTCTCAACTGTTGTTTGTCGCTTGGAAAACCAAATAATTGGCGCATTATTAATGAAGATAATAACACCAGTATGAGATCATCTTGTTGCCTTGCATCCAGCATGGTCGGCGTCAACAAAACAACTCATTGTTACATATTTTCCCAAAGCTTCAGGCATATCTGCTGGTAAAACTTCGGTGGCGCCTGGATAAAATTCAGACCAGTCACATTTTTGAATTTTACTCTCATCAACACTTGGTACTGAATCATCAAAAACCAATTTTGACCTGTTATATTTCTTCAAATATGCAAATATATGAAATAACTGGTTCAAATGCCCCATTCTTGCCTGAGCCAAATATCTTGACATGAGAGAAACTGGCATTACAATGTCAAGCCTTCCAAGTTCACAAATCCATCTGAGAACTCCAATCAAACCTTGATAGTAATTTTGTAATTCGGGATTCAGTTCCTCTGATATATATATCAATCTCCGGCCTGTAATCATGTGACAGTGGGCTTGATGCAGATTTTGGTAAATATTTATACCCATATTTTTCAGTTCCAAGCTCTTGTTCAACAGCTGCAACTGCTTTTGCCGTATATTTGGTGCTTGATAATGACCATCTTGGTTTTGAAACACCCTCAAAGTAAAACTTCCCAATATCAGCACTCAAATACAAAGTCGGTTCTTCAATGGTATCGTCCTTCAACTTGAACTTTCGTTCAATATTTTTGAGCTGAAACTTAGGATCTTCACCAGAACATAAGATATCATCAACATAAGCAATCAACATTGCCCAGTATCTTGATCCATCTTTCCTGGTTTCAATTCTTAAGTGCACATCTGGATCCGCTTTACAAGGGGAATAGCCAAGATCTCTCAAGTGTTTTGTGAGATATGATCTGAATGATGCACCTGCAACTGGTAATCCGTATAGTGCCCGAACTATCCTGCAAGGCCGACCTGCAAGGTGTGGAGGGAAGCCATCTTCAGCTCTTGCCCGCAGAAAGTATTTCTCCTTTATTGGGGCTGTCAAGTATGCATTTTGAATGTCTGCTGAGAGAACCTTCAAATCATTCAGTGCTGCCAGCAAGAAGAATATTCTCACTGAGTCACGACTGGGAACAGATGAGTAAGTATTTTCCTTTGCTACAGCAGGAACCTTGTGACCGTCCCCTACCAACCTGAGTCTTCCTTGTTAGGGATCCAAGCTTGATATCAAATATCATGTGCGTTGTGATCTCCTTATGACCAACTGGTATAACATCATCATCAGAAAACTCAAAAGCTGCCATGTTGTTTGTCATTTCCTTATGAATTGCGCGTTCCCAGTGGTCTGTACCAGTTTTCTTATCAATTGCCAGTGCTTGTGTTATTGAATGTGGTAATTCAACACCATATTTGTGACTTTTCAACCAATACTTAGCTGTTTTCGCAGCCTTAAGGATGCGTTCCTTTCTTCTCAAAATTTTATGCACCCACCATCTGAAGGCCGGTGGCTTTTCAAGTTTGTTGTTGACTGCATATTCTGTGAGCTGCACTGGGAATGATTCTTTGACATCACTAAGCTTGCACCAAGATTCGGTTCCATCTTTTCAACTGGCCAAAATTCTCCAGCCCCTAGTTGTTGGCTTATGGCTTTTCCTGCCATTTTTGGCTATAGTTGTGGCCTCTTCTTTGCTTAAAGCAGTGTTGTCGCATTCATGATCAATTAGCTCATCCAGCAGGGTGAACATTTATCCATCGTCATCAACAGAACTGTAGAGACTTTCTGCTACAATGTTTGCTGTGTATTCCTCAATGGTGCCATCAGGTAGTTGCAATTTGTATAACCTCGTGTCCAGTATTGGATTCTCATTTCTTACTCCAATTGGTTGGTTTTGCAGATCGCGTACCCTATCCTTGACAATGCACCTGAGCCTTTCGTCATTTCTTTCAATGATCACTTTGTTTCCCAGATACTCATCTGGTTCATCAATATCTTCAACTGACGCCTCTGGCTCAGCCATTTCAAGTTTCAGATCAGATGATCTCACTGGTTGTTCATCAAATAGCTCTTGTTGAGGTTCTGGGTAATTTTCCTGGAAAAATGACGCGCTGTCCTTGACTTCATCACCAATCTTGGATTCAATCGATTTATCAATTGCTTCCATTCTTCGCAGAACATCACGGTCCCTCCATTCAAATTCCTTTACTGGCCTTATTGAATTTGTAGAGATTGGTATTGCTGATTTGGTCAAGATCCAAAAACAATCACCACCACCCACCTTGCTTCCGCAAGGTCCAAGCCATCGTCCCAGCCTTTCAACTCCTGGAGTTAAAGAATCACCTTTATCAAAATAAAATATAAAATCATACCATTCTGATGATGTGTATAACGTTATATCAGGCCTATATCCATGCACCAATTCAAATGGGGTCCTTCCCATTGAAGAGGGGTTGCTTGATGCAGTCCGCTGTTTGATATTTGCACTCAGCTCTCCACAAAATGACCATAGCCTTCTTGGTGACTTCTTCTTTGCTGTCTTGGTTATGATTGCATTACCAAGATGGCCTATTGCTTGCTCTGCTCGATTTTGGAAAGGGCAATGTGGTTGGATGAACGTTTGGTGTATGTGGTTGCGTTTTACAATTGAATTCCAGTGGGTCTTGTATGTCCTTGGTGAGCCCTGTTCTGGTGCACCATCAGAAATCAAATGTTCAGGAATTCCAACTTCATGAATGAATATTTTCAATCCTTGATGAGCTTGCGACTTGTTTTGTAGTTGGTATGAATACTTCAAACCCATTCCCATTTGTGAAGACCTGAGCACATTTTTCTTGTCTCATAATGCTCGTGGTTTTGGCATGCCAAGTATCAGTGTACCAGGTTCCCTGAGCGACTCTCTTGTTCCTAAAGGGCTGTGTTGGCAGACGCTTCATCAAAGGTAATTGCAAATTCCTCAGGGCTTTCTGAGTCGTGACCTTCAGTGTCTGTTCTGCCTTTTTGAAACTGATATTCCAAGTCTTGGCTAGGCGTTCACAGTCTACTTTGTTTGGACCTTCGATAGTCGTCACTGATGGTCCCCATTGATTTCTTCTATCAAGGGATCTCCTTTTAAGTGTATTGTCAATTTCTTGCGAGCTGGGGATTTGTTTTGATTCATTCTCAGGGGCTTCTGTGAAGTCAAATTCCGTGTCATCAAATAAAAACTGGCCTTTCCTTTGCACGCTTGAAATATTTGCTTCTTGAAACCTTGTTGTCATTGAAGAAATCCTATGAGAAATATTGCCATCTGTTGCTATCTGGCATTTGGTCAGCATTCTTCTGGTTGATACCTGGTGCAACCTCATGAGTTTGCAGCGTTCCGTGAGACTTGGATGGTTGGACTCTATGCTAGTCTTGGAGAGCATGTCTGTAACATTACTTGTTGGTTCTGTTACCACTGAACTTGCATCTTCAGTTGACATAGCTTGAACGCTGAATTGGTCCCCTGTAATTGGATCACCATTGTCAATTGCTAACTCAGCCATCCCAAATTTCAGTGAGTGAGGATCCCATGGGGTGTCATTTGTTGCAATCAGATGTTGACACTCATCAAGCTCCAATCTCGTTGGCTTCCTTGTTGGAAAATATGAAATCACATTTCTCATACTCAGTTTTATGAAAACTTTCTTGGGATCATCATCTTCCATTGGGGTTTGGATTGTGATTCCATGCTTGGACCTGGGATCAAATTGACGAGGTGTTTCTTCAACAGAGTTGAAATTGCAATCCCTGACTTGATTTAGGCATATCAAGCTGTTCTTCAATTTTTTTCCAAAGTACAGCGCTTGGTGAAACACAATAATGTAGACTTGACCTGATGTTGGACTTGTCCAAGCAGTCATGCAACTTCCAATTGGGATCTTCTTGATTGGCTTGTACTCTTCAGAAAAAGGGGCAACATCAACATGTGTTGTGATCTGATCAGGATTAAGCAATATCATGTTGCTTCCAGCTGCCGTGGTGTCAGCATGCGAGTCTAACTCACAGTATCCATCTTCATTCTCTCCATCATCAAAATCTAGTGGAATATTCATCTTATATAATGACCGGCTCACCATTCTAAACATTTGTTTTCTAGTGTCCGGTTATGATGTCATTTCTTAGATTTTGAGCCAAGGCTATCACCAGCACCATCCTTTTCAGCTTCCTTTGCCTTCTTGGTCTCAGCAGCTTTAAGAGCCCTCTTTTTCTTGCTTGCTTGTCTCATCTGATAAAGTTCCTGATGCTGGTCTTTTGACATTGTTTTATAAACACTCGTTGGATAGGGCTTGTTCTCAAGTTTCCCTGTGAACGTTCCAGTTGTTCTCTGCTTTTTATTGCTTGATGTGCCTACTGAATATACACTTCTGGAGCTTCTTTTATGCTTTCCATTTGCAAGCTTCTTCAATCCAAGCCGATTGGTGAATAAAATCAAACATTCATTGAAATTGTCTGGGTAATCTTTGCTCTCATCAATTGCATCGGCCTTAGCAGCATCAAGTCGCTTGTCACTGATTGAATTAATGAAGTCCCAGACAAATCTCCTTTCATTGTGATTCTTTTCAAATCTCAGAATTGTTCCATGGAATGCAGTCCAATTTCTTTTGTGCTTGTTCCAATCATAGTTCTTAGCGTCACCGGTGTAGTGTGATTCTTTCATCTCCTGGTAGGTTTTGTTCAAAACCATTGTGATATTGGTATCAGTATAAGCATGTTGCATCAATGAAATGAATGCATTTCTTGCATGCCCTGAGTTCAATTCAGTATTTTGGAAATGTGCCACATATTCCCAGCCCAGCCCTTTCCTTGTTGCATCACACAACAACCTCCACACAACATTGTTGTCTTCATCATACTGATGGCCCGAAAAAACGCCGCATCTTTCATTGTAGTCACTCCAAGTTGGATAGACATCTGTTGGATTTTGTCCGACTGTGCCAGACCTGGCTTCATCATCAACATCTTCCTTTTCTTGGGGTCTTATGACATATAAGATTGGGAATCCTTCAGAGTTGAATCTGTATCTCAAGTTTTGACGAAATCCTTCCTCCCATTCTCTGAATTTTGTAAGGTCCTTTAACTCAGGTGGAGTTGCTTTTTCTTGTGATTTCACACTCGATTCCATCATCTTGATTCTGAATTGTTGCAGTTCTAGGTTGTTTGGGTTCAGCATTCCAGTCAATGGCTCTTGGTTTGACTCCAATCAATGGTTGATAGCGAGCCCAATTTGCCCATGTGAGAAGCCTTGATGATAGCCTGTTACCATAATGGATGCTTTTAGGCCTAGGACAGTCTGGACTGATTGATTTCAATCCATGCATGAATGATTTGATGCTTTCCTTGTTGAGGTCTGTGATTTCACGGATATTAGACATTCCTCCCCTCATAATTTCTTTGGCTGATTCGTAGTTGATACCAAAATCCATTAGGCTGCTTCTGAAGGCAAGCTGTTCTGGATCCAGTAATCTCCCATTGTTGAATCCCCTGATTGTTATTTTGAGTTGGGATGACCTTCTTCTGTCGTGCCGTTCAGACCTTGAGTTGTCGTCTTGTTGGTTTTCACTATCCTCACTGCTGCTTTCATCACTGCTATTAACATTATCTGGATTCCTACCCCTTTCTGCAGCGTCTTGTAATGCTATGATCCTTTTCTTTACTTCTTGGTCAATGATTCTCTTCATAGTTGAGTTCATTTCTGGGTCAGTCATAGCCTTTTCCATTACGCGCATGATTCTTTCCTCATCAAATTTGTCCTCTTCTTTCTCTAATTCCATATCCTTCTGACTCTGATCTTTGCTATCATATTCTGGTGGGTTCTGTCCCACATCCATTTTTGATTCCTCGTCATTGGGGTCATAGTCATCATCATCTTTTGGCTTTGCTTTTGTTCTTGTTTTTCTTTTTGCTGGAGCCATGATGGGGCGTTCGAAATATTCGTTCGAAGTATTCGATGGAAGTTTGGATGGGGTTTGCGATCGAGATTTAATTGAAGGTGGTATGTGGAAAGAGAGTGAAATCAAATTGGAGGATTGGATGTGAGATGGTTAGTTAAATGTTGGTGACTGTTGTGTGTGATTTGCTTATCTGTCCGTGTATATATGCGGATCAAAATTCGTTCCGTTTATTTTGTACTTGTGTGAGCTTTTGCTTTTGTCGCAACTTAAGATTGTGAGCTTTCCTATCCAGTCTCAGGATTTGCTCATTCTGTATTTCTGTGGTGAAAGAACTGATGAATATTTCATTGTCTTATTTTCTGAGAATTTAGTGTTCTCTTTTCTTTTTGGATCTTTGGATTTAGTGTTCTCGTTTCCATATCTTTGGATTTTCTTGCGAGCAGATGCTTGCAATCTGTTTCGTCCAATCTGTTTCACCATCATCAGAATACTTGAGGCTCAACCTTCTGGCTCGCATCGGTCTTGTTTTCAGTGAAAGATCAGTGTTCTCGGATATTGATTCCTTTCGGCTGATGCCAACCTGGGAAATTTTTCCAATCGTCCAGCCCTTTTCCCTTGCTTGTTTTGCTGGATCTCGAAACCCGATGGAGCCTACCATCTTGGTTCAGGTCTTTGGTCTCTTCTTTCAGGGAGACCGCCCTGGTGTTGGTCTGTTCCAGGGATCCACAAGCAACTGCCTCTTTTACATCCTTGAGGGTTGATGCCGGTTGCTGATCAGGCTAATTCGGATTTGTCTTCAAGCTCAACTGCGTTTCTAGGTGGGAAACGCTGTCCTCAGCATTGTAGGATGCTGGCCACAGCTCGTAGAGTGCCGTGGGTCTGATAAACTAAATAAACTGCGTCGTAACAGTAATAAAACAAAAGAAACAGCAATCGGCCTTACAGTCGATCAATTTAGTGAGTAAGAATAGGTTAATTACTCTCGTCATCGTCTTATCGATTATTGGCATATTACCGTGTAATTTGCCACCACGATAAGACACAAAACACACGTAAAACCGACCATCTTGGGTGGGTCTTTTACCGTAATTCGCCGTGATATTCTTATCGGAATATCACATGTAAAATCGTATCTTATCATGTAGAATCAGTACTAGGGTGTACGTAAATTTAGGGCATGATAGTGTTTTAGAGTTGTTAATTCTTCAACGAGTGAGCTGATGGGGAAATCCGGTAAAAGAGACAATCCACATAAAAGGCGCCGATGATTATTCACTCAGAAATAACCTTACGAATAAGGTTATTTGCCCTTATGATTTTTCGTACGGTACGCCCGCTTAGTACGTACGAATACGCGTTTACACGGTGAATTCTTTTCATCTAGTGCAGTAAATATAGAACAATGAAGAATGATTTGACTTTCTTAAATTAAGTTGATAACGTTAAGTAAATAATATCGCGCAGCGCGCGCGTTTTGAATATAGAATAATAAAGAATAGTGCCCTTGTTTTTTCCTTAACGTTTTCAACTTGTTGTGATACAGTGACATCTTTCATGTACCGGTGGTACGTACCACAGCATGTGTGACGGTGTCTATACTGGTAATGAATTTGCGTAGCATTCTACATCAGTAGCTTTCTACACAATTTTCGTACTAGATAATTACTGGTAATCAATTTGTGTAGCATTCTACAGCCGTAGCTTTCTACACAATTTTCTTACTAGATAATTACTTGTAATGTATTTGCCTAGCATTCTATGACAGTAGCTTCCTACACAATTTTCGTACTAGATAATTTCTGGTAATGTATTTGCATAGCAATCTACGACAGTAGCTTTCTACACGATTTTCTACTGAATAATTTCTGGTAATGTATTTGCGTTGAAATCTACGACAGTAGCTTTCTACATGATTTTTGTACTAGATAATTTCTGGTAATGCATTTGCGTTGAAATCTACGACAGTAGCTTTCTACACGGTTTTCTACTAAATGATTTCTGGTAATGTATTTGCTTTGAAATCTACGACAGTAGCTTTCTACACGATTTTCTACTAAATGATTTCTGGTAATGTATTTGCGTTGAAATCTACGACAGTAGCTTTCTACACGATTTTTGTGCTAGATAATTACTGGTAATGTATTTGCGTAGCATTCTATGACAGTAGCTTTCTACACATTTTTTGCACTAGATAATTTCTGGTAATGAATTTGCGTAGATATCTACAGCAGTAGATTCCTACACAATTTTTGTACGAAATAATTTCTGGTAACGCATTTGCGTAGAAATCTACATCAGTAGCTTTCTACACCGTGATCGTACTAGATAATTTCTGGTAACAAATTTGCGTCAAAATCTACAGCACTACCTTCCTACACGATTTCACCACCATTATCCCTTTTTTCCGTTTTTTGGAACGGCGTTCCAAAAACTGCTCTTTTCCTAGATATGTGTCCGGGTGTATTATGATAGTAGTAGTAGTAATGTAGGTATGATAATACTAATGACTTCTGTTTGGGTTGTGAAAGTTTTTTTTGTACAATTCATGTCAACAATCATGGAAGGGCGTTTCAGAATTTTCTAACCGGAACGGTGTTGCAGGCTTTGTGTTTGAAGCATGTTTAAATTTGAAATCTCAAAATGAATGTTACTGGGTGTTAAAGAAGTGGTTGGAAATTCTCAAATTTTCAATTTAAAATTAGAAAATCGGATATTTGTTTAGATGAGTACATGAATATTGTTCCTGGTATGGATAAGTTGAATCATGAAAGAAACAGAAGTGAGTTATCTGTGATAGTTTGGTGTGTCACAAACTAATGAGTGCATTTGGGTCCAGGATTTGGAGTGAAAGTACACACTAATTTGCAACTAGAAATTAGTAAATCAGATATTTTGGGTGATTAGTCAATGAATATTGTTCCTGTAATGGATAAGATCAATCATGAAGGAAACAGAAGTGAGTTATGTGTGATGGTTGGTGTGTCACAAACTAATGAGTGCATACTTTTGGGTACTGGATTTGGAGGAAAAATACACACTAATTTGCAATGAGAAAAAAAAAATCAGATATTTGTTGAAATGGGTCCGTGAATATTGTTCCTGTTATAGATAATGCTAGAAGCTGGTTTTAGGGACAGTGAAATCTACTAGATTTCTACTAGGTTTTCCCCCCCGTCTGGCTCTCCACCGGTTGTAGGGAGTGCCACGTGGCACTACCATTACTTTCATTCGGCTCGCTACATCAATTGGAAATTCTCAAATTTTCAATTTAAAATTAGAAAATCGGATATTTGTTTAGATGAGTACATGAATATTGTTCCTGGTATGGATAAGATGAATCATGAAAGAAACAGAAGTGAGTTATCTTTGATAGTTTGTGTGTCACAAACTAATGAGTGCATTTGGGTACTGCATTTGGAGGAAAAATACACAGTAATTTGCAATTAGAAAATAGAAAATCCAATATTTTGTGTGATTAGTCCATGAATATTGTTCCTATTATGGATAAGATGAATCATGATAGAAACAGAAGTGACTTATCTGTAATAGTTTGTGTGTCCCCACGTAATAAGTGCATTTGGGTACTGGATTTGGAGAAAAAATACACACTAATTTGCAATTAGAAAATAGAAAATCAGATATTTTGTGTGATTGAACCATGAATATTGTTCCTGTTATGGATAAGTTGAATCATGAAAGAAACAGAAGTGAGTTATCTGTCATAGTTTGTGTGTCACCACCTAATGAGTGCATTTAGGTACTGGATTTGGAGGGAAAATACACACTAATCTGCAATTAGAAAATAAAAAATCAGATATTTGTTGAGATGAGTCCATGAATATTGTTCCTGTTATGGATAAGATGAATGATGAAAGAAACAGAAGTGAGTTATCTTTGATAGTTGGTTGTGTCACAGACTAATGAGTGCATTTGGGTACTGGATTTGGAGGGAAAATACACACTAATTTGCAATTAGAAAAAAAAAAATCAGATATTTTTAGTGATTAGTCCATGAATATTGTTCCTGTTATGGATAAGAGGAATCATGAAAGAAACAGAAGTGAGTTATCTTTGATACTTTTTGTGTTACCCATTTATGAGTGCATTTGGGTACTGGATTTGGAGGAAAAATGCACACTAATCTGCAATTGAAAATTAGAAAATCAGATATTTTTAGTGACTAGTGAATGAATATGATTGTTCCTGTTATGGATAAGATGAATCACAAAAGAAACAGAAGTGAGTTATCTTTGATACTTTGTGTGTCACCACCTTATGAGTGCATTTGGGTGCTAGTTTTGGAGGAAAAATACACACTCATTTGCAATTAAAAATTAGAAAATCAGATATTTTTAGTGATTAGTCAATGAATATTGTTCCTGTAATGGATAAGAGGAATCATGAAACAAACAGAAGTGACTTATCTGTGATAGTTTGTGTGTCACAAACTAATGAGTGCATTTGGGTACTGGAATGGGAGGAAATACACACTAATTTGCAATTAGAAAAAAAAATCAGATATTTGTTGAGATGAGTCCATGAATATTGTTCCTGTTATGGATAAGATGAATCATGAAAGAAACAGAAGTGAGTTATCTTTGATACTTTGTGTGTCACAAACTAATGAGTGCATTTGGGTACTGGATTTGGAGGAAAAATACACACTAATTTGCAATTAAAAATTAGAAAATCAGATATTTTTAGTGATTAGTCAATGGATATTGTTCCTGTTATGGATAAGTTGAATCATGAAAGAAACAGAAGTGAGTTATCTGTGATAGTTTGGTGTGTCACAAACTAATGAGTGCATTTGGGTCCAGGATTTGGAGTGAAAGTACACACTAATTTGCAACTAGAAATTAGTAAATCAGATATTTTGGGTGATTAGTCAATGAATATTGTTCCTGTAATGGATAAGATCAATCATGAAGGAAACAGAAGTGAGTTATGTGTGATGGTTGGTGTGTCACAAACTAATGAGTGCATACTTTTGGGTACTGGATTTGGAGGAAAAATACACACTAATTTGCAATGAGAAAAAAAAAATCAGATATTTGTTGAAATGGGTCCGTGAATATTGTTCCTGTTATAGATAAGTTGAATCATGAAAGAAACAGAAGTGACTTATCTGTAATAGTTTGGTGTGTCACCACCTAATGAGTGCATTTGGATGCTGGATTTGGAGGGAAAATACACACTAATTTGCAATTAGAAAATAAAAATCTGATATTTTTAGTGATTAGTCCGTGAATATCATTCCTGTTATGGAAAAGGTGAATGATGAAAGAAACAGAAGTGAGTTATCTGTGATAGTTTGTGTGTCACAAACTAATGAGTGCATTTGGGTACTGGAATGGTAGGAAAAATACACACTCATTTGCAATTAGAAAAAAAATCAGATATTTGTTGAGATGAGTCCATGAATATTGTTCCTGTCATGGATAAGATGAATCATGAAAGAAACAGAAGTGACTTATCTGTCATAGTTTGTGCGTCACCACCTAATAAGTGCATTTGGGTCCTGGATTTGGAGGAAGAATACACACTAATTCGCAATTAAAAATTAGAAAATCAGATATTTTTAGTGATTAGTCCATGAATACGGTTCCTGTTATGGATAAGATGAATGATGAAAGAAACAGAAGTGAGTTTTGTGTCATAGTTTGTGTGACACAAACTAATGAGTGCATTTGGGTACTGGATTTGGAGAAAAAATACACACTAATTTGCAATTAAAAATTAGAAAATCAGATATTTGTTGAGATGAGTCCATGAATATTGTTTTTGTTATGGATAAGATGAATGATGAAAGAAACAGAAGTGAGTTATCTTTGATACTTTGTGTGTTACCACCTTATGAGTGCATTTGGGTACTGGATTTGGAGGGAAAATACACACTAATTTCCAATTAGAAAATAAAAATCTGATATTTTTGGTGATTGGTCAATGAATATTGTTCCTGTAATGGACAAGATGAATCATGAAAGAAACAGAAGTGAGTTTTGTCTGATAGTTTGTGTGACACAAACTAATGAGTGCATTTAGGTACTGGAATGGGAGGAAAAATACACACTAATTTGCAATTAAAAATTAGAAAATCAGATATTTTGGGTGATAAGTCAATGAATATTGTTCCTGTTATGGATAAGATGAATCATGAAAGAAACAGAAGTGAGTTATCTTTGATACTTTGTGTGTCACCACCTAATGAGTGCATTTGGGTCCTGGATTTGGAGGAAAAATACACACTAATTTGCAACTAGAAATTAGTAAATCAGATATTTTGGGTGATTAGTCAATGAATATTGTTCCTGTAATGGATAAGATGAATCATGAAAGAAACCGAAGTGAGTTATGTGTGATGTTTGGTGTGTCACAAACTAATGAGTGCATACTTTTGGGTACTGGATTTGGAGGGAAAATACACACTAATTTGCAATTAAAAATTAGAAAATCAGATATTTTTGGTGATTGGTCAATGAATATTGTTCATATTATGGATAAGATGAAAGATGAAAGAAACAGAAGTGAGTTATATGTGATGGTTGGTGTGTCACAACCTAATTAGTGCATTTGAATACTGGATTTGGAGGAAAAATATTGGGTAATGACTCTCAAAGTTTTTGGTGCTGTGCATGAATATATTTCTCATGACTCATCTGATGCATATTGGGAACAACATTGCCACACATAATGCTGAAAACGTTGTGGTTTGTGTCTCCAAATGACACACAAGAGTGTATTTTTGTGGCAAATCCAGGGCACAAACTGACTTATTGGGTAATGACTTACAAAGTATCCGGTCCAGGCCATGAATAATTTTGTCATGACTCCTATGATGCATATTGGTAACAATATTGCCCCACAGATTGCTGAAACTGTTGTGGTTTGTCTCTCCAAATGGCACACAAGAGAATATTATTGGTGCAAATCCAGGGCACAAAATGACTTATTGGGTAATGACAGGCAAAGTATGAGGTCAAGTCCATAATTGGAAGAACATTTACTACTTTGTATAATCCAATCACCAAAAACATACTTGAATGAGTGTCAAATGAAAATAATTCATAAGTTGTTTAATTGAAACGGAGGTGCTGTTTTTTATTATTCTCAGACAAAAAAAGGGTGCGGATATTACCAGTACTACTAGTTGTAGCTAATATTGCTATTGCGTGCAAAAAGGTACATAGTTGGGTACTGTGCAAAAAGTGTACGTAGGTAGGTAGTACCATACTGACCCAAGGGAGTTTCGAACCACTGACTGGCTACCAGATTCTACAGATGGGTTGGGGATTTAGATACATAACCTTTGTGTAATCACAATTTTCTCTTTGAAAAAATTATGGCGCGGGAGGGGTGGCGTGCACTCGTACATGCTTTACTTATATAGAAAATAAAGGCCGTGCACAAGCCAGGTACATGGAAGAAGTCAGGGTGCATAGCACACACAACACACACAAAATCACACACACATGAAAAACTGTATACACACAGAACCACCACACAAAACGCAACACATGCTTCTTGGTTGGCACAGTTTTTTTTGAAGCAGGGAAAATGAATGTTGTCCGACAGTCATGAACAACGGAACAACAGAACAATAAAGAAGAAACACCAGTCAGTGACAATAACGGCAACTTGTTGGAGATTCTATTTGTTTCTGATCTTTCTTTCTTTCATTTTTATTTTTATTGAAACAGAACAACAATCAAACGAACCAATGAAGGAAAGGAGAGCACTTAAGACAGAACAACCAATGAAACAGAACGGAACAATAGAACGGAACAATGGGACAACAACAGAATGGAACAACAGAAAAGTTCACACAAAAAAAACTGCACACACACGGAAAACTGTACATACCCCAAATCAAAACCACACAAAAAGCAACACATCCTTCTTGGTTGGCACAGTATTTAAAAAAATGAAAAGCACGGAAACAACAGATCGGCAACGAAAGAAAACAATGAGAAACACTGGTGAGTGACAATGGCAGCAATTTGTTGGAGATTCTATTGGCTTCTGATCTTTCTTCCTCTTAATTTTATTCTTCAGGAACCACAAACCAACAAAAGGACATAAGAAGGACAAAGGGATGAAACGGAATGACAAAACAGAACGATCAAATGGAACAGAACAGCGGAGCAAGGCAAGTGTTCGCTAGATTTTGCAAGAAGGTACAAACGTTAAGAGAAGATCCCGAAACGGGTAAAAATTTGGAGAAAATGATGCTGGAAAGATTCAAGTCAGAAAAAAACCCTACTGTATCAAAAGATGGTGGCACTGTTGCCAGTAGTCTTGCTGAAGAGGAAAATGAGGATGACAACTATATTGATCATGTATTGATGCAATTGCTTGGCCAATTGGAGGAAGTTTAGGCATTGTTGTCAGAATTGCTAGTGTTCATTGTGTAAGTCCATTCACTAATTTGACGCGGTTTGGTTCACACCTATGACACAGTTAAATCTTCGGGGAGAGTGATTAGGGTAAAAGGTACATGTCTTACATACATTGCATACCAGCATGGTTGTAAATAGTAGATTGTGTGACACAAATGACTAAAATGTACGGAAAGAAGTACTCGTACCTATCATACATATTTTGCATATAATACTACTAGACAAATTGTTGACCCGAATAATTCAACTGTAGTGGTAGTTAGTTGCAAGCGATGGTGTTAAATTTTAAGGGTTGTGTGTTTCGAGCCCAAGTGTTGAATTGTAAGGGTAGTGTGTCGCAAGCCATGGAGATACATTTTAAGGGTTGTGAGTCATGACCTTGCGTATTTAATTTTAGTAGGTGTGATTTGCGAACGTACAGGTAGGTTATATTAAAAATTAATAATAATTATTCATGACCCAAGGAAACAAATAATCGCGAACCAGGGATTAAGAGTTAGAAAAATGAGTATGATACGAAGCTACTGAATCACAGGGGGGGCTTGGTTGTGAGTCATGACCTTGCGTATTTAATTTTAGTAAGTGTGATTCGCGAACGTACAGGTAGGTTATATTAAAAATTAATAACAATTATTCATGACCCAAGGAAACAAATAATCGCGAACCAGGGATTAAGAGTTAGAAAAATGAGTATGATACGAAGCTACCAAATCACAGGGGGGGCTTGGTTGTAAGTCATGACCTTGTGTCTTTAATTTTAGTAGGTGTGATTTGCGAATGTACGGGTAGGTTATATTAAAAATTAATAATAATTATTCATGACCCAAGGAAAATATAATCGCAAACCAGGGATTAAGAGTTAGAAAAATGAGATGATACGAAGCTACCGAATCACAGGGGGGGCTTGTGTCAAAATTACACACAAGCAAGGGTGGCGAAAGTACCTTACGACGAAAAAAAAGGGTCGCGGGACA
This sequence comes from Pseudo-nitzschia multiseries, assembly GCA_037355745.1. NCBI lineage: Eukaryota > Bacillariophyta > Bacillariophyceae > Bacillariales > Bacillariaceae > Pseudo-nitzschia > Pseudo-nitzschia multiseries. Next base: position 21,015,487 of record CM074782.1, on the reverse strand, counting down.
GTTATCGGACGTACTATAAGGTGCTGAGGCTTTCTCCATGAGCATAGTCTAAAATGGTATTGTTGTTGTCTTGCAATGATAAATTCAATCTTGAATTTGAAGCTTGTTGCATCACAAGTGGCATGAATTTGTTGGAGAAAACATGTTGTGCACATTAGACTATCACGTCTAGTCCGTACCTAAGACACTTCCTGCCTCTGTCAACAAATAATATGACACTTGGTGGAATATGATTCAATTCAATTTTTACGATTCAATTGATTCGTACATACATACCGGTACCGCTGAATCATGCGCTTGATTGACGATGAATTCCAAGTAACGCAAAACAAAGTCGAGAGGCAAGAATAAAAAAACATCACACAAATAACACGGTTTTGGAAAATTGCTTCCCAACTATTGACGACGAGTTCCAAGTACTCGTACGAGTACAAATATCGTTACGCAAATCAAAAAGTGCTTTATTGAGTGATTCCCACCAGATGAAAACGAATAAAATTAATAGAAAAACACATAAAAAGTATGTGTTTTCTACATAGATTTATCCATTTCTGAATAAAAACTGTCAGTCGACATGTGTCCGACTGACAGTTTTTATTCACTTTTTTAACACTGAATAGATTTCAACGGAATCTTAAAATCAAACATTTCAGTCTTAATCAATCGTGTGCACCTCTTGCACCTCCCTTGCCGGCACACTTTTTTTGGTGATCATCGCTAATTTTGCTGAGCTGAAAAATTGCAAAGAGTACGAAAATACTACGAAAAGAAAGTCCAGAAAGAAACAGCAACAACAGTACGACTTGTCTCTCTAGCAAGAAATCAGCAGAAATTCAACTTCAACACTTTCTTTCCATCGAGCTGACGCAGGGCAAGGGCAAGAATGTCCTTCTACCCCTTCACTACAATTGCTCTTGTTGCTCTCGCTAGTAGTTTATTAGATGATTCAGATTCATCGGAAGATGAATCGATTCGAGGATCGCATCGATCAGAATGGTGGATTCGATCGATGCGCTCACAAAAACAAATACCATCCATCATAACAATCAACAACATGGCACCGACTGCTGCTGCACCGGCTGCTGCACCGACTGGCAGCAGTGGAAGGAAAGCCGGCATTGCCAACTACACAAAGCCCAAGTTGGAGCACTTGTTCAGATGCATGAGAAGTATCCTACCAATTGGCCCAGAAGAGTGGGACGCGGTTACAAGTCTACATGCTGAAAAATTTCCTGGTAGGGACACTGATTCAATCAGGAACAAATACATTCGTTTGTACCGGAAGAAGATGCCAACTGGTGATCCAATCCAGAAATGGGATGTTAAACAAGCCAAGGAAATCAAGTATCTGATTGGTGATAGAGCCTCCATTCTGAATGGAGAAGAAATATTTGATATTGAAACAGGGGAGTTTGTCCCTGCTGATGACGACGAGGAGCCATCCGGCCCTCCACCACTTCCACTTTGTCAACCAACTCAACCAACTCAACTGACTCAATCAACTCAAGAAACGACTCAAGGAGGAACGGAGGACAACAACCATCCCGCTCCACTTCTACTTGGTCAACCAACTCAGCCTACACAAATCGATGAAGTAGCAACGGAGCTTACTCCTACCAGTACCATTAGTGGTGGTGTCAGCACCAACAAAAAGAGAGCTTACGGTCGCAAAGCAGAGAAGGACACACATTTGATGAGTGTGATTGCTGCAGCATTGAGAGAGGGACGAGAAGATCGAAAGCTTCATCTGCAGGCATTGGAATCCCATCGAGCGGCATTGGAACTCCAGCAGCAACGCCGACAGGACAAGGCCGATGAAGAGAAGAAGGTGGCAGATTGAGAGAGGAAGTTGATGTTCCAGGTACTCGTTGGTCTTGCTAGTGATGTTGGTGCAAAGGACACTCCCAACGGGAAGCTCAAAAGAAAACTGGAACACCTTAGATTGTGTGCCGACGACAGCAGTGCCAACGACAGCAGTGACGAAAGCGATGGCGATGAGGACAATCGTTAGATGAATCGAATCGATCGATTAGTACCGGTAGGATCGATTAGTTAGTTAGTTAGTTAGTTAGTTAAAATAAAAGAATTGATTATTAGTTACTAAACTCAACAACACGTTACTAAACTCAACAACACTACCAATGTTGCTCCAAACAGAAACTTAGGCTACAAAGGCAGTAGAAAAACTCTATTGCAACACGTTGAAAGAGGGAAGCAAAACCACTAGAGGTGCGCTGGAGCAAAATTCTTCGAACGTGTTGTTGACTGCTCTAAATACGACTAATCGATCAATCAATCTATCGATCAATCCAAAACCACTAGAGGTGCGTCGGAGCAAAAATATGAGTAATCGATCCGACGTGATACAACTTGACTTCTCTAAGTAAATTTATCTAATTTGCTATTTGCTACTAATCGATAATCAATCGAATCTGCTACTAATCAATCCGATCGAATACAACATCTGCGGTTTCTGTTGGTACCAATCCATAGGAGAAAAAGCCTTCAGTTCGACTCATGTACGTGTTGAGTATGGTGTTGATTCCAATTTTAGCTGTCTGGAAGTTGTAGAGACAAACAAGGAGCTTCAGAATAATCTTTCTGTCTCCTGTTTCTTCCAAGAGAATGCTGTCCTTCATCCGGGGGAAACCCCCTTGGATCTGTCGCATTCCCCATTCAGAAAGCTGTCGGACGCTGGTAGCAGCGCGATTCACTAAGAGATCTGCTGCATTGAAAGGATCATGTTGGGAACTCCGCATGAGGAATGGCTTTCTAGAAAGTTTGAAAGCTGAATCAACAATAAGCTTTGCTAGATATTTATCATACATGAGCTCCATCTTTTCATAGAGGCCATAGTCGGCTTGAGTACTATCATGCCAACAACCTGGAGCATTCAAGATGCAGCCCCGGATCCTCCCGTCCGGAGCAAAGATGAAAACACTGTTGACGTATGTCCCACAAGTCCAACCATTGTAGTATTGGTTTTGCTTCATCCAGTTACCAGACTGTTGGATATGGAGTTTGAGCCCATCGCAGGCACCCCACACTCTGTGAGGTCCTAACACAGGATACTTTGCAGCAATAGCATCGACGTATTGTTGAATCTCTTCTTCATTTGGCAAGCAAACTTTTGCAGCAGGATGGTGTTGTAATGCAGAAAGAAGGACCTTGCGACCGAATTTCAGCCATCTGTACATAGGAGAAGCTGTTAATCCAAACGCTAGAGCAACTGCTCTTGCTGCTGATCCTCTGGTTCGGAACCAGAATAAGACAAGACCAAGGCAGCCAGTCGCATCGAATTGGTTTGTTGTGGAACGGATCTTCTTCTGTCTAATAACTCCAGTGTTCTTATCGACAGTGTACAAATTGTAGAGTGGCTCAAATAGATCTAAGAGCTCCCTGAATACTACATGATCAACGCCACAACAGTTTAGAAGGGCTTGATCGTTGCCAGATTGGTACAGATAAATAAAAGGAGATTGAGTGTATCTCTTGATTGCAATTCTAGGAGTTCTACAATCCCTTCTTCTCTTATCTTCCTCGCCAAGCAGTGGATTGTTGTAATCGGGGGTTAAGTAGTTATCCTCATAGTATTGTTCTAGTAACTCCAGGGCCATGGTGATTGTCGTGTTTCGCGAAAGGAGAGTCTTTCGAAAAAGAGTGTTTTGCGAAAGAGTGCTTGCTGGAGAGCAATGTGAGTGAGTTAGCGAGGATAGCTACTACTAGTAATTTTACCAGCAAAGCCAATCGATATGGTACATAGAAAATTCTGAAAATTTCAACTGCCGGCCATCCTTGAATACTTAACAGGCTTGCTTGCCAAAATAGGCCGGTAGGTAGCGCGGGTAGTGATTAAACAGACAGTTACTGTTTCTTCTTTAGGGATTCCGAATTCCAAATTTGGCAGTTAATAAAAGTATTCGTCCGTTGGGTGTGATAAAAAAGTATTCATTCTATATACTTTTTATTAACTTTCGATTCCATTCACTTTCATCTGGTGGGAATCACTCATTGAATCGTACGGTACCCCGGTACCGTACGGTACACTTGATTAACTTGATCTAAAACAGATCTTAATCGTACAAATTAGGATTTTTTGATCTATTCAGCGTCACGAGGTTAAATCTTATGGTTTTGTGCAACCATACTAAAAGGAGAGTTTGCTACCAAAACAAAATAATTATTTGGATCCTGTTTTAAATGTTTTTAGTCGTAGCATTTTGTACCACGGCTACTCGATTAAAAATAGATTTTTTTAATATTTCTACTTTTTCCCCCCAACTATTAAGTTCCTTTCGTGTCTAGCATACGGTAGTGGAGGTACGAATCGGGAATAATGAGACCTCGACAAGTTACGTAGGTACTATTCATACGTACAATATGAGGCTCATTCTTATGATCGAACGACTCATTCTTACGATCGAGATTCGATACTTAACACTAGAAGAAGAATCGATCGTCACTCGAGTTCGATACTTAGTGATCCAAGAAAGAACACACACCAGAGATTAGCATATGCTATCTTTTATAAAGTGTGCTGTTTTCAAGAAAAGACAGCATCAAGAAGGTTACGTTGTCAAATTAGGGGTAGTGTTAAACGTTCACTTAACAACTCAACCAATTATGACCCCTGTCCACGTACCCGTATCGTAGGATTAATAATTACTTCGGTACGAAGTAGTTGTTGTTCTCGACGAAATCTCAATCAGGGGTCATTATGACCCCTGATCTCAATTACTGAGTACGAGTAGCGGATTCACGATGCGCTGAAACTTGTATGGTGTGTTGCGTGGATCCAAGCGTTGCGGGCGGGTCATTTCTAAATATCCAAAAAGCTTTCGCCGGGGGCAGAGCCAGCAAAAAGCCTTCACAGGAGCAAAAGTGTCACAAACGGTTACGGTACGATCTTCAAGGGAGAAACAAATGATTTTTCGTAATACTTCATGTAAATAACAATAGAAATAGAAAGACGATTTCAACATGCCAGACAACAAACTTCGATGTGCTTTGGTCTACCGCATTGAAAGCGGCGGAAATGCTGTTTGCATTGCAAAATATGATTACGCCGGACAGTACGAAGGAGCAGGTTCGACTCTGTATAGTGGAAAGTCCTACGCCGAGGCTGTTGGAGATGTAGTCACAAACGACCCACCTTCTGGGCTTTCAAAGAATGCAACTCTTGGAGGATTCAAGGTTGTCCAGTCGGATCAGCATCAAATCGTTTACGGAGCGGATATTGATGGCCTATGTAAGTCCCTTCGTTTCGAATCTGAATCACGGCGACGGCGTATCGTGTTTTCTGTATCCATGTGCCTGCAACGACAAACACAACTACGTGCATTCTTTGTACCGCGTAAACTTGGTGAAATGGCCGACGAAGAGTTTCTTTTAGAATCGTTCCAACGATCAAATTGAGGAAATGGCTGAATAAAATCATTTTTTGTCACCGAAATCTGTCCTCGTGTGAAAACTGACTTCGTACCGCAGGCTGTGCTACCATTTCCGGTACAGATTATCCTTCTCGCGTTTCTATTGGTATGTTGCAGGACCTATATACTGATTTCTCAGCGAAGTTCGGCGATGCTGCCAAGACTGCTAAGGAAAACTCACTATCGAAAAAGGCCAAGTCAGTTCTCAAAGAAGTGTGCAAAAAGTATGAAGACCCGGCCGCAGTTGACAAGATGCAAAACGTTTTAGGACAAGTCGATGCTGTGAAGGGTCAAATGCAAGCTAACATTGCTAATATGCTCGCAAACACCAACAAGGCTGAAACCATGTCCCAAAATAAGGATTTAATGGAACAGGCAAACGTCTTCAAAAAGAGAGCTACTGATGTGAAGAAACACATGAGATGGAAGAACATGAAGATGACTCTTATCCTTGGCGGTATCATTACTGTCATTGTTCTCTCAATTACTCTCCCTTTGGTGACATAGCAAAGGACCTTATTTCTTCTTTCTATTTTGGTGAAGTTGAGGTTGTGCATCACTTGGGGCGAGCAATAACTAACCAAAATACCTGCTGTTATCGCCCATGGAACTTTGACAAATTGTTATATCTTGGGTTTTCATGCCTAAGACTATTATTTGGTAACTTTTAGACACTTCAGAGCATTATTATTTTATGACATAACGATCTTTTTTTCGAACTTGTAGTATGGATGCAACCTTTTTCTATTTTGAACAATAGAAGCTCGGCGGCAAGTGCGCATTAATTCAGTCAATATCATGTTTCTCAAACACCATCACTTTTTATAATCAAAATTTAGCTGCAGGTCTTGGTTGCTTCGCCTTCTTTGAAATGGGCTGAATGATTTTGCCCGATCGAGTTAGGATTTCGGGACGAGTCATGGTTTTGAATGAACTCGAAACGTTCCATTCTTTCCCAACTCCACCTAGCATGGCCTGTTCGTACTCGGCGCGAGAGGCGTATGGGTGAGGAACATCAGCAAGCATAAAGTTGTTTACCGTCTTTTTCAGCCGTTTTTTGTTGATGATGACATCCGGCTTGTAATCATCGAAACGCTTTCGCTTTTCTTCTTTTTTCTTCGGAGCTTGTAACTTCTTGGGCAACCTTCGAGGTCTAGGAGGAGGTGCTCCCTGGCCAGTCCACGAGCCCCACCCTACGACCTCGTCCGAAGCATTTTTCTCTTTTTCAACCTTGCGAGTGGGATCGTTTTCGGCGACTATAGCTTCCTTCTCTTTCTTGAAATCTTGTTCGATCTCCGATTCATTCTGACCTACAAATGCTCTTCGCACGAGTTCTTCTTGAGTCAACATTGAGATCTTTTTGTCATCACTATTTGCGACTTCTTCTGAAAGCGATATTCCTCGTGGTTTTCCACGTTGTTTGGCAGAATTTCGAACCTCGTCAGCATCCAAGATGTCGGTAGCTCCCTCAATGTCAACCACCCCTTTGCGCTTGGCTTTCTTTGCCGACTTGTCGCTTGGGGCATTTTCTGAGCTAGATTTCATCCATGGATTAGCTTCATCGCCATCTTCAGCAACAACCCGCTTTGTTCCTGCTACAGAAGCCTTCATAGTTTTGTCCTTCGATTTTTTCTTCACAATTCCTTTAGATGAAGTGTTGCTTTGATCTTCGGCCTTTGATGAGACTTTGTCGAATTCCATTGTCGCAACGTACTCGCTTGTTCCGCTGTTGGTAACAGTTTGGTCGTTAGTTTCTGAATCACTGCTGTCGTCGTTAACATTGAGATCGATCTCAATACCGTTGCTGGTGGCAATCGCGTTTGAATTACCGAATGCCAGAGATGATGCGACAAGCTCTCCTTTTTCAAGCACGTTGCTCATCTCTTTTGCTGATAACATCTTTACTTCCTTTTTCTCGTCCTCATCGTTTTCATTTTCTTCGTTCTGAACAATGTCGTCGTAATCGTCTATTTCATTGCCCTCGAGTTCCCCAAGGAGTTTCCGTGCTTCTTCACGAGCCTGCTCTCTTTGCTTTTGGACTCCCTTTTGCATGAAGGATAATTTGAAAAGGCCAGTCTTCCCGTGTGTTGGATCAGAGTCGTCTTCGGTTTGTTGCAGAACCTTACGGGCTGATTCAAGTAGATTTTCTTCGTCAGAATTCTCGCTATCCTCGTCTTCGCTACCCATCATCTTGCGTCGGAGATCGTCTCCTCTTTTCAGTTGAGCCGAAAGGGCACGTCTGGTGTCAACGTCAACATTCTTTCCTCGCTTCAGGATGCGCTTTGCCCATTTGCTTGTGTTTTTGTGAGCAAGTGTCATGCGTTCTTGAATCCTTGCAACTTCTTCTTTCTCTTTCAATTCTTGAGCAAGATCTTGGTCCTCTTCCATCGCGGCCTCCATAGCAGACTCTTTGAGGCGATCGCGCTGTTTCTTTCTAATCTTCCGGTACTTTTTGGATTTGATTTTTTTCATCTGATGTCTCTTTCGTTCATGATAAAACATGAGAGCTCTAATTTGGGCGAGTTGGCCGCGTCTCTTCTTATATTCCTCCATCGTAAGACGATTGGCGCCCAAATCGTCTTGCAACGCTTCCTCTTCCTTCTTGAGAACAGCTTCCTCGTCCTGTTGGCCTGCTTCTTCGAGTGCTTCTTCGATTTCCTTTTCAAAGTCGGTCTTTGCTTTAAATTTATCCACCAATATATCCCGAGTCAATCGTGTTTTTTCTTTGGGTTTGAAATCCAAGGATTCTGCCTTTCGATTTTCCTGTATGATGTCGACCCATCTGGAAATATCTTTCGACCGAGCCTCGTAGACCATTTTGCGCTCCGTACGACTCGAAATTTTCTTGTCCAAAGGTGCCGGCGTGGTCGAGGGTTTCGAGGACAACGATTTCTGCAAATCTCGGAAGCCTTGCGTGTCTTGAATTCCCTCCATCAAATTATCCAGTGTGAGACCTTTCTTGGAAATTGAACCGGAATACTCGGATTCGGGGATCTTGACCATTTGCGCCAAAGAGAGCTTTCCGTCCTTTCTTCCGTCACCACTACCAGCATAATCAAGTTTGTTGAGTAAATCGAGCATATACTGACCGCCATCTTCTTCTTCTTCTTCGTCGTCGTCCTCCTCATCGTCGTCGTCTTCTTCGTCTTCTTCACTCGTTACTTCGTCCTCGGAAGAAGATGCCGAAGACTTTTTCCCCTTTTCATCGATTTTGTTGTCCTCTTCGTCGTCCTCATCATCATCGTCCTCATCATCGTCCTCATCATCATCGTCCTCTTCGTCGTCACTTCCGTTATCAAAAAAGTGCCCATACAGCCGTTCATCTTCCGAATTGAAGGCCTCGTCTTCGGGAATTTCCTCGTCATCCGAATCATTGATATGATCTACAATTTTAGGTGTTCTCTGTTCATCCTGACTACAATCCGCATCATCGGACGCTGCAGCAGTGGACTTTTTCTTCCCTCGTCGTCCCATAGCTAACCTTTCAATCGCACTCGTGTCGGATTTGAAACAAAAGTTAGCCTCCAAACGCCTACGGTTACCGTATCTCGTTCCTTTCCACTTGTTGCAGAATAGACGTAATTAATAGCGTCTTTTGAGCGTTCACGCACTGGGCCTTTTCCTGGGGGAAATCAGGGAACCGAGCTATGATTACGTACCATACCATACAATACCGGTACGAGTGCCGGTTAAAATATTTTCTGTACCGTGATACCAACCAACACGAAAAATACGATTCCGAGTTTTGACTGGTGACGACCCCGCTGGTGAATCGAATATGGAGGGAAGACAGACTTTCCTGTCCTGTCCTGTGGTATTCCAACGCTCACGATTGAAAATTACCCACGATTCAAGAAAATCTGAAATACAATGCCACGCAAGCCGGTCTTCAATATTGAAGACTGGATGAAGAACATATCCAAATTCTTCATGTGCTTCTCTATGTGCAATGTACGTTGGATTTCGATTCAACGCCTTTTTACTGTTACAACCCTTTTTTACTGTTGCAAGCTTTCTCAACGGCTCCTCGGAGTAGTTGACAGAGCTAGCTCACAATCTTAGTTTTTAACCAATACATAAACCTTATTTTAGTACCTCCTTATTTTAGAGGCGTACGACACTGTTTAAACAGTCGAATAACCGCTTCGACCCTTTCTACCGGTAAAGACTACTTCAACTACCCGAATAAAAATTACCACTACACAACTAACAACCGATCCGAAGATTGTCCAGTAACAATAAGAAGACCAGTATGTCTTACTCAGTCATTCCCTTCAAGTATGACTTTGATCAAGAGACTGTTGAAAAGATTGAGTACAAGATTACTCAAGAAATCAATGGCTCCCAAGAAGTTACCAAGATTAAAATCCCTTTGATTACTGCAGGATCAACCAAATTACAAATTCTTTTCACCATCGATGCCTTCATTAGATCTAAGAAGACTCTCAACCTAACCACAGGACCAAGAATCTATGACAAGTTTCTAGACCTCCTCAGAGACTACACCGACAATAGCTGGTGGAACAGCTATGTAACAGCCAATGTTCCACAGAGAACTGTGGACAACTTCCAGACTACAGTGGAAGCATTCATCAGCTTCAAATTCAGCAGCAACGTCGATGCCTACCAGAATCATAAAAGATTCCTCTCCAATATTAAGAAGACAACCTCCATGACTGTACACCAATTTGTAGCACAAGTCAACTTCCACAACCATGTTATTCTCCCATTACTACCGGGACATCCTTCACAAAATGCAGCGATCAATGAAAGTGACTTCAAGAATCTAGTCTTTGAATCGATGCCAGAGGACTGGAAAGACCTCTATCAACTTAACCACTCTCCCCATAGAGATTCGCTCTCTGAAATGATGATAAAATTCGAAAGATTCCAATCTGTACAGAATAAAAACAAGAACAAGAAATCAGACAACCAGTCTCAAAACAACAACAACAGCAACAACAATGCCAACAACAACCGTAACAACCGAAATGGAAACAACCGCAACAATCGAAACAACAGAAACAATCGGAACCGAAACAATAACAACAACAACAACAACCATAACCAACGCAACAACAACAACAACCAACGCAACAACAATCAAACCAACAACAACAAAGGCTCTACTAGGATCTCGAACGACTCACCGTGTCCTATCCACCCTGGTACCAATCACACCTGGGGACAATGCTACACCAACAAGTATGGCACCAATTCCAATCAGTCCAATAACAACAGAGACAATACCGACTCGCATGTGAACGATCGCAGCAGCAATCGATCCACTACCTCTTCCCACAACAGTAACTTCAACGAACCAGAGCAACACATGTGTGTCTTCATCAATGAACCAGAAGAAACCATCCCTGCTACTCCTTGGCCGGATCTCTTCCATGTTGATATGGATATCGATGAAGAATACTACAACTCGGATCTTCAAAGATTTCCCTCTGAAAAGACCAATTCCGACAACAACAAGCAAGAGGTTGCTCCCAGCAACACAGATGTCGACCTTGCTCCAACCACAGTAAGCGTCTGCAATTCCATCAATGGATTCCTTGGAAAGTACTACTTGAAAACCCTCTTCGATTCCGGATCAACCGACAATCTCATAGTGGAATCAGCAATTCCCTCTGGAATCAAGAAGAACCTCCTAGACCAACCAATTCAAATGCAAACAACAAATGGCAAAACCACTTGCAACCACTATGTAACCTTGGAGAACACCATATTCCCAGAACTATCGTATTCCATGAAAGTCCTACAAATCAAATGCTTTGTTGTCTCTCAGAATATCAACTACCACCTCCTTATTGGAAGGAAAACCATGAGAGATCTTGGAATGAAAATGGACTTCGAGACTTGTACCATAGAATGGTATGAGAAGACAATGGACTTCCATCCTCGCAATTACTTTGACAACAAGTCCTTGCTTCACAAAGTTATGTCCGCAGAACCACATGCAATTGCGGAAAGTTACTCCAACCAATCAATCCAACAGTCTTATGTAGATGGAACCACCAAGTATGAGAAAACTGACCTCCACAAGCTTGTCACCGACCAAACCCATCTCTCCTACCAAGAGAAACAAGCCTTGTTACCAATACTTCTCCAAAATGAAGAACTTTTTGAAGGCTTGAACGATAAAGAATTAGGTATTTTCCCTAATCAAACGTTCCACATTGAACTGCAGCAAGGCGCAACTCCATATCATATAAAACAACCCTATTCCATTCCGCTGCACCAACAAGAAGCAGTAAAGAAAGAAATCGATCGACAAGTGAAACTTGGCATCCTAGAAAGGTGCTATGCAACCGAATGGGGAATGCCAACGTTTGTAGTGCCCAAACCAGATGGCTCCTGCCGACTCATCAGTGACTTTCGAGAACTCAACAAAGTAACCAAGAAACTTCACTATCCACTCCCAAAGCTCCAAGATATCTTCCACAGAAGAAGAGGCTTCAAATATGTCACCCTTATCGATGTCAGTATGCAATTCCACACCTTCAAACTCGATGAGGCCTCCACCTGGCTTTGCGTCCTTGTTACTCCATTCGGAAAGTTCAGACTCCTCCGATTGCCAATGGGCTTCCTTAACTCTCCAAGTTGGGCCCAAGGGTGTATGGAACAGATGCTCTCCCATCTGAAGGACATTGAAGTATACATCGATGATATTGGTATCTTCTCAGATACTCTCGAATCCCATTGTAAATCAGTCTCTTCTGTCCTCTCCTTACTGAAGTCCCACAACTTCTCTGTCAAGCCCTCCAAGTGCCACTGGTTTCAATCCCAAGCTCCGTGGCTCGGCCACATCATCTCCCGAGATGGTATTCGTCCCAATCCAAACAAGATTGCTCCCATCCTGAAACTTGCTTTTCCCTCAACAACAACCCAACTTCGATCCTTTGTTGGGATGATCAACTTCTATCGAAACTTCTATCCCAAACGCGCAGAGGTCCTTGCACCCCTTACCGACCTCTCTGGAAGAGCCAAAGGAAAAATCTCTCCAACTCCAGAACTACTTGAAGCTTTCAACAAAGCCAAGTCCCTCATTGCCAAAGACATCCTCCTTGCCTTTCCTGATCCAAACAAGCCTTTCCACGTCTATACTGATGCTTCTGATTACCAGCTTGGCGCTGTCATCCTCCAAGATGGCAAAATCATCCTTTGTTTCTCCAGAAAACTCAACGCCGCTCAACGGAAATACCCAACGGTCGATAAAGAGATGCTCTGTATTGTAGAAGTCTTCAAAGAATTCCGCACCATTCTTTGGGGCGCTGAAATCATCGTATGGACAGACCATATCAACTTAACTCGCCAAAACCTCACAAGCCATAGAATTATGACTTGGCGCATGCTCCTTGAAGAATTTTCCCCAGTATTCAAGTATATCAAAGGCAAAGACAATGAGCTTGCTGATGCTCTCTCCAGGCTACCACACCAGCAAGACCCTCCCGAGAAGAAGAAGGAGTTCTTCGGCCCTCCAACCGATCCAACGGATGATTCGGACCTTGCAACTGCTGACTCAACGGACTCCGACGACCTTCTCTCTCTTTCTGACTTGTTTCTTAACTACCCAGAAGACATTCCCATGTATCCCTTAGCTTTCGATCAACTCGCCCAAGATCAAGCAGCCAACGACGATATTGCTACCAATCCCCGGTACACAACTGAAAACTTCAACGGCACCGACTTGAAAGTTGTAGACTCCAACGGTCGACAGAAAATTGTACTCCCTCCAAACAGGGTGCAAGCCACCATCAAATACTACCACCACGTGCTTGGCCATGCCGGCGCAGAACGACTGTATCGAACCATCAACCAATTTGTATATGCCGCAAACCTGAAGGACCAAATCAATGCCTTCTGCAAAACGTGTGACACGTGCCAACGATACAAGAATAGCCACCAAAACCACGGACAGCTCCCTACCAAAGAACACCAGTATGTTCCTTGGGACACCATTGCAATCGATGGAGTAGGCCCTTGGAAAATCAAGATCCCTGGCCATGGAACAGTCTCCTTCAATGGCTTTACCATCATGGACATGTGCACCAATCTCCTCGAGATCATCCGAGCTCCACAAGTAAATCCAACCGGCCTCATGGCAGTCCATGCCCTCGACAACGGCTGGCTCTCCAGATATCCCAAACCAGTAAATTGTATTATTGACCAAGGAACCAACTTCATGAGTAATGATTTCCAACTCCACCTTGCCAACCTCGGAATCAAAGCCAAGGTTTGCTCCGTCCGCAACCCTCAATCCAATGCAGTACTTGAACGCGTCCACGATACCATGAAGTCTGCAATGAGAACCGAACTCAATACCAACCCTCCACAGACTCTCCAAGAAGCGACTGATATCATTGACAGCATCTTTGCTTCTGCTCAGTTTGCCGTTAGATCAACCATCAACAAAACATTTGGAATGACACCCGGCGCCCTTGTATTCCACAGAGATATGTTCCTACCAATTCCGGTAATTACTGACTTGGCCATGGTCAGAAACAAAAGACAAGCTCAAATCGACAAGAATGCTATGAAAGAGAACAGCCACAGGAAGCTTCATGATTACAGTGTAGGAGATCAAGTTATGGTGAAAAATGAAAAGCAAATTCCTGGAGCTTTTGAAGCAAGAAGCAAAGGCCCCTACACCATACAGCAAATTCACACAAATGGTACAGTTTCCTTTCTCTTACGAAATCAAGTAATTCAACGCATGAACATTCGGAACCTCAAACCGTATCACACCAACTAAAAATTTCTTATCTAAGGAATACTGGTCGCACACGACTAACAAAATTCTGTGCCACCAATCCAACTTTTACGAGAAGGAGAAGAGTGTGGTATTCCAACGCTCACGATTGAAAATTACCCACGATTCAAGAAAATCTGAAATACAATGCCACGCAAGCCGGTCTTCAATATTGAAGACTGGATGAAGAACATATCCAAATTCTTCATGTGCTTCTCTATGTGCAATGTACGTTGGATTTCGATTCAACGCCTTTTTACTGTTACAACCCTTTTTTACTGTTGCAAGCTTTCTCAACGGCTCCTCGGAGTAGTTGACAGAGCTAGCTCACAATCTTAGTTTTTAACCAATACATAAACCTTATTTTAGTACCTCCTTATTTTAGAGGCGTACGACATGTCCTGAACACGTGAATGAACGAATCCTGGCAGCTGAGGATATTAGGTAGTTTCTCTGTTTCTCTTACTTTCTCCTGGGTCCTGTTACAATACGTCGGAAATACCACAAAGGTGGTATTTAGCCTGGGGCTACTGTGGCTCGTAAGTAGGAATAGGTACGGTTAACGATACATACCTTTAATGACTATTCCTACTGTTTTTAGATGTAGAAATCATGTGGTATCCCTCAAAAAGTAGGGGTACGCGACGCATTTTCATATACAGAATTGTTGCATTTTTAGTGGTATAAGACTCCGTGTAACTCTTAAGGAAATACCACAAATACCACAAGTACTTTACATGACCGTTGTTCTTCAGCCGTTTCTTTCTAAGAAATCTCCATTGAGGTGCTTGAAAAACTCGCTAAAATTGCTCACTTAATTTTGCTCACTTTATGCAATATCGTACTACCCGTACGATATCTATCCTCCGCACGAGTACCGAAGAATACGACCAAACAAACAGCAGCAACCACAGCAGCAACCGCACAGATGCAAGCCCACAGCACCGATGCTGCAAACCTAGCGCTTATGGAAGCGGATGCTGAGCAGCAAGATGAAGAGCAAGAGCAAGCCGCAACGGGAGGACGAGGAGGAGGACGGGGAGGACGAGGACGAGGAGGACGAGGAGGACGGGGAGGAGGACGAGGATTGACTGGAGGAAGAGCAGGACGAGGATCGACCAGAGGAAGAGGAGGACGAGGATCCACGACAACAACGGCTGCTGCTGGTGGAGGACACGGACGAGGAGGAAGAGGACGCGGACGCGGACGCAGATCAACAACAACAACAACAACAACAACAGTCGCTCCTGGAGGAGGACGCGGACGAGGAGGAAGAGGAAGCGGGCGCGGGCGTGGGCGCGGACTAGCAGCTTTAGCAGCAGCAGCAGCAAGACAAGAATCAGCAACAGCAAGAGCAGCAGCAGCAGCAGCTGAGGCAGCTCGAATTGGCCAGCCGATCCCCCCAGCAACAACCGCGACAAGAACACGCGCACCACGAAGCATACGACGCAATCGTATCCTCCCCATTACTGAAAACTCAATCAATGCCCCAACCCAGCTAAAGAGATATTACACTATCTTTTGCAATTTGATGGAGCACAAGGCAGGTCACAAATTCCCTGACAACTATGTATTTTCCAATGAGGAGAAAGCAGCAATTACACCAGAGGATATCTACAAATTCATGGCTTTGAAATCGTATGGAAGAGAGGATCCTACTGGTGATGACAATCCAACCCTGGGGAGGTCTTCTACCCTTACATACTACAAGAAAGCTATCTCGCAATTTATGGTATCCCAATCAGCATGGTGCGAAGCAACTCTCAGGGGGAACCCAACAAAATCGCGCCATGTGAATGACCTTGTCAAAGCTGTTCACAAGAAAGAAACTAGAGGCAGTGGAGTGCCAAGCTGTGCTGATAGGGAGTGTACTTCTGAGGAATTCATGCAGATAGTGGATATGATTTTCACCCAAGGACAGCCTATGGAAAATCTGCGTCACCAGGCGATGCTAAAGTTCCAGCTTCATCTTATTGCTAGAATGGACGACACATCGCATGTACAGAAGAAGAACCTGCAAAAGAGCCTACGATTCCCAAATTATCTTTGTATTAGATTGAAATGGTGTAAGAATGTTCAAGATGAAAGGGGCTGTCCACAACAGCTATTAATTGGATCAATGAATTCAAAGTATTGTGTTTTGGTTGGGCTGGCTGTGTTCCTAGAGAAATGGCTAGCTTCAGGGGAAGGCATTACCAGTCAGTGGTTATTCAGTGATGGCACAACAAATGCTAATGATCCAGAAGATTTGCAGGCTGAGGAAGCGTGCCGCCAGAAACACGCATATGCAGATGCAGTGTCAGCCTGTATTAAGAGTTCTGTGTTTGAACGCGAAGGACCTGGTAAATTAGGAACACACTCTATTCGAAAGTATGGTACCAGTAAAGCCCGAATGTCAGGGGCCAGGTATGAGGATGTAGATTGTCGTGCGCGATGGAAGAATCCCAATATGCAAGGCAGGTACACAGCAGTTCAATTGGATTGGCCTGATATCTCTGCAGCGGTAAAACTTTGTGGTGGAGGCCCCTGTATTTACAAAGCAACAGAGGGCAGTGGTGTGACCGGTGACTGGCTACTGGCTGATGTTGTGCCAGCAATCAAGGCCCAGGTTGGTCCTGGAGTTGGTAGGATTCTTGGGCTGGCATTGCTGTGGGCAACGTTCGATGCTCATGCAGCAGATTTGGTCCCCCCTGATATCAGACACCAAGTCACGGCAAAGTACATCCAACTTGAAGCTGGGCTTGCAGATGGGGTGAATCCAGTAAAGAAGGTGATGGTCTTTGCATCAGAGCACGGAGGGTGTGTTAGCCTTGATGAGATAGAGGATAACATGGATGATTTGATGACGCGGTCGGGACAGCAGTGGAGGAACAGTATCTATGCCAAGCTGTCCTCTAATCAGGTAGAACTTGGAGAGCTGAGGAATTTTGTCATCACTAACATGGCTCAGCTGAGCCGGCAGAATAAAACGATTGAAGGTATTCTTCGGCACATGGCTGCAGCTCCAGCGCGTCGAGTTGGAGGGGTAGTAACACTTGGTGGTCGTCAGGCAACTCGGCTTGGCACTCCTCGTGTCCAGCCCCCAGCATTGCTTGGAGACTGTCCAAGGTCCCTTGCTGTGCTCTGGGATGAGTATGTGAATGGAATAGGAGGGAGGAAGCCTGCAAGGGAGTTCAGCCGGCACGAGCGTGGTGTAAACAGATACAAGTACACGAGGCGGCTTGTTGTTTGGAAAGTGATTGAGAAGCTGTTGGACCATGGGCTCAATCTTGCAACAGCAATCAGTCGGATTCACTCTGTGTATGGAAATGTATCAGTGACTCGGATCATCAACCAGCTTCGAAAGGATGAAGGTCGGGGAGGGAACAACAGGCTGTATCGGTAGGCGTTGGCATTGGCAGCGGCGTCGGCGTCTGGTTTATTGTTGTGTGTTGGTGTGTGATGGCGTTGATCTTGCTGGAGAGCAAACCCCCCTTCTTGTTGTTGCTAGGGGGGATTTGCCCTGTAGATTTTAGTGCAGTGTAACACGTTGGTTGGCACCTAAGTCCAATTGTAATGAAGCTCGCCCTGCTTGCTCTTCTTTGTATCGATCCATTGTCATTGTCGTCACCATCTTGTTAGCCGTTCGATTGGCATTCGAGTTCGATTGGCGTTCAATTGCCATTCCATTGCCATTCCAAGTCGAAAAATCAGTAGAGGACCATGATGGTGTTCAAATGTGGTAGTATTTGTACATGTCCACCCTCATCTTCCCTTCTATTGGAGGGGAAACAGATGGGTCGGAGAAGGGTCGTCGACAATGACGTCGTATCTTTGTGTGTTATTCGCAGTAGAATTGTCGTTCGAATACCCTTCCGGATCGAAAACCAAGTAGAGGAATGTGTAGGTATTTGAGTTGGTGTCATTTTGTACTATTTGTATGGTGGCGGACCCTCATGGTCTGTTCTATGGAAGGAGAAACAGAAGGGCCGTCGAAGGGTCGTGAAATTAATGACATTGGTGATTTCGACGATCGGACTTCCCATCAAAAAAATTGTCTTAGGAGTGAGTTTTTCGGTGTGTTTTCAGGGTCTTTTCACTTGTTCTTTTTGTGAAGAGACTTCAGTGTGCGGAGCACACACATGTACATTACCCGTAGACTTGTACATGGTTTTTGTACTGGGTATTTATTGTGGTATTTTTACAACGTACACTCACAGTACCGGTACGAGTACCGTACCGGTAACATCTAGTACTGGTATCGTGACTGTTTGTAGTACGTACTCGTACAGTACCGGTACTTTATGACCCTTTTCCGGGCAGGTACCGGTACATACCGGTACCTATTTCATTGTAACGGGCTATCGGTTCAGTACATGGATTAGATTCCGAGTAACGATACGATTAAATTGTGTTACCGTAGCGTAATTACGGTACATACCGTAATTACGAGTAATCTTACCCGGTACAATGATTTGAGAATTACAAAGTACATCCGTCGGATCCGTGTGCCATACCGGTACCATACCAATACCGTACCGTAGTTGCAGTTTCAAGGTTTTGTTCAAAGTGGGAAACTATCGACCTTGGTCGTTTTGTACGGTGTCAATAGATTATCCAAGACAACTTCCTAAGCAAAGAATAGCACCAGCAACTAGCTCAATGAAGGCGTTGACTTTGCTCAGAGTGCTGGCAACTCTGTTTGTAGTTGTTCCAACAGTGACTTCTCAGGAATGCGGAGCCGATGGCAGTTGCGACGGTCACGAACGATGGTACGTACGACTCACTGTTTCACACTTAGAGAAGTTTTCAAACCGGACCGATTTGTTTCCTTCTCACAAAATACTGTACCTGTAATCAATCCATTCGTCTTGTTTTTTTCTTTTCAAAAAAGTCCGACATGGAGAGATGAGGGAGAATGGTAGGTGATGTGCGATCGACCAGAAGAAAAACAGAGATGATACGACTGCAGTTTTGTAGCTCTCCAATTGCTACCGTACTAACACAACAATTTTTTGCGCTGTACTCCACCCCACCGTCCAGCTATCGGAGCCCAGTTTACATGAAAAACGTTTGCTCGGTCTCGTGTAAAAACATTAATTTAGCTCCAGACCGGAAGAAGGGTTGTAAAGATGTTCACAAAAATTGCCCTGTTTGGGAAGAATTAGGCGAATGCGAAACAAACACTTGGGTCAAAAAATATTGTCCGTTGTCCTGCGGTAGGTGCAAGCTTAAGGATGCTGTAGATAGCACAAAAGTGAAGACTCTGTGCGCCGATCATAATAAAAATTGTGGAGTGTGGGCGGTAAGATTTAGAACATATTTCCGGGGGGGGGTGTTGGGGGTGGGGGGTTGTTAAATGAAAGGGATGAACAATGTACTCTTGGTTTTGGAATGGATACTTTTCTTATGAGTTTCGGTTGCAACCCGGCTGTTACACAATACTATAGGATGCGGGTGAATGTGACGCTAATCCAGGTTACATGCTTGATGCCTGTCGAAAGGCCTGCGGTGTTTGCGAGAATACTGCAACAAAACCGATTCGACGCAAAATCGAGAATGTTGTCGATGAATCCAAATTGCCGGTAGTAAAAGATCTACTTCGGAGTACTGGTAAATTGGGGACCGTCCAAACTGCTGAAGGCTCTAATCTAGAATCAGTCTTGGAGACAATACAGAAAATGATGGATTACTTCGAGAGTGATGACTACACGTCGCTTCCTATAGAAGTAAAAGCAAACTGCAAAAACAATGTATGTTCCTTGAAGTCTCGACGGAACTAATCAGCAACAGAAACGCTTTCTCTTACCCTTTCTTCGTTCCGTTGCCTTTTAGGAAGCGCTCTGTTCGTTCTGGGCTACAATTGGGGAATGTGAATCCAATAAATCGTACATGAAGGTACAGTGTGCGCCAGGTACGTCGAAAGAGCTTTGCGCTCATGATATCTCGAACTCGGAACAAAAACTCTAACACAACTTGTCTTCTTGTTCGAAAGCCTGCCAAACTTGCCACCTCATTGATATGGCAACTCGTTGCCCACCACTTCCAGATGCTGTCCCAGCTTTGAAAAATGGGGATTTGAACAAAATGTTTGAAAGAATTGTCGACACAGCTCCGGGAAATAGAACTCTGACGGAAGAGGATCGAAAAGAGCTAGCAAATTTAGAGATTCCTGAATACTCTGTTACAGTTCATTCCCGACCGAGTAATGAACCTGCAACTGAAGTAAACATTAAATCGGATAAAAAACTTCCTCCGTGGGTGATAACGCTGGATAATTTTTTGACGGACGAAGAATGTGATGCATTGATTCAGCATGGTTACGACACAGGCTACAAAAGGTCCGAAGATGTTGGAAAGAAAAAGTTTGATGGAAGTTTTGACAGTAAAATAAGTAAAGGACGCACATCTGAAAATGCTTGGTGTTCAACAAAAAATGGTTGTAGAGAAAAAGAAGTGCCGAAACGTGTTCTTGACCGGTTGTCGCATGTGATGAGAATTGAAGCGGGCAATAGCGAAGATTTTCAGATACTTAAGTATGAAGTCGGACAATGTATGTAATGGAATCGGTTGGCTGATCTGATGTTCACCAATGTGATCATTGATTGTTCTGATCTCAATTATTTCCCTGTCATTTTTCGATATTTCTCGACGATTTACCTTTTGGATGATACGAAAACGCACCTCAAAAGTTTACAATGTACGTCAACTAATCGCCGGTCTTTCTGTGTTGTACTGTACCTTTTGTGGTAGCACTCCTTGCAGAAATGCTCATCATTTTCCTTCATATTCTCTCGAAATCCTACTGGTACAAAGACGCATCATGACTACATACTTCTTCAAAGAGACAGGCAATGCGGTCCTCGAATCTTAACGTTCTTCTTATACCTTTCAGATGTCGAAGAAGGAGGAGGCACCGACTTTCCAAATTTAGGAATCACAGTCATGCCTAAGAAAGGAAGAGCAGTCCTGTGGCCGAGTGTCTACGATGCAGAGCCTATGAATAAGGATGGCCGCACGAAGCATCAGGCGTTGCCCGTTATTAAAGGAAGAAAATTTGGAGCCAATGCTTGGGTCCACATGTGCGTATCAATACACCGATATCAATTATTTGGTTGCAATTGCCAATACTGCATCCTATCCTAACAACATTTGTTTCTGATTGCTAATTGCAGGTATGACTATCAAACTCCGCAATCAAATGGATGCCACTAAATATGTTTATGGAAGAAATCTGATAAGTAAAAGGAAAAAAATATGTATTGCAAGGAAAATATACGTATGAAATCTGTGTTTTTTCACTTTTGTTCATTCATACAGCAAGGCTGTCAAATTGTGCAACGCAAATTTAAGGCCCTGCGGGGCAGGGGGGAGTTGTTGTGTGGAAAGACGGTGTGAAAACAAAAACCTGTTGTCTTTAATCATTCCCACCCCCCTAGCACATATGCAGCGCGACCTATCAAAAACAAACCCGCATTTATATCATAACATACAGCCAATCAAAATACATATAATTTGCAGAGCATAATATACTTTATGTACCAACTCGCAACCAACACCTCATTTTTGCATTCAAAATAAAAATATTAAAATAGGCATATTTTTCCTTAAATACATAAAGTGACAACAGTTTTTAATGTTGAGACGCTACCAGAGCCCACGACAAAAAACAAAAAACCGTGTTGTTTTTAATATTTTCCACCCCTCCGCGGCACCCCCCCCAAGTCGCACAGCTCCAGCAAGGGTCCGTTCATTGTAACATATATTCATATCATATCATCCTAATGTTACAACAACTCCCCCGATTCACTCAGTCATGTTACTGGACACGAAGTACGAGTTTAGGTGCGAATGACGAAGAGACAAAGTAGGCCTCTGTAGAATTTGTACTGTAAGCAAAACCTTGAATTAACACTCATGATTTAAATTTGTCTCATGACTGATTCAGCACCTCTATCGGTTCGAAATTTCGAACGAAATGGTTCGAAATTTCCGAGACGATTTTTTTGCACCTCTATTGCAAAAAACTTGAAACTCCTCTCACTTCTTTCCTTCCTAATCCATCTAATTGCAACTGAATAACAAACAAATAACAGATACTAAATTAACTAATTCAATTGCACCACACTGGGGTGACGCGATTCAACCATCACGTCGTCGTCGTCCTCGTCGAAGGGGCGAAAGAAGAACAAGAAGAAAGGGCGAAACGCACGACGTTGTTGACGCCCATTACACCGCTCTAAGCTCCAAATCGCGCGTCGCTTCCACGCCCCTTGTTGCTTGCATCCTTTTAATGTATTCAATCTTCCCATCATCCAGGGCTGCTATCTCCAGCATCTCTGGAGTCACCTCCTTAATTGTTTGAACACACTTCTCTAATTTCTCTGCCATAGCCTTCCCCAATTCGGTTTCTTTCATTTTGATCTCTGCTTTCTCCAGTCGCTGCAACTCAGCGCTGTCCTCCTCGCGCCACTCGGCCGCCCCGACCGGCGGATCATCCTTTGCTTTCACTAGGGCAGCAACAACATGTTCTTTTTTCATTCCAGCAGCAACCTTCTTTCCAATCTTCCATTCATATACTACCTTCAATGCTTGCAATCCTAGCCTAGCGAATTCGCCCCCACACTTTGCAACTAAGGCCTCAGCTGCTCCCTTCTTTGTTGCAAAAGCAGCGGCGCGCGCCTTTCTAGTCTTCAGTATGGTGATTTTGTTCAAGCGTTCCTTCAATACCTTCGCTTTCCAAACGTCGTATGAGTTAGTCACGAACCCGCCTGTGATTCGAAATTTCTGTCCTGCTGTCTTTGCCGTTGCAATTTTCAATATTCGTTCCTTCGAACCCGGTTTTGTAGACGCAATCTTGTCTTTCCCGTTGTTTCGCGGTGCTTTTGCAGCAAATGCTTCACCTTTCAAACCATACTCAGTTAGATAGTTTACTGCGCTGCTGTTGCGAAGTTCAAGGTCAAGCAACTTTGCCGTCATTGGATCCGCTGTATGGTCTACAGAACCATCCAGTAAGGTCGTCACCTCACGAGCTACATTGCGATTCTCTAGACATTTGCGTGTAAAAGGGACGATGCCGATGTGGCGCCAGATAGCCTTCGATTTTTCCACAGAAAAAGCCTTGTAGTATGCGCTTGCCAACGTGCAAGTTGGTGTCTCCTGTCCTCCAAATACGAGCCGCGGAATATCATCTGATTGCATTGTGAGTTTTCTTGCAAGCCGCGAGTTGTTCAATTTTGTCTTGTTCTTGCGAAAAAAAGTTTTAAATGGTCCATAGTTCATATCTGTTGGTTGCCAAATATGAGTCGTATTTGGAACTCTGGTGAGTATGTATAGTCCTTCTGCTGCTGTAACAATCTGTAGGTCATCATCTTCGCGTCCCGGACCCAAATCTACCAGCATCACTACTTGCTTTCCAGGAATGGGGGCAAGGTCTGGATACAACGGCATATATGCATCCTTCACTACCTTTGTAAACTCCGTACCGTCCATGCCTGCACTGGCGTTACAGTTCACAGTACTCCACCGTTCGGTTGGTTCGTTGAACCCCCATGTTCCAGTTACCGTATTGTGCTCGAGCTCTTCCAAAAACGAATCCTGAATCCTCTTGTTTCCATCATCTTTAGCCATACTTTTCAACTGAAAATGCGGGGGGATGGGATCGCCCGAAGCGCAACTCCCACAGATAAGAGTTATGCGGTGACTACTCTTGTTAGCCCGGTTTGCACCAACAGGTAGATGTTTGCTGCTTGGTCCATAGTGTGTCACGGGTCGACCGCCGGACTTACTCGTGGTCGTATCGAGTGACAGGCCCGTTTCATCCACGTTCATTATCCTTCAAAGTTGTTCAGGTGGAAAATAGAGCTCTCCTTCGTGTCCTGCAGCTGTCTCCTCTGCCGTTGGCAACCGTGCAAAGCCCATTTCAAGAAAAAAAGTGTTTAGAGTTGTAAACCATTGGTTAATATTTTTACGTGTTGCATACGTTGCCCGGCGTTCCTCCATCTGCGAATTCTGGTTTGACACTTCCACCGCATTTGCAAACTTAGGTTCCAAGCGCTTGAATAAAGAAACAGAGTCGGTAAGCAGTGCTGGAATAAAACCGGTAGTGATGCATGCCGTCAGCTTCTGAATGACCATCTGACGATTTGGTTTGTCCTTCATCCGAGCCGCCGTCAATGTAACATAAGTTTCAATTGCTTCGCCAAGAGCATCCTCCACCGTGTCTGGGAGTACTGGCCGCCGGCCCCTCCGTGGTGGACCCTTGAGTCCTTGACGAAGACGATTCCGCAATGTGACTGGGTTGATATTCGTACCATACGTCGTATTTACCTCGTCACAGATAACCGTTGATGGCACCCGTTCTACTCCCTTGGGGAGCTCCACCAACTGCTGCTGCTCCAACTTTTCCTCTGCTACCCTCCAGGCATGATTAAATTGAATCCTGATAGTTTGCTCATTTGCTTTAGAACATGATAGGGCTTGGTGGGGAGTCCTTCTTGTTTTTTTCAAAGACAATGGAGTTGGAGTTAGTTTCTTCCTTTTGCAAGGTGGGGGGGGGGGAGTTTTCCTTTTTCAAAAACGCTGCTGTAGACACTGTTGTGCTTCCTGCTGTGCTTCCTGCTGGCGCTGCTCCTGTTGCCGGCGCTGCCGGCGTCGTGGTCGTGGTTGAGGATGTGCTTCCATTGCTGTTGCTTGAGGCCGTATGGGCTCTTTTGTTGTTGTTCTCATTCGTCGTTTTTTTTTGGGTGGGGGGATCCAACAGTCCACTTGGATTGGTTACAGTGGAAACGCTGGTACCATTCGATCCACCAACAACAACAGCAGGGGGTGGTGGCGGCGGCGGCGGCGGTGGGGGGGGAGTGGGGGCAGCCTTCTTGTTTTGTTGGTCTTCCAAGAGTTTGGCCTTCTTGCGCAATACTCTCTTCTGTAGGGAGCGATTCTTGCTCTCTTCCTTTGTAAATCCCGCAATTAACATAGCAGTTGCTGTAGTGATAGTACCAGTGTGGGAATGGTTTAGAATAACAGCTGCGTTATTTGTTAACTTGCAAGGGGGAAGGGCAGCGCCGTTTGCCACAGCGCCAACTGTGTGTGTTGTTGTTGCTGCTGTAGGGGGAGTTTTTTGGCCCTGGGGGGTGTTGTTGTTGCTGGAGTTGTTTTTTTCGAAACGACCAGGAGAATCGATCTGCAACTTGGGGGGCATCTTCTACTTGATAAGTATCGATTTATCCTGTACTGGCGCTTGCTGGTTGATGCCGCGAGCAGGGGGATCCTTGTTGCTGCTATGGGGGGATTTTCGACGTTGTTTTTTGGGCCCTTGGGGGTGTCAGTGTGGCTGTGGCTGTGGCTGTTTTTTTCAAAATGACTGGGCGGATCGAGTCGCAAGTTGGGGGTTGCCTTCTCCTTGATAAGTATCGATTTATCCTGTACTGGCGCTTGCTGGTTGATGCCGCGAGCAGGGGGATCCTTGTTGCTGCTATGGGGGGATTTTCGATGTTGTTTTTGGGCCCTTGGGGGTGTCAGTGTGGCTGTGGCTGTTTTTTTCAAAACGACTGGGCGGATCGAGTCGCAAGTTGGGGGTTGCCTTCTCCTTGATAAGTATCGATTTACCCTGTAGTGGGGCTTGCTTGTTGTTGGCGCGAGCAGAGGGATCATTGTTCCTGATATGGAAGGATTTTGGGAGTTTTCGCAGTTTTTTCCCTTCAACGACGACTTGTTGTTGCTGTTGTTAAAGCTCTTTTCTCCTGTAGGACGCGTCCAATCGATCCGAAACTTGCAGGTCTTGTTGATCTTGGTATAAGGAAGGTAACCCTGAGTAGCGAGCGGCCGAGGTGGTATGGTTAAGGAATGGTTGGGTTGAGACAGCTTGGTATTATGAGGTTGTGTTAATGGAGTTTTTTTCAACTTTTTGTGATTTTCTTGACCGGAAGAATCATAAAGTCCGAAGGGGTTCCGGCGCGCGCAACCCCTGCAAATTGGGTATCTGTGGAAAGCTCTTGCTCTTGCCAATTCTGGCGCGGTGATTACTTTGGTAGAGAAGTTCCAGCTGGAGAGAAAGATCAATAAGACTAACAAGACCAAAATCGATGCTTCTAAGGAGGGGTTCGTAAAAAAAAGCTGTCTCAAATTGACTGCTCCGATTAACACTTAAACTCTGAACAACGCACAGACACTTCAGTCATGAGTCACTGACACACTCCATAAGTCCAGTCACAAGTCAATGACACACAGCATTAGTCATGAGTCGCGTTCCCGGACATCAGTCATTGTTCAATTGTATTCAAATATCAAGATAGTCTTCTCCTTGAAGTCTCATCCAAATTCCAACTATCAAAGAACATAGTTCTTTTCCAATCGTATCATAGATCAAGCTGAGAAGCATCTTGAAGTCATCTTAGACCCTAAAACTCAATAGTACACAATTTCATTGACAGCGTAGTTCATATTGAATTCAATTGCAATATTGCTTTGAAATTTTTTATCAATAAAAATATCTAAAAACTTACCGTAACATCCAAACCACTCCGTCAGCACGTCCATATCGCCTCTCATCTTGTGTGATTCTGGCTCCAAATCTACTTGGTTTAGTCATCACCGGACTCCATCATCCCAACCGTAACCACACCCATTTCAGGTACAACTATGGCTGAAGAATTTAACTCAACCCAACAAATATTGCTTCAACACTCTGCTCTTCCCGAATTAGCCCCAGGCATCAGCCTTCCATCATAAGACGCCCGCGTCTTCACAGCCCCCTATTGCTACGGCATAATCCTTGGACGCGACTCCCTTTGGCATTTTAAAATTGTTCTGAACTTCCATGAAAAGAAAGTGCAGAACAAATCACACCCATGCGAACCTTCCCTTGCCTTCTTGCCGACACGGCAGCGCTTGTCTGTCAAATTGTTGACGTACTGCAAATCAGCATGACAGCACCAACAGTCAAAGACGAAAGTTTTGCACTCACACATACAAAACCCGCCATTCTCAACTCCACCTGCAACCAACACAGCGTCTTTACCATCTGCAACAAATTCACACATTTGACTACACAACAACGGGATCAATTACACAACATTTTGTGCAAATGTCAAATGGTATTCAATGGAAATCTCAAACATTATCCCAATGAAGAAATCCATCTGGACATCAATCCTTCCGTCAAACCCAATCACTCACGCGCTTACCCCATTTCACACACACAACTCACACTCTTCAAAAAGGAGCTTGACTGTCTTGTTGACATCGGCGTACTCTCATGTCAAGGTTGATCAACATGGATCTCGCCAACATTCATCATCCCCAAGAAAGACGGAAAAATCTGTTGTGTATCCAATTTTTGCACACTCAACAAAACCATTCAATGCAAAGTTTACCCATCCCTTGGATTCAAGACATCCTATCTCGCCGCTCTGGCTACAAGTATCTCACAAAAATGGATATCGCAATGCAATACAACACCTTCCTCCTCAACGACAAAAGCAAAGACCTCACAACAATCACACCTCCCTTTGGCAACTACAAATAAAATCACCTTCCAATGGGAGTTTCCCAATCACCCAAGGTAGCACAAGAAAATATGGAAAAGGTCCTACAAGACATCACCGATCTCAAGATCTACATCAACTACATATCACGCTTCAGCAATACCTTCGACAATCATCTAGATTTAATTGACAATGTCCTCACTCGTATACAAGGCAAAGGCTTCACTATCAATCCTCTCAAGAAATGTGAATGGATTATCCAAGGAACTGACTTCCTTGGCCATTGGCTAACACCAAATGGTATCAAACCATACATCAAGAAAGTTAAAGCTATTTTAACCATGTTTCCACCAAAGAACCTCAAACAACTCAGAGCTTTCCTTGGCCTTGTCACGTACTATTGCGACATGTGGCCCCGGCGCTCTTGCATCCACTGACAAATCTGCTAAAAATTCCTACAACCTTTCAATGGAATGACACATGTCAAAAGGCATTTGAAGAAATTAAATCCATTGTTGCTGTTGAGACAATGCTTGCATATTCTAATCATAACATCCCATTTCACATATACACCGGCGCCTCTGGCTTCCAGCTCGACGCTGCCATCAAGCAAAACAACATACCCGTCTCGTACTTCACATGAAAACTCAACAAAGCTCAGGCAAATTACACAACTATAAAAAAGAAACTCCTCTCCATTATCAAAGCATTCAAAGAATATTGACCCATGCTCCTTGGCACAGTTATTACTAAAGGTAACACCCCGTCCTCTTGTTTTGGTTGGCACGTGTCTCCCCTATCGAATGAAAAATCATAGTCGCGCTCGCGCCGAGGATATTTTATTAGATAGGGGTGGACACGTGCCAACCAAATTGGCTCCAAGTAGCATCATTGGGGAGGAGGGGGAGGGGGGGTTACTTGGTACCACTCAAGCTCCTTGTTATCCAAGGCTCGGCCCAATGATACTACGAGGAGGAGCACAAGGAGGAAAGGGGTGTTGACCTGGTAATCCTATGGTTCCAAGGTCAAGTACTACAAAGGAGGACAAGGAGGAGGTCCTTGCTAGCTACGGGTGTTGCTTCGCGTTTCGATGCTGCTACAGGGGGAACAAGGATACAATTTTGCCTCGCGCAACTTTGTCTGACGTTCCAATTTTCCAGTACTAAAAACACATAGATTTCTACAAAAAATTCCCCTGCCATATCTTGCTCACTTCTTCACTGACACAACCAAAACCAGGACCTATACATACTAACCAAGACCTGCAATTTTTGATTCTGCCATCAGTTTGGCCGCTCCTTACCTCTTTCAGTCCCTTTGGTGGCCTATTCACCATTGTCGCCATTGTCGTCATCAATTGTTCGATCCAACACCAAACCAACACCTAATTTCCTACTCTGAATCCAGTACTGTTCCTATATACACTGAATCCAGTACTTATTCTACGTACAGTTGAAGTTCACAAAGTTCGCAAATAGCTTTCACTTTGAACTGTTTTCAAGCTCCACTCCTCCAAGTTGCTTAAGTATATTTGTACGTAACGCTTTACACTGGTTCCAAGCCCCTTAAGTAATTTTCACATAATGTTCTCCCTTCTTCACGGTTCTTTTGAACTGTTTCCAAGCCCTTTAAGTAATTTTCACTTAACGTTCTGATTTCACTAAATCTTTTCAAGTTGAAGTTGACAAACACATACATAACCCTCCCTTCTAGAAGATTCCTACTCCCTGCCCCTTAAGTATTTGCAAGTTGGCGTTGCAGTATACTATATATAAACCTCTGGTTCTTCAAGTCTCTTCCCCTGCGGACTATGAGTACTCGCAAGTTTAACTTCAAGTTCCCTTCTGTTCCTCCCCTGACCTATAAGTGTGAATTCACTCATAGACCCCTGGTCCCAAAGTGTTTTCGCTTAAGGCCCTACTTCCTACATATACCTTTCAGGTGTGCACTTGCTGCATCTGTTTTCACACCTACAGCCCCTTGGTCCCCAAGTGGTTTCGCTTATAGCCCTCCTGTTCCTACATAGAACCCTTCCAGTGTGCAGCCTGCCTTGCTCTTCATCCAAGACCATGACCCCTGTGCCCCCTATAAATGGATTCCACTTAGGTTCTTCCATCCCACATAGGACCCCAGTGTACAGCCCGCCTTGCTCTTCATCCAAGACCATGGCCCCTGTGCCCCCCAAGTGTTGTTCTTTTATGGTTCTCCATCCTACATAGGTAGGACCCCTCTATTGTACAGCCCACCTTGTTCTTCTTCCTCCAAGACCATGGCCCCTGTGCCCCCTAAGTGTTGTTCTTTTATGGTGCTCCATCCTACATAGGACCTCTCCAGTGTACAACCCGCCTTGTTCTTCTTCCTCCAAGACCATGGCCCCTGTGCCCCCTAAGTGTTGTTCTTTTATGGTGCTCCATCCTACATAGGACCTCTCCAGTGTACAGCCCGCCTTGTTCTTCTTCCTCCGAGACAATGGCCCCTGTGCCCCTATACATGTATTTCACTTATGTTCTTCCATCTCACATAGGACCCCAGTGTACAGCCTGCCTGCTTCTTCCACCAAATCATGCAGCACTTTGTCCCTCCTATGTGTATACCGTTGCTACTGTATGATTGTAGGCAGCTGCCTCCTGTTAGGCTTTCAGTTTGTTCTTTGTACCCTCCCTGCTTGCTGTCACGGTTTGTTTGAAAAATTTGTTGTTCTACCGGTACAACTTGGGGCCTAAACTCTCTTTGATTGAGGGGACGTTAAAGTCTGGCTACAGACTGAGTAGTTTAGATCCACCTTTGGTGGTTAATGCTACTTAAATAAGTATACTATTATTACTATTACAGGGGGAACAAGGATAAACCGGTACGGATTGATCAGTGGTACCGGAGTAGTACCACTTTTTTGGTGGTACTGGAGTAGTACCACTTTTTTGGTGGTACTGGAGTACCAGCACACTGTAACAGCCCTGCGTTGATCCATACTTTGCGGATGGGACTGACCAGCTGGTGCTCTCTTTTGACACCTCATGGGACTACAAATCTATGTACAATTAGTACTAAGACCTACACAGCTACACAGTGCTACCGCACAAAGATCCTTTTATGGATCCTCCCATTAATTCTTATAATTTTGAAAACAACCACTTGCAAAAACAAATTGCTCCCCCAACCATGGGAATGGTCCTCCTCCTGAGTGATTCAACAGGAGGAAATCCATCCTATTTGCACAGTGATTGCTTGTTGTTCCTTTGTTTACTTGGGGGGGGGGGGGCTTTTTTCGACTGTTTTGGTTTGATTGGAAGCTGTTGTTGTTGTTGTTGTTGTTGTTGTCATTGTCATTGTCGTTATTGTCGTCATTTTCATCATTTTGTTTATTCCAATTCTCAAGATGCTGCTTCTTTTTGTTTGTTTGACCATGGAAATAGTGCCCCTAGCTCCACTTCTTTGTTTAATCAGGCAGTGAATCTTCAGGGGGGGTGGGGGTGGGGGGGTGCAAGCGAGAGCAGCAACAGCAATTAGCAACAACTAGTGGTCTCAACAATGTGAGGATCAGTTCGATACAACGAGCAGTGTCTATGATAGGAGGATAGATCTGAAACATTGGCACCGGTCTTTTTTTGCTTGGCGGGGATCTTTTCATATTAGCCGCAACACAAGCAAGGATTTGTGTCCCTACAAGCAGTGATTTTGATTCAAGCCGCGATATGAGTGAGGATTTTGTGTCCTTCTACCGGTACGAGCAGTGATTTCAATTCAAGCCGCAATACCAGCATTTGCGTCTTCCCTAGTACTAGTGCAACAAGCAATGTCAGCCTCTGAGCTAGTACTAGTACTAGTACTAGTACTAGTACAAGAACAAACTGTGTATTTCACTCTCCTGCTGTGCTGTCCAAAGAACTGCGCTGCTTTGGTCTAGGGTACTGTGTATTTCTCGCTCCGGTGCCCAAATCACAAGCACACAAACTACAAGCTCGCTCCAATCTACGTCCGATAACTGTCACGCGACCCTTTTTTTTTTTTTGTCGCAAGGTACTGTCGCAACCCCTTTTTGTGTGTAATTTTAACACGAGTCCCCCTTGCGATTCACTAGGCCAGTATCATGCGTCATTTTCTAACTCTCAATATGTGGGTCGCGTTTATTTTTTTCCCTGGGTCATGAATAATTACTATTAATTTTTAATAAAACTTACCCGTACGATCGCGAATCACATTTACTAAAATTAAATACCCAAGGTCATAACTCACAACCAACCCCCCCCTATGATTAGGTTGCTTCGTATCATGATCATTTTTCTCACTCTCAATCCCTGGGTCGCGATTATTTTTTTCCCTAGGGTCATGAATATTGATTTTTAATTTTTAATATCACCTACCCATACGTTCGCGAATCACATTTACAAAAATGAATTTTGCAATGTCATGACTCACAACCAGTAAAATTTAACATTAGTGCTCGCGACACACAACCCTTAAAATGTATCTCCATTGCTCGCTACCCACTACCCTTATAATTTAATATTTGTGCTCGCAACAAACGACCCTTGAAATTTACTATCATTGCTTGCGACTACCTACCACTACAGTTGAATTATTCGTGTAAAGAATTTGCCTAGTAGTATCGTATGCAAAATATGTATGATATGTACAAGTACTTCTTTCTGTACAATTTAATCGTATTTGTCACACAATTTACTATTTGCAATCATGGTATGCAACGTATGTAAGATATGTACCTTTTACCCGACTAATCACTTTCCTTGAAGATTTACCCGTGTCGTAGGTGTGAACCAACCCTCATCAAATTAGTGAATGGACTGACACAATGAACAGTATCGGTTCTGAAAACAAGGCCTAAACTTCCTCCATTTTGTCAAGCAATTGCCTCCATGCCGGATCAATATAGTTTTCATCCTCACTTTCCTCTTCAGCAAGACTACTGGCAACAGTGCCACCATGATTCGATACAGTACTGGTAGGATTGCTTTCTGAGTAGAATCTTTGTAGCATCATTTTCTCCAAATGTATACCAGTTTCGGGATTTTCTCTTAACGTTTGTATCTTCTTGCACAATTTAGCAAACACTTTCTGTCCTTCTTTGTCCCATCCATTTGCACTTCCACTTTTTGAATCGCAATATTTTTTTTTCATGTATTTTGTTTTTTTTGTGTCGTGTATGTTCCATCAAGTTTCATTTCCTTTTGTTTTTCCCAATTGCTGTACTCGTTGTCAATTATCATTAGGGCAAAAGCCTCATCCGTAACAGTAAAGATGGTACTAATAAGATCCTTTGTCTTCCTCAGCCTAAAGTTAGTCTTTCCCGGATTAATGGCAGACAGGATTCTTGTCACAAAATAATCAAATTCTTCATTTGCCCCATTTCCGTATCGCCGGTACTCTTTTGCCAGAATTTCCATCGATTCCGTAATTAGAGCTACAGTACCAGGGAATGATGCCGGCACTTTTGCCATTTCACTATCAACTGCGGTGATGTCATCAAATGGCAGTATGATATCATAGTATGGTTGGGTTAGTTGTATGTCCGTCGTAGGCACATATTGAAGAACGTCGAAAGTACCATAATTTCCAGATGATTCAACAATTACGCCGTCACTTACCAAACCAATTTTTTCTAGCCAATGTTTGATTATTGTGTCTCAATTTAGCCAGGGCTTTTGGTACTGCATTATGAAAGTATTCACAGATTTTCTTAATGGGTATATCTTTTGGAACGGATATTACACACTCATCGATTCCTTGCACGATTATTTTATTGGAGAGTGTGTTTGTTGTCATAAATTTCAGGCCACCGTACCATTTTTTCTTCACATATGCCCTCACCTGTCCTTCAATTGTATCTTTACATGTTTTCAATAGTTTCATAGTTTCCGTTTCGATACTATGTCTAGTTCCACAACTCAATGTACTCACTTTATCAACGCTATCGCCGCCCCGCACTGTTTTCAATGGTACCGTGTTGGTAGTTTTTGCAGCATTCTCTTTAGAATTCTCTCCCTTCTTACCTTCGCTCCACCTTTTCATGAAATCCTGTACTAGATCCGGATCCTCATTCGCTATTTCTGTTAATATTTTTTCGTTCACGTTTTTCTTTTTCTGTCGTCCGCCCTCCGTAGTTTTTTGTTTTGTTTTCTCTTTGGTATTTTCTCTAGTATCCTTATTCTTTTTGGAGCTCCCATCATTGTCTTCACTAACCGAACTCAAATCAGTGTCACTGTCAGTGTCACTTTCACTGTCACTGTTGCTGCTGTCCATGATGCTAATGTTTTCCGCTTTCCTTTTTAGTTGTTTTTCTCTTTCCGCCGTGGTGGTGCCTTTTTGTGTTGCTGCAATGTTTGTGTTCGTCTCGCTGGACATGTTTGTAATGCTTGTATTTTTGGTATTATCTCTAGTGTCTCCATCCCTGACTGCGTTTGCCATATCTGCTATTTTCTTTTCTTGGAGACGTGTTATTTTTGCCTTGGGTAGGTTGGACCATTTTTGTTTCGTCATCTTGTATTTAAAAATTTTCAATTGTTGGTGTTTTTGGCAATTTTGTGAATTTTTATGCTGCCTTGTTTTTGCATTGATTGTACGAATTCAGCAATTTGCAATACATTTGTCTTTGTCTAAGCGGGCTTGTGAGCGCGGGCCAACCAAAAAGAACTGTCTGCCTAGCCGCGCCATTTTTTTTCTTCCGTACATTTGCTTCCTATTTCCAAACAAGTAGTACTAGTAACGGTACTAGATTGTACGATACCAATTTATTTTGATGTTCCCCATCCTACTACCGTATCACATCACTTCATATTGAAATCTGTAGAACCGAAAACAGGCACATTGTATGGAAAGGTGTTGGAGATAACAATTCTCTGTTAGGGAAAATCCGCACAACGTATGCATTTTCATTTTAAGGTTAAGTTTCTGTAACGGCGTTCCTGATTGAGTTGTCTGGAACCTCAATTCTGACTTCTTCATTTGTAAGGAACCAGTTGCATTGATGAGCCTGTAATGGAAAATAAGCACAATTTTTGCCACGGCGTTTCCGTGTTGTGTGTCTGGAACGGTGTTGTAGCTAACAATTCACTGTTTTGGAAAATTTACAGAACGTCTTTATTAGCGTTTCAGGTTTAAATTTCTGGAACGGCGTTTCAGATTTAGTTTTCTGGAACGGCAATTCTGACTTTTTCATTTGTAACTAACGTTTTTCACAGTAGTTAATTTTTATATTTACGTATTTAACGAGGACAGGATTGTGCACGTATTCGTGGTAAGTAGGGGTAAGTTTTTTCATAGTAAAGCTTGTTACTAGCACTATTTCACACGTCCCCACGCACCACAAGGAACGGGATAGTTATTGTATTCCTCTAAATCTTCCGGTGAATGTTAGTGCACGCCACCCCTCCCGCGCCATAATTTTTTCAAAGAGGAAATTGTGATCACACAAAGGTTATGTATCTAAATCCCCAACCCATCTGTAGAATCTGGTAGCCAGTCAGTGGTTCGAAACTCCCTTGGGTCAGTAGTATGGTACCTACCTCGTACACTTTTTGCACAGTACCCAACTATGTACCTTTTTGCATGCAATATAAGCTACAACTAGTAGTACTGGTAATATCTGCACCATTCTTTTGTCTGAGAATCATAAAAAAACAGCACCTCCATCTCAATTAAACAACTTATGAATTATTTTCATTTGACACTCATTCAAGTTCGTTTTTGGTGATTGGATTATACAAAGTAAATGTTGTTCTTCCTATTATGGACTTGACCTCATACTTTGCCTGTCATTACCCAATAAGTCATTTTGTGCCCTGGATTTGCACCAATAATATTCTCTTGTGTGCCATTTGGAGAGACAAGCCACAACAGTTTCAGCAATCTGTGGGGTAATATTGTTATCAATATGCATCATAGAAGTCATGAAAAAATCATTCATGGCCTGGACCGGATACTTTGTAAGTCATTACCCAATAAGTCAGTTTGTGCCCTGGATTTGCAACAAAAATACCCTCTTGTTTGTCATTTGGAGACACAAACCACAACATTTTCAGCATTATGTGTGACAATGTTGTTCCCGATATGCATCAGATGAGTCATGAGAAATATATTCATGCACGGCACCAAAAACTTTGAGAGTCATTACCCAATATTTTTCCTCCAAATCCAGGACCCAAATGCACTCAGTAGGTGGTTACACACCAAACATCACACATAACTCACTTCTGTTTCTTTCATGATTCAACTTATCCATTACAGGAACAATATTCATGAACTGATCACCTATAATATCTGATTTTCTAATTTCTAATTGCAAATTAGTGTGTATTTTTCCTCCAAATCCAGTACCCAAATGCACTTATTAGGTGGTGACACACTAACTAGTATTACAGATAACTCACTTCTGTTTCTTTCATGATTCATCTTATCCATAACAGGAACAATATGCATGGACTAATCACCCAAAATATGTGATTTTCTAATTTTTAATTGCAAATGAGTGTGTATTTTTTCTCCAAATCTAGTACCCAAATGCACTTATTAGGTGGTGACACACAAACTATCACACATAACTCACTTCGGTTTCTTTCATGATTCATCTTATCCATAACAGGAACAATATGCATGGACTAATCACCCAAAATATGTGATTTTCTAATTTTTAATTGCAAATTAGTGTGTATTTTTCCTCCCATTCCAGTACCCAAATGCACTGATTAGTTTGTGACACACAAACTATCAAAGATAACTCACTTCTGTTTCTTTCATGATTCATCTTATCCATAACAGGAACAATATTCATGAACTGATCACCTATAATATCTGATTTTCTATTTTCTAATTGCAAATTAGTGTGTATTTTCCCTCCCATTCCAGTACCCAAATGCACTCATTAGTTTGGCTGTGACACAAAAACTATCACAGATTACTCACTTCTGTTTCTTTCATGATTCATCTTATCCATAACAGGAACAATATTCATGGATTAATCACCCAAAATATCAGATTTTCTAATTTTTAATTGCAAATTAGTGTGTATTTTTCCTCCCATTCCAGTACCCAAATGCACTCATTAGGTGGTGACACACAAACTATGACAGATAACTCACTTCTGTTTCTTTCATGATTCATCTTATCCATTACAGGAACAATATTCATTGACTAATCACCCAAAATATGTGATTTTCTAATTTCTAATTGCAAATTAGTGTGTATTTTTCCTCCCATTCCAGTACCCAAATGCACTGATTAGTTTGTGACACACAAACTATCAAAGATAACTCACTTCTGTTTCTTTCATGATTCATCTTATCCATAACAGGAATAATATTCATGGACTAATCACAAAAATTATCTGATTTTCTAATTTTTAATTGCAAATGAGTGTGTATTTTTTCTCCAAATCTAGTACCCAAATGCACTCATTAGTTTGTGACACACTAACTATCAAAGATAACTCACTTCTGTTTCTTTCATGATTCAACTTATCCATTACAGGAACAATATTCATGAACTGATCACCTATAATATCTGATTTTCTAATTTCTAATTGCAAATTAGTGTGTATTTTTCCTCCAAATCCAGTACCCAAATGCACTTATTAGGTGGTGACACACTAACTAGTATTACAGATAACTCACTTCTGTTTCTTTCATGATTCATCTTATCCATAACAGGAACAATATGCATGGACTACTCACCCAAAATATGTGATTTTCTAATTTTTAATTGCAAATTAGTGTGTATTTTTCCTCCCATTCCAGTACCCAAATGCACTGATTAGTTTGTGACACACAAACTATCAAAGATAACTCACTTCTGTTTCTTTCATGATTCATCTTATCCATAACAGGAACAATATTCATGGTTCAATCACACAAAATATCTGATTTTCTATTTTCTAATTGCAAATTAGTGTGTATTTTTCCTCCAAATCCAGGACCCAAATGCACTTACTAGGTGGTGACACACAAACTATGACAGATAAGTCACTTCTGTTTCTTTCATGATTCATCATATCCATAATAGGAACAATATTCATGGACTAATCACCCAAAATAACAGATTTTCTATTTTCTAATTGCAAATTAGTGTGTATTTTTCCTCCAAATCCAGGACCCAAATGCACTTAGTAGGTGGTGACACACTAACTATGACAGATAACTCACTTCTGTTTCTTTCATGATTCATCTTATCCATACCAGGAACAATATTCATGGACTAATCACCCAAAATAACAGATTTTCTATTTTCTAATTGCAAATTAGTGTGTATTTTTCCTCCAAATCCAGGACCCAAATGCACTTAGTAGGTTCTGACACACAAACCATGACAGATAAGTCACTTATGTTTCTTTCATGATTCATCATATCCATAGTAGGAACAATATTCATGGTTCAATCACACAGAATATCTGATTTTCTATTTTCTAATTGCAAATTAGTGTGTATTTTTCCTCCAAATCCAGGACCCAAATGCACTTACTAGGTGGTGACACACTAACTATGACAGATAACTCACTTCTGTTTCTTTCATGATTCATCATATCCATAATAGGAACAATATTCATGGTTCAATCACACAAAATATCTAATTTTCTATTTTCTAATAGCAAATTAATGAATACTGTTTATGTGGTATGTACTGGTATTCATAGTAGCAGTACCGTACCGGTACTTGTACTACTTGGCAGGTACTTGATGGTCTGTCCTTTTTCCGTTTTTATGGTCTGTCCTTTTTCCGTTTTTATGGTCTGTCCTTTTTCCATTTTTAATGGTCTGTCCTTTGTCTGTCCCTTGTTTTTATGGTCCGTCCTTTACCTCTTTTCTGTTTTTATGGTCTGTCCCTTATCCGCTGCCGGCATGCGCGCGCGTGCGCGCGCCGGCACAGTTTCTTGTACGAAAATTGTGTAGAAAGCTACTGTAGTAGACTACCATCACCGGTACATGAAAGATCTCACTGTATCACAAGTTGAGAATGTTAACTAAAAAAATCAGGGCACTATTCTTTATTGTTCTATATTCAAAACGCGCGCGACGCGCGATTTATTTACTTAACCTTCTTATTTCAATTAAGAAAATCAAAGTATTCTTCATTGTTCTATATTTACTGCATTAGATCTCACAGGTTAAGTATCGATTTTTTTTCTTTTCGAACACACACACACACACACACAATTCGAATTTTATGTAGATTCAGTACTAAGAAAAAAATTCGAACGGACAGCAAAAAGTAATTTTTTTGTTCGAACACACACACACACACACACACACACAGAGCAAAAAGTAATTTTCACGCAGCGAAAAGTGATTTTACAGTGTGATTTTACAGTGTGGTGATTTTACAGTGTGGTGATTTTACAGTGTGATTTTCTTTTCTTTTCAAGGCAAAAAATACTCTTTCCCTTCATAATCTTACCAAACTTATCTTGAGCAGAGTTGCTTTACGGTACTTGTACGATAAAGCACTCCGTCTGAGAACGCGGGATCCCACTGAACTGATCAGCAATGATCACTAGTAGGCAGGGAATTCAGGCTCGAGATATTTTAATCCAAAAAAACTGCCTTTGCTGGAAAAAGAATTGGTCGGCATTGGACGAGAGAGGAATTGCTGGATAGATATTGTTTGGACTGCAGCCTTACATATACGTCTTGAAATCAATGAATCTGCATCCATTGCGTATATATATCAACAGGATAAAGATCCAGTTTTTCGTGAGAAAGGAGTAAGAAGGCTGCAAATCTACGGCAGCAGCAGCCAGCAATAACGGCAATCGTCGGAACAACAGCGAAAGGTCGGCAATGGTGGATCGGATACGAAAAGGATAGGAAACGGTGAACAACGTGAGATACATAGACAATGATGCCTATATTCTACATTGCTGACGATGATGTATTCCTCACTTCTGTTTTCCTTATTATTTTCATAGGTGCGGATTGGAAACAACGGATTGGATCGGAAAGAACGGAGGGGAAAGAACGGATCGGAAACATTGGATCGAGGTGCGGTGAATGGTGCGGCAAATCATCGTATTCTTCCCTGTAGGTGCTACGAATTTTCCCTGTGGTAGGTGTGGCAAATACCGGAACAACGAATTGGCAGCACGAATTGATCGGACGCCAACAGTGTAGGTTGGTAGCACGTAGATTATATTATTCTGTTGTTATCATTTACTCTACATCAATAGATACTCACCTCAATTTTTTCAATTATTGTAGATTGTTATAGATTGGCAACAGCAACAACGGCAATGAATCGTTCAGTGGAATTCATCTGGCAACTAATCGACGAATCAGCGAGAGCAACAGCAGCGAGAGATCCGCAACAGCAACTGATCCGCAACAGCAATTGTTGGCAATAACACCAATCGATTCCCAACAACAATTGTTGGCAACAACAATGGATCTGCAACACCAATCGTTGGCAACAGCAAAAACAATCGATCCGCAACAGCAATCGATCTACTACGCCAATAGATCCAACAGCAATCGATCCGCAACAGCAACAAGAATTGCCGTTCCAGACCACTCAATCTGAAACGCCGTTCCAGAAATTTGACCCTGAAACACCAACACAGACGTTCTGCGGATTTTCAGGCGGCCGGAACCGGGAACGATTGAACCAACAGCAACAGCGGCAAGCGGCAGCGATAGCAACAGCGGCAAGCGGGAACGATCGAAGCTCTACCGCAAAAGTCAGAATTGCCGTTCCAGACAACTCAATCTGAAACGCCATTCCTGAAACTTGACCCTGAAATGCCAATGCAGATGTTCTGTGGATTTTCAAGCGGCCGGAACCGGGAACGATTGAACCAACAGCCACAGCGGCAGCGATAGCAACAGCGGCAAGCGGGAGCGATCAAAGCGGCCGCAAAAGTCAGAATTGCCGTTCCAGACAACTCAATCTGAAACGCCATTCCTGAAACTTGACCCTGAAACG
This sequence comes from Pseudo-nitzschia multiseries, assembly GCA_037355745.1. NCBI lineage: Eukaryota > Bacillariophyta > Bacillariophyceae > Bacillariales > Bacillariaceae > Pseudo-nitzschia > Pseudo-nitzschia multiseries. The sequence goes on along the minus strand of CM074782.1, from coordinate 20,974,916 downwards.
CCAATACAGCAGACGTTCAAGTCAGAATTGCCGTTCCAGACAACTCAATCTGAAACGCCGTTCCAGAAACTTGACCCTGAAACGCCAATACAGCAGATGTTTAAGCCAGAATTGCCGTTCCAGACAACTCAATCTGAAACGCCGTTCCAGAAAGTTGACCCTGAAACGCCAATACAGCAGATGTTCAAGTCAGAATTGCCGTTCCAGACAACTCAATCTGAAACGCCGTTCCAGAAACTTGACCCTGAAACGCCAATACAGACGTTCTGCGAATTTTGAAGCGGCTGGAACCGGGAACGATCTAACCAACAGCAACCTTGATTTCACTAAATATGGCTTCTCGATGGTGGGGGTAGGTAGAGCTAAAGTCAACACCATGAATATTTTGACATTTGCTTGCCCATTGAAAAATAGATTTGAATGTGTTTAGAGGTAACTTGTGTTTTGTCATTAGATTCATGAGCTTTATTTCAGCAATGAGCCTATTGGTAGGTGAAAAAGAAATAGGGGATCGGATCAATTGCTCTCTTTCATTGATGTTTGGTTGGTATGCCATGGGTTCCGCAGCATCCATACCATTATCGTTCTGAATAGGAAGGCAAGTTTCTTCATGAATAACCATGTCATCGTTGTTGCTGTTGTCTTCTGAAGGAAACAACTGTGATTCCATTACATTTCGATCCATTGGTGGAACAAATAAGTTGTGTACTACCTGACTGTTTAGAACAGAGTTGAACGTTTCATTAGAGGATGCCTTGTTAGTGTGAGCGGCAGCAACAGAAGCGGAAGGAACAATTGGACCATTCTCCGTCAATGTCAGGCCATATTGTGAAGGGGTATGACAAACTGTAGTAGTGGATTCTTCTTTGGCAGATGATGAAAATTCCATTAGGTTGTGGTTTAAATAGAAAGCACGGCAAACAGGTATTGAATCAAGGTGACGTGACAGGCCTCGTGATACATATCGGTATGATTGGTGTGAAGTGGAATCTTGTCTGCTTCTGATGAATGTCTTCAACTTGCCCTTATGGGACAAGCAGCTACAACAGATAAATGATTTGGGTATTTTGGTATAACAGCCACTCTTGAAGTGACGGCAACTTTTACTAGGTTGTGACATATTCTTCTAATGGAAGAAGGGAGGGGAAGAAATGGTTTCGATGGGGGTGTTAAATGAACATGATGAAAATGAGCATGATACTATTGGATCGAGCATGAAAAGGCAAGATGGTAGGAAAGAAGACACGACGTGACATAGAAACAGCGCGGAAACATAGTACAAAGTAGCAAACAAACACTTCTGAAAATAATTTTATTTCATATCTTGGGTTAAGGTTATGGAGTTGTTTGGCACCGAGATTTCAAATTTAAATAGGATTCGAACACAAAAGCATGAAACGCCGTTCCGGTTACTGAATTCTGAAACGCCGTTCCATCATTATTGACATGAATTGTACAAAAAATCATTTCACCACTCAAACAGAAATCGATACTATCATACCTACATTACTACTACTACTAGTACTATCATAATACACCCGGACACATATCTACGAAAAAAGCATTTTTGGAAACAAAATAAAAGAAAGAATGGTGGTGAAATCGTGTAGGAGGAAGGTAGTAGTGCTGTAGAGTTCTACGAAAATTTGTTAAAACGAGCACGATGCTATCGGAGCGAGCATTAAAAGGCACGATGGTATGAAAGAAGACACGACGTGACATACCGTAGAAAACAACGCGGAAACATAGCAAACTAACACTTCTGAAACTAATTTTATTTCATATCTTGGGTTAAGGTTAGAAAGTTTGGTAGTGAAAAATAGATTTTTTAAATCAATTTAGTCAAAATGGATAGATCAATGGACATTTTGAGTCTTCGGGGAGAATTTTGGTCGCAACCTGAGGGGGGTCGAAAATCTTTACCACAAAAATTGTGAATTTAAAAAAATACCCTTGCGCATAACAAACGCAAGGTCGATTTTCTGAAAATAGGGCTTGCGAGGGGTCGCGTGGGGTCGCGTGACAGTTATCGGACGTAGAGGAAACTGCTGTGTATTTCTTGCTCCGGCGTCCAAACTACCGGTACAAGCACTGCGCTGTTCCAATCTAGAGGAAAATTTTGATCTCACGATTCAAGGTCAATCACAAGGATAATATGGGTCATTCTCGAAATACTTCTGGGTCCTACCCCTCCAGACCAGATCTGTACCATGGGTTTTGTCTTTTTGGGCCCAGATTCTGGTCGAGGTGAGCTCATGTTGACCAGAAATCTGGGTCCTACCCAGATTTTCCTTAGGAATCCAAGCACATGTTAAATAATGCGCGCATGTTAAATAATGCGCATTTCCACATGTTTTGCACCTGCTTGTTTATATGCTTTTTATTTAAATTAAATTCCTTATTCCAAAAATGAGATTTTAGACGCTGACCTGCCAACAAAATCTGGGTCTGATAATTTTCATTCCCAAAATACCCCCCAAAAAAAGACATAGATCTGGGTAGGTTCCAGAAAAGTATTTCGGGAATGACCCAATTTTGGTCTCCGATCCGATCGTCACGAGGATTGGTTTTGTTTTTTGTAAAAACAGTTACGAGTAAGTGTGTAAAGTAGGGCAGCCATTTTGAGACAGCTTTCCCCCCCTCCCCCTCCTTAGAAGCATCGATTCCGGTCCTGTTAGTCTTATTGGTCTTACTCTCCAGCACTGCACCTCCACAGTAGCTTGCACCTCTACTGCACCTCTAGGGCTGCACCTCCATGGTATCTTGCACCTAACGCCGCACCTCTAGCGCACCTCTACCAACGCACCTCTGCCAACACCCCTCCACCCCTCCACCATAGCTTGTACCTCTAGCGCACCTGTACCAACGCACCTCCACCCCTCCATGACAGCTTGCACATCTACTGCACCTCTACCACCGCACCTCCACAGTATCTTGCACCTATACTGCACCTCTATTGCTGCACCTCTAGGGCCGCACCTCCACACCTCCACAGTAGCTTGCACCTCTACCAACGCACCTCTACTGATGGTTGGTAAGTCATCAAAGAAAAGAAACATTATCATATTCATTCAATGTCTAGCATTTCCCCTCCACCCATCTATCTTGTTCCATTCCTTAGGATCGTTCATCATGTTGGCCAACAATAGCCTGCCCAGCCAGCGTGCTGTTCTTGTGGAACCTTCAGTCTTCCTTGATAAAGTACGGTCTGCTGTAGCTGAATTTTTCCCAAGTGATCTCCCAATTATTTTTCCACAAGAGGAATCCCTCTAGTCCTCCAAGATCTGGTACCGTGATTTCAGACTCATGGTGAAGAAATATTTTCTTCACCTGCCACCTACTTCACCATCATACAATGCTCTTGCGATGGTTGTTTGCCCCCAAGAGAATCAAAAATACACCCAGAAGTAGAGGAAGAATGCTGTCATCAAAGCTCAACAGGTTATGATTAGCATTTTTCCCTTGCTAGGTTTGTTTGGGATTCTTTACCAGTGGTCTCGTGTAGCCAAAAGGAAAACTCATTTCTTCCAGGATGCATTCAATTGTGCCATTGTTTTGCAGAAGAATACAGACTGCACTTCCATGGTTGATTTTTTTCAATGCATTCAAACTTGGGAGGTCAAGGGCAGCACTGTAAAATATGTGAAACCCTTGGCACTTCCATCAGACATTTCTGATGACTTGGTCACCAAGCTTGAAGGTTCCCTCTCCATCCTCTATCACTTGGTAAGGAATGCTGAGTCTGGCACTATGCATTTGGTTTGGCAAAATGCTGTTTCATCCAACCATGATTTTCCAGTTGACAATGGTGACCTCACAATTGAGGGTACAGCTATGCAGGGATTTCATTTGCCAGACTGCTTCAAGCGCCGCCTTTGGTTATGTCTGCAACACATTTATCTTGGTTTTGTCTTGTACAAAATCATTTCCAAGTCTGTTCTCCTGTCCAAAGAGGTGTACAAGAATGGTCCCAGGAAAAGGAAAAACAAGGAAGCTTCTATGTAGTTTTTCATAGACACCTCAATGGAATGTCCTGAATGGTCCTCTTACGTTTCCCTTCTAGCTCATACTTGTTTGGTGTTCAAGAATGTCGAGGATGTTTCTTCTTTGCAAGATGACTTCCTCATTGGGCAATGCCTAGCCAAACCTGATGTGAACTTGTCCAAGAAGATGGAGATTCAATTTTTCTCCATGGATGATGATACAGAAGCACACATCATCTACAACTCATTTACTTCTCTTACCAACAATACTTCAAGGTTGAAGCATGTGAGCTACCAATCAGACAGAAATTCAGTTGCATTCAAGTTTCAAGCTGCAGGAGGATCTGAACTTGAAAATGGACAAACGTTTATCAGATGTTTTCAAATCAAAGAAGCAAAGTCCTCTACCAGAATTTCTTCAAGCCAGTCTTCATTCCCCCTTCCTCAAGACACTGCTGATACAGCTACTATCCAACCATTAGCTCCATTGCCTGACATTCATCGTGAAGAACTTTCCCTTTTGCCAAATGTACCACCTTTGGCAATTGAACAAGTCTCTCTGGAAGTCATTGTTTCTTCACTGGCAGTCATTTCCGGACTTATCATTTCACCAGCTTACTACTGGCAATAACCTTCTACATTGGGATTCTCTAAAGATTGCTCCGCTTCAGTACCTTCAAGACCGGCAGGCTTGATTGTGTTTGTACATTTGTGCAAGAGAACACATTTGTAAAATGGTCTTCTCCAATCCTGATTTCTATTCGGCTTCTGGTTTGGTCAATCATGAACACTGGAGGTCTATCAGTTGTGTTGGTGCTGATGTGAGAGATGAGTTCTCAGGTTCAAACTTGATCAGAATTTCTTCAACAGTGCTTTGACAAATCGATCCTCTAAACATCCTTGATGTTGTCAGACCTGGCTCTGCTGTCCATCAAAGATGTAAAGTCCACTTCAAGGGTGATCTGTTGAAGCTTTTCCGTTTTGTGGTATTTCATGGGAAGTCACCTACTTGCATTGATATAAGGCATACCAAAGATAATAGGAGTGTTGAGATTGGGACTCATTTTGGAACTGGTATCATTCAAAATACAGATAAGTTTGATGCATTAGGAGAGGATTCAGCCATGGTGAAAGCTACAGTTGCACAGTTGATGGATTTCCTTTGGCACGTGGCACAGGATGCTCAAATAACTTCCAAAAGATGTCCTCTTGCTGTTCATGTCTGCCATGACAAGTAATTTGGCATTCCCTTTCGCAATGCTATGGGGGCCAGAAGTTCTCTATTTCATTGTGGAACTTTGGTGGTATCTCAGGTATATCCTTATCCTTGTCAGGACAAACATCATAGAGACATGCTGAATGACTGTACATAAATTGGTATTTTCAATATGGTGAAGGAAGAATGTACCTTTTGCAAATGCTGTGCAACATTCGTGGAAGTGCCTCCTCTCTTATTTCCCCACAAGGTACAGTTGGATTGAATTGTTCAGCATATTGAAAGATAGAAGTCAACTCTTGTTGCTGAATACCAGTATGCGTGGAATCATTATCAAGGGAAACCTTTTTGTATGAGTTTTCTTCAAAACCCTTTCGATGTTCAAGATTTCTTCATTCCTTCATCTTTACCTTGGACTCACTGGGAGATTGTGACTGAAACTGGAATTGTGAGGGATGTTTTGTTGCTTCCGGCTGTGCCCTCAAGAACATTGTCTATGTCTACAATGCTGCATTCAATCTACAAGCAGAAGGACAATCTGTCATTTGATCAAATGTTGAAGCTAAGTTTTGTTGCCTCTTTCTACAACAGTCCAGTGATGGCACATGTGATTATGTCTGACTTCCAGTACTCATCAAATAAAATCATCCATGGTATAACTTTGAGTCAAGTTCCATCAGGTTAGTGGGGAAGGGTGTTTTCCAAGGTGGCATTGAAGCTTGATTCCAATGCAGATTCAAATGGCAGTGATGTGTGAACTGACAAGCATATTATTAACTCAAGGCTTTCAAAGGCATTGTACATTGGTTATGAGTTGATATGCTGGATCAATGTTTTGAAACGAATTGGTGTTGCCTTGGCATAAGACCTACCAATTGATGCGATTGATGCGAAAATGGATAGTGTTGTAATCCACATTCAATCAGCTTCAGGCATCAGCGGGTTTGACTTTGGACGATTCTCTCTCTCTCAATGGGTAACTATCATGATTGCTTTGGGATTGCCCAACAGTGGAATGCATTTGCTCCAACTCAACGTTCCTTCCAAGGGAACGGCTTCCTTTGATCATTTCTTGAATCCTACAATGAAAGACATAGGAAATGGAGATGTTGAGCCTGTACCAGCTGGGCATCTGGACACAATGATGAAGTTTACGTCCCAAGCTCTTCAGCGCCCACCGTACCTTTGAACCTGCATGGAGACACTAGGATGTGAATCTACTGGCCACCGTGATCTCAATATAAAGGATGCTTTCATCAAGGATAGACTTTTGTTTGAAATTGATCAACAAAGTGGAATTCCCATTCACAAGATGCCTGAACAAACATATTGGGATGTTACTCAGAGACCTACTTGTCAATTTCGAATCTTGAATGTGGAGTCTTGCCAAAACATTGAATGGTAACTCAAGCAACTCAATCTCTTCTTGCAATTCAAACTTATTGTCCTCTGACCCTCATTGTTGTTTTAGACTTTATGACAATTATTCTGTGTCAATGAATCCTGCTATGGACTTATCATTCGTTGATATTCCCTGATTAAAAAGTAAATTAAGTATGAATAACGTTGACTAATAAACATGTAAATTTTATCAATAGAAAATGGGACCCATCAATAATGGAAGTATGTTTCTAACATATTGTTCAGTCCAATGATTCCATACTTATAGAGAACTGACGTGACAAATGCATATCCCTGCTCATAAAAGTCTGGTCTTGTTGAGTTGTAGGGTCCGGCACCATTGCCATTGCAACATCAACAAGATCGCTTGAATGTTTGAATGTATCTTTCACCAAGTATAAATGCTTGTCAACAAAAGCCTGGTTGCGTTGCCGAACATTGAACATAAAGACCAGCGTTGATATGGCTGGGTTATTAGCAATACTCTTCATGAAGTTGTTCTTTACCCCATTGTTGATCAGACACTTTGATGCATTGTACATATTTGCCCCACCAGTTTGATTCAGGAGATTCAAAAACTCTCCTTGGTTCTCTACTCTGCGTCCATGTTTTGCTCTACGTGGTCTACTATTTGGAACCATGATCAGCATTTGTTTCACTACTGGTGTTTCTCTATACTGAAGGTAAGCAGCATGAACACACCACATGTTCTCCAGATATGTCACACAAGATCCAACATAAAATGGCTTCACATATCCATCTGAACTCACCCCTGTTTTGGAACACGTCACTTTGCATAAACTGTGAACCAATTTGATGTAAAGATGCCATTGGGTATGCCCAAATGATTCACAATTGGTGTCAGCTAGTGACTTCTCATATGTTTCAACTCTTGAGGTAGTAGCCATTTTTCCAAGTGACGATTTGCTATTGGTGTACCATGTGGGGGTAGATAGTCCTTCATTTACGCATTGCCCATCTATCTGATTGTCAACCAAAGAGCAGTACTGAGAGAATTCGATATAAAAGTTTGATTTCTTGTTGAAGATGCAGTTGTGATTTAGAATTGGATATGTGAAACACAAACTTGTTTGTTCCAGGAAGATAATGTATATAGCCTTTGGGAGTTCTTTGGTGAGCATAGAACCTATGTTTTTGCCAATTGCGCATAGACCATCAAATTTGGAAGTCCCCTTCAATTCCAATGTTGCCCCTTTGTTGGCTTGGTTTTGAGGGATACAACCAGCAATACCGGAGGATCCAACATACCACACATTGAAGTATTCCTTTTCAACATATGATTTGATGAGCACATTGACAAATCGGCTTTTGCCTCAAGCCAACCAAGATTCTTTTGTTAGTTTGGCAAGTGTGTCAAACATAGGTTTGGAAAGACAGTGGTAGAGGCTTTGTACATCACTTGCCGCCAATCCCTGAAATCACTGTATATCAACACTATGAGTGCAATAATCACCATTGCCTTTTTTCATCAAAAACTTTTGGTGAATGTGAAGGAAGCATTGGAAGTTGAGTCAGAAGGGGAAGCCAATCGTACACGGACTTACAAATACTTTGGTGTGATTGGTTACAATTCCTCCTGCAAAATTCATATCCTGGACAGCAAACAGCCCATCAATGAAACGGACCAGAACAAAAAAAGTCCCGCAGTCAAGTAGATTTCCTTCTCACTTGGACAAAGTATAAAGATGAATGGATGGTAGGATTGGGATCCATCTTCCTGTATTGCAAATGCACTGAATGTCAGGACATGCCAGTCGTTGGTACACGTGCCATGAAATCCATCAGCAGATGCTGTTCCTATGTACCCAAGGGTTCAATGGTGAACAACACTGCATAGTAGGGATAGAGACGAGAAACAAACAACCCTGTACCAAGCCTGGTCATTGCTTCTCTCACTCTGGCCTTGGAGTTTTTGAAGGTGAGCATATAGATTCTTCTCCAAATTGCTAGCGTTGTTGCTGGGTTTGGAATTGCTGGACTGTAATACGGTCATTAAGTATGCTTGTGAACAACATTTGGTCACACCTTCATATGGTGCAACCCTTAAGCATCCTAGATCAAATAATGAAAGACCCCATCCTTTTAAATCTTCTTCCGACTGGATGGATGTATTGGCCTCCTGAGGTAGAGCGAATCCTATGGATTGCTTTTTTTAATTACAAACTGATGTTTCATCTTGTTCTTCAATTTTTTCTGAGTTGGGACCTTAACTCAGGTGACGACACGGACGGATTGTCTTCTTGAACAAGAGCTTTAAGTACCTCTCCTGCCATTGCTTTGGGTTTGAGCTTTGGATGATCTTTCATGACCGAGTTTAGAACCAGCACATCTTGGGGAGAGACACCCCTCTGCTTGCTTGTTCCATCCCCACCACCTGCACAATTGCCAACAATGTTCACCTTCAGTGCACAGCATTGCCCAATTCCTTCCTCTAAATGATCTCCAATTGTTACTTCTAAGTGGGCACGGCATGAACCTTGTTGACTTTTGGCAACAAAAAACTCATACGCGTAGGTAGTTCCTTTTGGAAGGTAGCAGGCATTTGGTTTTGATGACCTCTTGTGAAGCTAGGGATAATGGGTTGTAATGAAGGCTTGAGTCGTTTCAAGATTTTCGAAAGTAATGGCTGTTGCAGTCTTCCAGTTGAAGTTTTGTTGACGAGGTTTCAAACTGCTATTAGTTTTACTCTTTGGTGTATCAATTGGTTTCCCACCCTTTACTGAGGGGCCCACCTTGGGTGGGCTTTGTTTTTATCCTGAGTGGCTGTTGAATTAGGGGGTGGCAAAAAGGACAACTGTTTCCTAGCCAGCAATAAACCAGAAGGTGATTGAAGTTCACAGTGAACATGCTATTTTTGTTTTTTGTTCTTCACATATGCGAAGGACACAGCATTCTTGAATATCTTCTTTCTGGGTGATTGAATGGACAGTTGGTTGATAGTACAATGGCGTTTGATGAGTAATGCACAATCAGGTGACATTGGCTTGTTGCTGGACGCACTATTGGCACCCTTGGCCACAAGGGAGAGAAACATTCCCACGGTAGCTGGAGAGAGGTCTCCTGTGTTGAAGAATAGTGAATTAGCTTTGTTCCAAGTAAGACCTGTAGTGTTGGGTGTTGATGGTAGAGGATGCCCCTCAACATTGACCCTGTTCTCCATGGTTGATGGTAAGTCTTCTTCCATACTTGCTACAAGCCGACTGTAATTGCCAATCAATGGAACTGATGTTGTGAGGAAAACCACCATAATATTACATGGGCCAAGCGATGAATGAGCAATAGTAACATTAGCAATATAGAAGGAATGTCGGTGATTGCATTGCTAAGTAGTGATCAAATGGAAAAAATACTATGATAGTGGCAGTTGGCGACTTTTTTTGGAAATATCATTAACTCAATGAAAAAGGAACAGCAATCCGTTGCGGACAAGAAAAAGATTGTGACCATTGTATGAATAATGCGGTCATGAATATGAATGAATGGCCTACGGACAAAAAAGCAAGCCTGAATGCCAATGGGTTGTGTGAGGTAATGGATTCATCAATGACATGAAAAGGAAAGGAAATAACAATGTAAGTTATTATTCCATTTGTAGCAACTAATCCTTTATCATATTTTGGAATTGAATGAGTTCATGAAAAGCAAACACAGTTAAACACCATACAATGCCGAATGTAAGTGAGACCAGATCTACAACTAATGTTTACAAAAATCTATTATTGACTCAACCACAGTACTAACATGAACTGTACTACTGTCATACCACAATCACAGACAAAGGCATTGGGCTCAATTCCCGTACATTGGTCATCTGGAGAAGTCAGGCATCCGATTGCACATTCACCAGTTCATGTGGCACTGCTCGGCCGTGGGAGGATCACAAAGAAACCACTGTTAGTGAACTACCTGGGTGCATGGATTATGAGGGTGGCACTATGGAACTGCAACAAATCCATTCATGTGGCACTGCTCGGCCGTGGGAGGATCACAAAAAAACCACTGTTAGTGAACTACCTGGGTGCATGGATGACGAGGGTGGCACTATGGAACTGCAACAAATCCACTTCGGTGATCACCAGGAAGCTCTACAGGAATTTACTGGTGGTGGTGAGGATGAAGTGTGTGACCCAACATCAAACCCTACTGGAGGAGAGGGGAAACATGATTAAATAACCATCAATATGAGTGGTGCAAAACATGAACATCACAAAAGATTGAAAACTAACCACAATTTGGCTAAGGGCAAAGATAAGAGTATGACGGAGTTGTTGAGTTCAGTCAAGAACAGCATGAAAGGAAACAGCCATACACAAAATGGCATGGAAGGAAATAGCCATACACAAGCTGGCATAAATGAAGATGAAAAAGACAGTGGTGTCAGTGATGATAGAAGCATTGATGTGAAGAATCCCTATCCAACCAGTCAAGATCATCACATAAGATTGAAAACTCACCACAATTCTGCTGAGGACAAAGACAAGGGTATGACTGAGTTGTTGAGTTCAGTCAAGAACAACATGGAAGGAAACTACCATACACAAGCCTGCATGGAAAGAAACAGCCATACACAAGCCAGCATAAATGAAGATGAAGAAGAAAATGATGTCAGTGATGATAGCTAGTAGCATTGATGTGAATAATCTCTATCCAACCTGTCATACTTTTCCTATGGTAGTGAGAGAAGAGAACAAAAGAAACAAGGCAATTGACAGACTCATAGCGAGAGTAAATTGGAATGCACTGCAGTTAAAGATTCGTTCCCATTGTATGCACATTCAACATCACCAGACAAACATTGAAAACTTGCAAACAATGAGAAGGGCCATCCTTCATTTGGTGAAAATGTTGGCTGAAACATTGGAGTCTTTGCCATTCCCCAAGTTGCTTGAAGGACAATCACTGGAGGAGTTAAATACAACTGGACTTTACATACAAGACAGGCTTGTACAGATTGGGACAGGATTAACAATTGCAGGATGGTACACTGTCCTAATGGCAAGTAATCACCGAGGTTCAGATGAAAAGAAGGTGGCGCAGTACCATCTACAAAAATTAATGAATCGTAATGAAGGTGATGTTTGCACTGAGTGTGGCCCCAAAAATTGTAGTGGCTGTTGGGTTGTGAAGGGTAGACAAAAAACCTGAAGTGTGATTCATTCTTGAATGGACACAGAAGTTACATGTAGAGGGTGTTGAAGAAGTGGTAAAAACTAATTGTGGTGGTGGAAAGACAAATGAAACTAAGTAAAAGGTTCACTAAGAGATGCAGGGAAGAATATTCTTTGGTTGCGCAAGGATGTTCCGCGGAAGGTTTGATATTTTTTGTAGTCATATAGTCTATATCTCAAAAAAGTAAGATAGTACCTAATTTTCAAAATTGTAGGGTTTTACCTTTTGAAAGAGTAAATGAAGTTGACCCCGATCCGTCCAGGATTAATGTGTGAAGTTGGTTTTAATTTTATGCTCATTTCAATTTTAGCCAATCAGAAAACTTCATTTGATTTTTGTTTCTAGTAGTTGAGGTTTGTTTTTACACAAAAATGGATTCCACTTTTGTTGAGAAATTAAAAAAAAATGAAAATGAAACACCTGAAAGGTTGAAGATTTTAGAACATTAGCCATTCACAATCCTCCCTCATTTTCATTTTCATTTTCGTTTTCATTATGGTGTGCCTAAGGCACACCATAGAGAACAAAAACGAAAACAAAAATATTTTCGTTTTCGCAATTTTTTTCACACCCTACCGTACGGGTGTTAATTTCCCATGCAGACTTCGCTGATTTTGGGGTCCCGCCAATCAAGTTCACAATACTCCGTCCCATAACTGTCACGCGACCCCACGCGGACCCCTCGCAAGCCCTATTTTCAGAAAATTGACCCTGCGTTTGTTATGTGCAAGGGTATTTTTTTAAATTCACAATTTTTGTGGTGAAGATTTTCGACCCCCCTCAGGTTGCGACCAAAATTCTCCCCGATGACTCAAAATGTCCATTGATCTTTCCATTTTGACTAAATTGATTTAAAAAATCTATTTTTCACTACCAAACTTTCTAACCTTAACCCAAGATATGAAATAAAATTAGTTTCAGAAGTGTTATTTCTACGGTATGTCACGTCGTGTCTTCTTTCATACCATCGTGCCTTTTAATGCTCGCTCTGATAGCATCATGCTCATTTTAACAAATTTTCGTAGGACTCTACAGCACTACTACCTTCCTCCTACACGATTTCACCACCATTCTTCCTTTTTTTTGTTTCCAAAAATGCTTTTTTCGTAGATATGTGTCCGGGTGTATTATGATAGTACTAGTAGTAGTAGTAATGTAGGTATGATAGTATCGATCTCTGTTCGAGTGGTGAAATGATTTTTTGTACAATTCATGTCAATAATGATGGAACGGCGTTTCAGAATTCAGTAACCGGAACGGCGTTTCATGCTTTTGTGTTCGAATCTTATTTAAATTTGAAATCTCGGTGCCAAACAACTTCCTAACCTTAACCCAAGATATGAAATAAAATTATTTTCAGAAGTGTTTGTTTGCTACTTTGTACTATGTTTCTGCGTTGTTTCTATGTCACGTCGTGTCTTCTTTCATACCATCTTGCCTTTTCATGCTCGATCCGATAGCATCATGCTCGTTCTCGTCATGTTCATTTAACACCACCATTGCAACCATTTCTTCCCCTCCCTTCTTCCAATAGAAGAATATGTCACAACCTAGTAAAAGTTGCCGTCACTTCAAGAGTGGTTGTTATACCAAAATACCCAAATCATTTATCTGTTGTAGCTGCTTGTTCCATAAGGGCAAGTTGAAGACATTCATCAGAAGCAGACAAGATTCCACTTCACACCAATCATACCGATATGTATCACGAGGCCTGTCACGTCACCTTGATTCAATACCTGTTTGCCGTGCTTTCTATTTAAACCACAACCTAATGGAATTTTCATCATCTGCCAAAGAAGAATCCACTACTACAGTTTGTCATACCCCTTCACAATATGGCCTGACATTGACAGAGAATGGTCCAATTGTTCCTTCCGCTTCTGTTGCTGCCGCTCACACTAACAAGACATCCTCTAATGAAACGTTCAACTCTGTTCTAAACAGTCAGGTAGTACACAACTTATTTGTTCCACCAATGGATCGAAATGTAATGGAATCACAGTTGTTTCCTTCAGAAGACAACAGCAACAACGATGACATGGTTATTCATGAAGAAACTTGCCTTCCTATTCAGAACGATAATGGTATGGATGCTGCGGAACCCATGGCATACCAACCAAACATCAATGAAAGAGAGCAATTGATCCGATTCCCTATTTCTTTTTCACCTACCAATAGGCTCATTGCTGAAATAAAGCTCATGAATCTAATGACGAAACACAAGTTACCTCTAAACACATTCAAATCTATTTTTCAATGGGCAAACAAATGTCAAACTATTCATGGTGTTGACTTAAGCTCTACCTACCCCCGCCATCGAGAAGCCATATTTAGTGAAATCAAGTCCAATTTGGGTATTTCAGAGACCAAGTTCGAGCCACACATAATTAACTGGTTACCTTGCAATTTACCCACCCAAATATTTGTTCGATCCTTCCCAGACACACTTCATCCCCTTCTGACCAATAAGGAATTGATGCAAGAAACCAATTTGTCTTTTCCGAATGTCAAGACTCCTCTTTCACCTGAAAACAACCCACCACTCACCAACGAAACATACATAACAGAACTACACCACGGCTCTTGGTGGACGGAATCGTGGAAGCAGATCTGCAATGAAAATGATGAAATCCTTGTTCCGATCATTTTCTACATGGATGGAATCAGCTTGGATGCACATGGCCGTCTGTCACTCACTCCTCTCAACATGACTCTTGGTATTTTCAATACTGAAGCAAGAAAACGACCTGATGCTTGGACCACAATTTATTTACATCCCGACACTGAAATTGAGAGCATAAGACACACGAAAAAACCACGGCGAAAGATAATATTCAAAATCTACACACTGCGCTGGCATCGGCTTTGCAATCTTTCAAGCAAGTATGTGAAATGCAGGGCGGGTTGGAGTGGGATTATCTTCCGTATGCAGGAAAAGTGTTCAAAGTGAAAATGAAATTTGCGATTGCCTATGTTGTTGGTGATATAGAACTTCACGACAAACTATGTGGAAAGTATGGATCCTACACGCAAAAGGTGAAGAAATTGTGCCGACATTGTACATGTCCTACACGTGTCATCCATAAACCAAAAGCCCAAGTGGAGGAACTGACTCTGCTCTGGGTTCCAGAAGATTTTGAATCCCCCCCAAACATTTCTGCAAGGGAATACAAGGAGTACTTCAAAAGCATTTCGCACCATCCCATAAAAAATGCTTTTCACAGCCTCAATTTTGGTAGTAACGTCAACAACATTCACTTTGCTACTCCCGGTGAGTGTTTGCATATGCATCAACTGGGTGTAGCACGCCGGGCAGTAGAATCACTCGATTCATTGTTAAAAGGTAGTCCTAAGTGTTGGTATGCCCCTGATTTAAACACGAATGGCACATCAGCTACTATTGGTTCACTTGCGCAGTTATACGGTGGTCTTTTGTCAAGGCAATTGGACAGAGATTTCCCCAGAACCAAGTTTTCCAGTCAGCTTCTCTCCATCACCAAAAAGGAGGGTAATGATTATTCGGGAATGCTCATTTTCATTCTGATCACCCTTTGTTCCAATGTGACAATAAACATCATCAAGGACGCGGCATTTATTCAGAAACAAGTAGAGGTAATTCAACTGATCCTCTCCATGGAAGAATTCTTGAAGCATGGGAATATACCCATTTCTGGATTGGAAAATCTCCCCAAGATGATAATCCATGTTATCAATTGTATTAATTCTACCTGCCTCAGAGAGGGAATGGGTACAAAACTGATCAAAAACCATCTATACTTTCACCTTGTTGAGTACATTAAACTTTGGGGACTTCCATGCAGATGGGATTCTTCTTATTCGGAATCACACCACAAAACTGAAATCAAAGCACCGTCAAAGAACACTCAACAGAATGCTTCGACATTGATAATGCAAACGGCAAAGCGGCAGCAAGAAAAAATGCTGCTATGAGTAGCTACTTCCAAGTTCAATTTAGTGACGGCAGATAAAGATGTTTCTGGTAATCGAGTCCCTCCCGAAGTTTCTGGTTCAAAATTTCACGTTTTCATTAACGACAATGGGGCAAGTACTATGAGATGGGTTAGGTCATTGAACAAAACAAAACCCTATATTTCTCCCATCATGTTGTCTTTTGTATGCCAGAATGTGCTTCCACTTTTGGAGGACTCTACGTTTGTGAAAGGATTTACTGAACATAACAGGTTTGACGAATGCACACAGCAAAATTACTTGTTTTGGAGCCACCCTTCATATCGTTCCGATGGTGGCCAACTCAACTCTGTCTGGTATGATTGGGCCTTGTTTGATGTCAACGCATGCGAAATACCCTGCCATATTATGTGTTTTCTTAAACTCTACAATCTGAAGCAGCCTTACTCATTTGTTTCTGAGTACCAAATTGCCGACAAAGGCATTTATGCAGTAGTGACCAAGTTTAAATCCACTCCAACACCAACAGCTTTGTCATTTGTGATGAGAGGTGAAGTAGACAAAAATTCCCTGTTCTTATTTCATGTCGGCAGCATACTTTCCGATGTAGCAGTTGTCCCCGAACTTGATGCAATTGGTTACCTTGCAATCAAACTCATATCTAGTTGTGTCGAATCAAAGGGCTTGGCTGGATGAATTCCACAAGACAACATCTTCTTTGCCTAATGAAGAGGCACTCTACTCCCAATGCACTATCATTGTTGAACAGGACAGCGACAATAATGATGATTCTACTAATTCAGGTGATGATTGTTCAATGACATCGAACGATGATGACGATAGTGATGTCCTCTCTGACCCATCCAATACTTAATTGTTTACCTAGTACAATATCAGTAATAAGTTAGTATTACTGAATCGAGTGCTCCTCCGTATTGATCGTTACAAATTTCTCCTAAGTTTCGATTGATAGCTACTCCAAAATGATTGCACAATGTTGCAGGAAAACAAATGAAGTGAATGGAACGTCTAACTTTAAATTATTGTTTAATATATTATAGAGGATCAGCTCTTAGCACAGTTTTTGTCGATACATAGGCGCTCATAATATAACAGCCTTCGTATTTTGGATTCAAACAGCTATGTAATACTAATGGATTGAACAATAGAGTATCGCCTGACCTCAATGGAACTTTCACTTTATACGTTGGGAACACAAAGTAATAAATCACCTCGTCATCACTTACATGTTTCGGAGCAATAACTGTCAGCCTCGTATAGAACATATTGACATCGATATGGCATTTTGAGTGATAATCCTTTCCAATAGAAAAGGCTGTTACGTGATGACCGATTGCATTCAGTGTTGTACGGCTAACAACCTCATTCATCACATTCAGTTTCAAGTTTGATCAATTTTTCCATTGGACTTAAACAAAGCTGCATTTCCTTCACAATGTGTAGGGCTGTCTCTTCAAGGTTTTCTTTTGTTGTCGTGTTCACGTTATTTTTGAAAACATACACACCATTTCCCGAATTCAATCGATTTGGTCTCATCCCAACAATAGCATATCCATTGTTGACACTGTCACATTTGGATCCTCGTCCTATTTTGGGTTTAGCTTCAACAATTTCCCCAGCGAACCTTCTTGTATTTTCTATATTTTCTTTGGTACCCAACCGTTGTTTTGCAAACTGTTTGGAAGCTTTCGCAAAGATTTTCAATATGGTTCTGATTCTGCAAACGCTAAAAGAAACTTATCGTAGGTACTATCCAATGATTTGAAACTGTCTATAGACACAGCCTCTGTTGATGGTGGATATTCCTTTTCTCCAACTGTTTTCCAACCCCAAGTTGTTTCCATGAATTTACTTTTATAGCCATTTTTGTGTACTGTTTTCAATCCTATTTGTTTGACATGTTTGAGATTTGACTTTATACTTCGATGTGGCTTCTTTGGTTTTATCTCCGACAGGTGTTTGTAAGTCTGGTGTATTGTTGTCAATGGTGCTGCGTTTTTGAGAAAATTTGAAGTCATTCTCTGTCTACTTACTTGCACCTTTCTGTTGTCTCTTTGCTCTTTGTTGTTTTGCTCTGTCTTCAATTAGCTTTGGTTTTCTTTTGAATCCCTTTGTTCGTTGTCGCCGCCAACGCATTGCCGACAATGACATCTCCAACAACAATGTAATTGACGAATCGAATTGGCGTTGGAGTAGGAGACGAATCGAATTGGCGTTGGTGTAGGAGAGGAATCAAATTGTCGTTGGAGTAGGAGACGAATCGAATTGGCGTTGGAGTAGGACAAGGAATCCAATGGGCGTTGGAGTAGGAGACGAATCCAATTGGCATTGGAGTAGGAGACGAATTGCGAGGAGGAGGATGAGGAGCAGCGTTGGAGTTGGAGACGAATTGCCATTGTAGTAGGAAGTTCGATTGTTCCCGGTTGTTGCTGTGGTCGCTCTCGCTGCTGTTGCTCTCGCTACTGTCGTTGCTCTCGCTGCTGTTGCTCTCGCTGCTGTTGCTCTCGCTACTGTTGCTCTCGCTACTGTTGCTCTAGCTGCTGTTGCTCTTGCTGTTGCTATCGCTATTGCTGCCGGTGTTGGGTTGATCAGTTTGTGGTTCCGGCCACTTGAAAATCCGCAAAACGTCTGCTGTATTGGCGTTTCAGGGTCAATTTTCTGGAACGGTGTTTCAGATTTAGTTGTCGGGAACGGCAATTCTGACTTTTGCGGCCGCTTTGATTGTTCCCACTTGCCGCTGTTGCTGTTGGTTAGATTGTTCACGGTTCCGGCCGCTTGAAAATCGGCAGAACGTCTGCTGTATTGGCGTTTCTGGGTCAAGTTACTGGAACGGCGTTTCAGATTGAGTTCTCTGGAACGGCAATTCTGACTTGAACGTTTGCTGTATTGGCGTTTCTGGGTCAAGATTCTGGAACGGCATTTCAGATTGAGTTGTCTAGAACGACAGTTCTGATTTGAACGTCTGCTGTATTGGCGTTTCTGGGTCAAGATTCTGTAACGGCGTTTCGGATTTAGTATTTTGGAACAGTAATTCTGTCTGTATTGGCGTTTCAGGGTAAAGTTTCTGGAACGGCGTTTCAGATTGAGTTGTTTGGAACCGCAATTCTGACTTTTGCGGGCGGTTCAATTCTTCCCAATTGCTGCTGTTGCTATTGTTGTTGCCGCTTGCTGCTGTTGCTGCCGCTTGCCGCTGTTGTTGCTATCGCTGCCGCTGTTGGTTAGATGGTTCCCGGTTGCGGCCGCTTGGATTGTTCTCGCTTGCTGCTTTTGCTATTGCTGCCGCTGTTGCGAGGTTTCCAGTTGCTGTTGTTGCTCTCTGTCGTTGCCGTAGTCTACGATTGTATTCGAGTATATGATATGTTAATTGAACAAAATGGGTGAGTATCTATTAATGTACTACATTGAGTAAATAATAACAAAAGAATAGTATAATCTACGTGCCACTAACCTACACCGTTGGCCTCCTTTTGTTGTTGCGTTCAATTCGTCCAATAAAATTGTTACGATCCTGCGTCAGCCTTGTCGTACGTTTTCTCCAATTGATCGTTCTACCGATCCGTACCTATGAAAATAAGAAGGGAAACACAAGTAAGGAAGACATCATCAGCAATGCAGGATGTAGGCATCATTGTCCATCTATCTCACGTTGTTCTTTTTGCTGCCTTCGACCCAGTGTTGCCTTCCGATCCGTTGTTTCCAATACGGTCCTATGAAAATAGAAAAATAGAAAAAGGAGGAAATACATTATCAGCAATACAGGTGGCATTCTAATCATTGCCTATCTCTCCCATTCGTACCGTTGCTTGTTCCTACAATAGTTGTTCCCCGTACTTCGGTCCGTTGTTCCAATATTTTGTTCTGATCCGTTCTCTCCAACTACAGGGAAAATTCGTCGGTCAAATTGTTGTTGCCGATACGTTGTTCAATCTTACTCCTTTCTCACGAAAAACAGGATCTTTATCCTGTTGATATATATACGCAATGGATGCAGATTCATTGATTTCAAGACGTATATGTAAGGCTGCAGTCCAAACAATATCTATCCAGCAATTCCTCTACCGTCCAATGCCATCCAATTCTTTTTCCAGCCAAGGCAGTTTTTTTGGATTAAAATATCTCGAGCCTGAATTCCCTGCCTACTAGTGATCATTGCTGATCAGTTCAGTGGGATCCCGCGTTCTCGGACGGAGTGCTTTGTCGTACAAGTACGGTAAACCAACTCTGCTCAAGATAAGTTTGGTAAGATTATGAAGGGAAACAGTATTTTTTGACTCGAAAAGAAAAAAAATTCACACTGTAAAATCACACTGTAAAATCACACTGTAAAATCACTCTGTAAAATCACCACACTGTAAAATCAGTTCGAAAAAAAATGTTTTCGCTGTGTGTGTGTGTGTGCATGTGTGTTTGAAAAAAAAGAATCGATACTTACTAACCTGTCAGATCTACCGCAGTAAATCTAGAACAATGAAGAATAATTCCATTTTCTTAATTAAAAATAAGAACGTTAAGTAAACAAATCGCCCCCCGCGCTCGTTTTGAATAGAGAACAATAAAAAATAGTGCCCTGAGTTTTATTGTTAACGTTCTCAACTTGTGATACAGTGAGATCTTTTATGTACCGGTGAGGTTGTATGTACCAACACATGTGTGACGGTGATCTTACTGGTAATGAATTTGCCTAGTTTTGTCCAGCACTATCCTACGACAGTAGCTACGTACACAGAAACTGTTATGTCCAGGTATATTACGATAGTAGTAGTAGTAGTAGTAATGTAGGTATGATAATACTAATGACTTCTGTTTGGGTTGTGAAAGTTTTTTTGTACAATTCATGTCAACAATCATGGAACGGTGTTTCAGAATTCAGTAACCGGAACGGCGTTTCAGGCTTTGTGTTTGCAGCATGTTCCAATTTGAAACCTCAAAATGAAGTAGTACGTACGGTTGGGTGGTGAAACGTTTTATTGTACAATTCATGTCAAAGGTGATGGAACGGCGTTTCAGAAATCTGTAAACGGAACTGCTTTTCAGATGTTGTTTTCGAATCATGTTTCAATTTGAAATCTCAAAATGAAGTACTACGTACGGTTGGGTGGTTAAACATTTTCTTGTACAATTCATGTCAACAGTCATGGAACGGTATTAAATTCCTTTCGTGTCCAGAAGTACCAAAGCTACAAGACGGTAGATATTCTATTTGTACGAATCAATGAGTCCTGTATCAACCAAGGCAATCGATTCCCACGGCACATCGATTCCCACGGAGCATCGATTCCCATCGCGCATTGACGGTGAGCAATCTCTGTTTTATAGCATTGCCCTTGTTCTTCGGTGAGCAAACTCTGATTTTATAAAGTATCACATAAGCTACGGGAGCAATTCCTGGTCATAACGATAAACATATCATAGGGTCTTCCTAACGGAACAAGAGAAGAAAACCAGTTGGCGTGTGATTCTCACACAATATATATATATAAATATATATACATACAGATACATACGGTCAACGACCAATGCATGTACGGAAATAATCAGCGAGTAATCTCATCATTACGCAACAGCAGTTACAACATATTCATCTCAATAAAAGAGATATCTTGCATTTTGGCAAGATTTCACTTTATCTCATACTTTTAACATTCAACTGATTAATATCCCAAAATTCACACTAGTTGCTACCAACTACCTGTAATCTACATTACTAAGGTCTATCTCGCTGTATCTGAACAAGTTCACAGTAAGAAGAGATCTGGCATTTCCATAGTCTCGCCTGTAGTCCGATTATCCGTTGTCAAAAGTATCCAACCACAATTGCCACGCGTAGAGTGCAATTGTTCGTCTACTAACACACTAACACAGTGTTGCTGTTCTTCAGAAGCCTTTGAATCAGACTCTCAACGGACCGGATTCAGAAGGAAAATAATAGATTAACAGTCGCAAGCTCCAAGGTGGCTTGCACACAAAGAACAAGGACGAAATTGAACACAATCCCTACGCTGGCATATGCCAATCGCAAATTGTCTACGGAAACAGTTTCCTTTCACCACGCGATTCCTCCGACGAATCGGAATCATCACCAAGACTGAACATGCCTGCCAATCCATTTGGTGGTGGGAACAGCACTGGAGATGGCACCGCCGCTACCGCAACCAGCTTTCCTAGTTTTGATTCCCATATGAAGTTGATACTCATAACCATATTCCGTCTAGCAAAGGAAGAAAATAGCTATCTGTGTGAAGCTCTCCGAGAGGGAGGATTACGCGAGTGGCCAACTTTTCTCGATGCACTCATCGAGCCTGATTTTGCCCGCGAGCTTATCTACATGGAAACTACCAGTGGACTACCAACCCAGCTCCATCGGTCCATCCAACGGACCATAGAAGCACTTGCGGAATTCTCAAATGATCTGCGCAAGGACAAAAAGAATTGGAAGGATGTAACGTCATATACGTACGACGGCTTCAGAACCTTCCGTATGGCACGCGCGCTGCGCCTTCAGAATGAATCTGTCCTGAATCCCCCAGCTCCTCCCCCAGGAACCAATAAAAAGTCACCTCAGCAAGTGAAGTACAAATCTTGGTGCTGAAAATCACGGGATGAAAAGTCTTTCACGCCCCTCACGAATGACTCAAGATTTGAACATTGGCTCGTGGGTTTCAAGGCTAAACTCGAGGCATACGACATTGACACCGACACATTCCTTGATGAAACTTGGCCTCCTGCTGCACTACAAGGCTATACACGTGACCTCTTTGTCAAACAGTGTGCCTTCTTCTGGGTTCTTATGTTGGAAGTCTTCAAAAGTGACTTATCTGCGTCATGCGTTTACAGCCATTCCCTCACATGCAATGGACGTCAAGCATATTTTGATTTTGTGAACCTTCACAGTGAATCAAAAGCCAAAGTATATGACAACTCGACTCAATTGCAAGCTTTGCTGAAGTTGAATCTCAGCAACTGGAAAGAATCTAAAGTGAAATTTATCACACATTGGTTTGAAGAATTGAATCACCTCAACAAGCTTTGTCCTCCCAACAAGCCCCTTGAGTACCATACTGCAAAATCAGCATTATGCCAGGCATGCTATTCCAGCTTTCAGCTAAGTGAACAGTTTGCTAAAGTCAAGGATCCAGGCGGCACGAATAGTACCATGACAGATGCAATTGCTGAGGCCGCTGCTATCCACAAACTCAAGATCACGCTCCTACTCGAAGCAACTCGACTCGATTCTCAGTCCGCAATGTCGGCCCCAAAGTCCACAGTACGTGCACATGTACACAACTTCTCATCTGGACAAGGCCAAAACCCTGACGACTATGCTCTCCCTATCAAATTCAAAGGTGACTACCAAGACTATGCGGTATTCAAGGCTGGACGTTCACCTGACCCTACCACACGCTTGCCCACTGGCATACGGAAGGCCCTATCACGTCAGGACATGAAGAGTTGGCTGAATTTTTCCCCTGAAGGCAAAAAAATAGTGGTCGCATCATTACGGCGCGAATTGCTCCCAGATGGTCAGCCGGACCCCAATGCCGTCAAACCCATCACCTGGAAGGCATATACACATGGGCATTCCGTCTCATTCCTTGAAGATGATACCTCGAGCGGTGATACACATACCAATGCCTCTGCAGACCTCCATCCTGCTGTACAAAATGACTGTAGAGGCGTCTTCCATGCATCACTTGGTGTATACAAGTCTCAGACTTCTTCCCTCAAGGACCAACGACCCCTCAAGTCTTCCGTGTCGCCTGCACATCCCGCAAGATTCCTCTCTGAAAATCCTGACATTCGGTACAAAAAGGACGGTGATACTCAGATACCTGTGGGAAAATCCTCTTATTCCGTCAATTTTCATCAATGGTATAACCCTGACGATGATCTGACCTTCCCACATGATAATCAAATACCATCGTACACATACCGTGCTCACAAAGCTACGGTCACCAATCCCGGCTTCGCTATGGTTGACCGCGGTGCAAATGGTTGTATCATCGGTAGTGATGCATGCCTCATCTCCAAAGATATTCTGCCCCGATATGTCAATGTCACAGGCATCAACAATCACCAAGTGCAGAATATTCCCATTGCAACATGTGGAGCCTATTCCGTTTCCAATAGAGGTCCCATCATCCTCATTTTCAATGAATGTGCGTACACGGGACGACACCCCTCTATTTTGTCCTCCGGCCAGATGGAAGCATATTTCTCCAATGTCGATGACACATCCATCAAAGCGGGCGGTGGGCAGGTAATCACCACCTCCGATGGATATGCACTGCTTCTCAGCATTCGACATGGTTTACCATACCTTGCCATGCGAAAGTATACGACTGTTGAATTTGACACGCTCCCACATGTTATCATGACATCCAATAAACACTGGGACCCATCCATTCTCAATACCACAATCAGTGCTAAAGATGAAATCTTTCTTCAGAAATATCCTCCTCAGTCACAACAACTTCCATATCCTGAATATGACGAATACGGAAATCCACGTTGTCTTGAAGGATTAGATATCTCTGTATCTCCTGGCTCATCCACGGTTACATCTCTCAGTTCCTACTCCAGTCATTGTACTCGATCACCCTTTCTCCCTATTGATGATCATGGAACCAATGACCGCTCCTTCTGGCTTACAACTACTGACTATGCTCATCAGGAGCGCCTCGCATGCTGCATTTCCCCTCCAACCTCTAAAACGGTCACTGCTTTTCCCACGGATTGTACTGTTAGTGATGCTCCAAGTATTGCAACTACACCCCGTGAACGCTATCCCAACGAACATGATTACTTATCTCTGAAACCTTTCTTTTGCTGGGTTTCTACAGATTGCATCAAAGCTACCTTTGACAATTCAACGCAATATGGTTCTTTAGCGGTTAGCCCTGATGGTAACATCTTCAAACATTTTCATTCCCCCCAGCCGGCAATGAACGTTCAATGACGACATTTTGTCTGACGCTGTTTATTCCGATGTCCCAGCGATTGATGGCGGTTCCAAACTTGCCCAGATTTTCTTTGGTCAGAAGTCTCATATCATACATGTTGAAGAGATGCGCACCACCGGCGACTTTCTATCATGCTTTCAGAATTTTGTTTGAAAATGGGGTAGACCTCTTTGCCTCTTATGTGATCATGGGAAGGAACTACCAATCTAGTAAGAGGGTCATCAATTATCTCAAAATGTTATGGATTCGACTCTGGCAAAGTGAACCCTATCACCAACACCAGAATCAATTTGAACGACACTATCAAACGTTTAAGCGTATTGTCAATCGCGTCATGGACCGTACAGGCACACCACCACATCTCTGGTTGTTATGCATGACATACGTCGCCGGACTCCTCAATGTTATTTCTGATCCTACTCTGTCGGACAAACAACCAATCTTCATTGCTACTGGTACACTTGGCGATATCAGCGCGTATACCAGTTTCTTCTGATTTGAACCTGTTTATTTCAAGACCAATGACTCCCCTTTTGGTACTCAGTCTACCAAACGCCTCGGTCATTTTGTAGGCATAGCCGAACATGTGGGCAATGGACTTTGTTTCCGGATCTGGGATCCCGTCACCAACAAATTGCTTGACCGTTCTGGTGTACGTTCTGCTCTTACACCTGAGTCACGCAACAAATGAGATGGCCTCTTTACAGATGACGGCTTCATCAAATGGCGTAAAGCCAAGGATTCATTACCTCGATTGTACGCCACTGGTGACGCTCCTACACTCATGAAACATGGGGAGCATACCACTACGGATAGTTCCCATGCAGATTCTAAACCACAGGACGTCCCAGCTCCTCCTCCTCTTGGCATCTCAACTACGGACCCCGACACCGATCGAAGCCTCAACACTCCTGCGGAACATGACGCCCCCGCCGTCTGTACCTACCGGGCAACAAGGTGCAACACCTCCTGTTCAGCTGCCCGACCATAGTCAACCTCCCGCATCTGGCAATCAGGTTCTTATCAAACCACCTGCCCACCCCTCGTTACCGAGCTTTCTATATAAGAAGGTCAATGACAGCCCAAGCTGGTCCCCTTCTCCACTCCCTAACCACTATGGGGAGAGTTTTGATGGTCCTCCTACGACACACATCTTCAGCAAGACATCCGATGGTGCTCTCCTTACTGAAGATGATTTTGATCCACCGGAGTTAGCATACTTTGATGTTAGTGACGTCACAACTCCACACACCAACCCTGCTACTCCTTCAGTAGACCCATCACAGGTAGTTGTTACTGACGAAGAAGGTAATGCACAATTTGACGATGATGGTAAACCTCTTACCATTCCGACGATCCCAATTGCCGATCTACAAGGAAGATCTTTTCTTGTACCCAACCCAGATGGTACTTGAAAACGCCTTACCATCGTTGATGTAGAGGACAGTCTTGAACGCAATAACGACTTCATCAAATTCAAGTGCAAACACTCTGATGACGAACTTGACGATATCATTGCATACAATGATGTTATGAACTACATCCACTGTGATTCGACCCAAGAAGATGGAAAACTTTGGTTGTTTCACCGCATCCTGGAACACCAAGGCCCATTGGATAACAAACACCCTCAGTACAAAGGCTCCAAGTATAACCTTTGGATTGAATGGGAAAACATGGAACGGACATATGAACCATTAGCCAACATTGCGGCTGATGACCCTGTTACCATTGCCAAATATGGGAAAGATAACAACTTGCTTGACCTCCCAGGTTGGAAACGTCTCAAACGAATCACCAACCTAGCACGACGAACAAAGAAACTTGATCAACTTGTGCATCAAGCTAAACTTTGGTCTTTCCGTACCACCCCACAGTACCAATATGGGTTCAAGGTACCTCGTAACCATAAAGAAGCCCTCCGATTTGATCAAGCCAACGGAAACCACAAATGGGAAGATGCCATCACTCTGGAAATGGAACAGCTCAATGAATACAATACATTCATCGATAAAGGCGTGTACAAGGCAAGCTCCATCCCAAATGGGTTCCAACAGATCAAGGTACACATGATATATGCTGTCAAACATGACGGTAGACACAAGGCTTGTCTTGTTGCAAACGGTAATCTCACTGAAGCCCCCGTCCACAGTGTCTATGCCGGTGTCGTATCTCTCCTGCGGTCTACGTATGTGTCTGTTCCTAGCTGAACTGAACAGCCTAGAAGCATGGGGTACCGATATAGGTAATGCTTACCTCGAAGCAGTTACCTGCGAGAAAGTCTGCATCAAGGCAGGTCCAGAATTCAGATCACTAGAAGGTCATCTATTGATCATCTACAAGGCCTTATATGGACTCAGATCATCGGGCAAGTGCTTTGGTGATTTACTAGCAGCTTGCCTTATTGAACTTGGCTTCAAAAGATCCCGCGCTGAACCAGAAATCTTTCTCAATCCTGGAATGAACAAGCATGGGGAACGTGTATATGAACTCATATGCACATATGTCGATGATTTATGTCTTTGCATGGCAGATCCCAATTCGTTCTTGAAAATCTTACAGGCGGAGCCATACAACTTCAAACTGAAGGGATCCGGACCTATGAACTTTCATCTGGGCTGTAGATTTGAGCGAGACGCACATGGTGTTCTTTGTATGAATCCCATCAAGTTCATCGAAAAGATAGAAGCATCTTATGAACAAATGTTTGGATGTAAACCTAACACTAGGTTCCAATCGCCCATCGCCGAAAACAATCATCCTGAATTGGATTCTTTGGCCTTTCTTGAGGAAACTGGTATCCAGAAATACCAAAGCATGATCAGATCACTCCAATGGATCATCGCCATTGGGCAATTTGATGTCCAAACCGCCGTGATGACACTCTCGAGTTTCAGAGCTCAACCACGAGACGGACACCTTGATCGTGCCAAACGTATCTACGGATATATCTCCAAGTTTAGACATTTTAAAATCAGGTTCTGCGTGGAACCCCCAGATTTTATACTGACTAAACCGGACACCATCGATTGGTCCAACACCGTCTATGGGGAGCATTCTGAAGAGCTACCCGACGATGCTCCTGCACCACTTGGGAAGACAGTAGTGTTAACACACTTCTATGATGCAAATCTCATGCATGACATTCTCAGTGGAAAGGCTGTAACCGGCATCCTTCACTTTGCGAACAAGACTCCTATGATGTGGTTCTCGAAGAAACAAGCTACTACGGAGACAGCCACCTTTGGAGCTGAATTCATTGCAGGAAGAACTTGCATCGAGAAAATCGTCGATCTACGTCACTCATTCCGATACCTCGGAACACGAGTCCATGGCATCTCCTATTCATGGGGAGACAATGAGAAGATGATTCAGACGTCAACCTTTCCTTACGCAAGGTTGCATAAGCGTCACAACATCCTATTGTTTCACTATGTACGAAGCATGATAGCGAAAGGCTTCATTCTAATGCTGCACATCCCTGGTAAAGATAACTGTGCAGATATCCTCACCAAGCATTGGGGACACTCAGTTGTGTATCCACTGCTCAAGCCCATCTTCCACTTCTGTGGGAATACCGGCGACCTCCTCCAAGACAATGGAAGCATCATGTAAAACGTGATGACCTTTCACAAGGAAACATGGGGAGTATTAAATTCCTTTCGTGTCCAGAAGTACCAAAGCTACAAGACGGTAGATATTCTATTCGTACGAATCGCGTAATGATGAGATTACTCGCTGATTATTTCCGTACATGCATTGGTCGTTGACCGTATATGTCTGTATGTATATATATATTCTGTGAGAATCACACGCCAACGGAGGAAGACTCCATGATATGTTTATCATTAAGGTCAGGAATTGCTCCCGTAGCTCGTGTGATATTTTATGAAATCAGAGTTTGCTCACCGAAGAACGATGGCAATACTGTAAAACAGGGATTGCTCACCGTTGATGCGCGATGGGAATTGATGCGCCGTGGGAATCGATATGCCGTGGGAATCGATTACTTAGATTGATACGGGACTCATGGATTCGTACGAATAGGGTATCTACCATCTTGTAGCTTTGGTACTTCTGGTCACAAAAGATATTTAATACTCCCCATGTCTCCTTGTGAAAGGTCATCACGCTCTACATGATGCTTCCATCATCTTGAAGAAGGTTGCCGGTATTCCCACAAAAGTGGAAGATGGGCTTGAGCAGTGGATACACAACTGAGTGTCCCCAATGCTTGGTGAGAATATCTGCACAGTTATCCTTACCTGGGATGTGCATCATTAAAATGAAACCTCTCGCTATCATGCTTCGTACGTAGTGAAACGACAGAATATTATGACGCTTGTGCAACCTTGCGTAAGGGAAGGTTGACGTTTGGATCATCTTTTCGTTGTCACCCCAAGAGTATGAGACATCATGGACTCGTGTTCCTAGGTATCGGAATGAGTGGCGTAAATCGACGATCTGTTCGATGCAAGTCCTTCCTGCAACAAATTCGGCTCCAAAAGTGGCTGTCTCCGTAGTAGACTGTTTCTTCGAGAACCACATCATGGGAGTCTTGTTCGCGAAGTGAAGAATACCGGTTACTGCCTTACCACTGAGAATATCATGCATGAGGTTGGCATCATAGAAATGTGTCAACACTACTGTCTTTCCAAGCGGTGCAGGAGCGTCGTCGGGTAGCTCTTCAGAATGCTCCCCATAGACGGTGTTGGACCAATCGATGGTGTCCGGTTTAGTCAATATAAAATCGGGTGGTTCCACGCGGAATCTGATTTTGAAATGTCTAAACTTGGAGATATATCCATAGATACGTTTTGCACGTTCGAGATGCCCATCTTGTGGCTGAGCTCTGAAACTTGAGAGCGTCATCACGGCTGTTTGTACATCGAAACGGCCAATAGCGATGATCCACTGTAGTGAACCGATCATACTTTGGTATTTCTGTATACCGGTTTCTTCGAGAAAGGCTGAGGAGTCCAATTCGGGATGATCGTTCTCCGCAATGGGTGATTGGAACCTAGTGTTAGGTTTGCATCCGAACATTTGTTCGTAAGACGCTTCCATCTTTTCGATGAACTTTATGGGATTCATGCATAGAACACCATGTTCATCGCGCTCAAATCCACAACCTAAGTGAAAGTTCATAGGTCCGGATCCCTTCAGTTTGAAGTTATATGGTGACGACTGCAATATCTTCAAGAAGGAATTGGGATCTGCCATGCAGAGACATAGGTCATCGACATATGTGCATATAAGCTCATATACACGTTCACCATGCTTGTTCGTACCAGGCTTGAGGAATATTTCCGGTTCTGCGCGGGATCTTTCGAAGCCGAGTTCGATGAGACAAGCCGCGAGTAAGTCTCCAAAGCACTTGCCTGAAGACCTGAGACCGTATAGGGCTTTGTAAATGATCAGCAGGTGACCCTCCAGCGATCCGAATTCAGGACCTGCCTTGATGCATACTTTCTCGCAGGTGACTGCTTCTAAGTAGGCGTTACCTATGTCGGTGCCCCATGCTTCTAGGTCGTTGAGTTCAGCTAGGAATAGGCACATACGTAGGCCGCGGAGAGATACGACGCCTGCGTAAACACTATGAATAGGGGCCTCAGTGAGATTACCGTTAGCAACGAGGCGAGCCTTGTGTCTACCATCGTGCTTGACAGCGTATATCATGTGTACCTTGATCTGTTGGAATCCCGGGGGAATGGAGCTTGTCTTGTACACGCCTTTGTCAATGAATGTATTGTACTCATTGAGTTGTGCCATTTCCAGAGTGGTGGCATCTTCCCATTTGGTGTTTCCGTTGGCTTGATCAAATCGGAGGGCTTCTTCGTGGTTACGAGGCACTTTGAATCCATATTGATACTGCGGAGTGGCACGGAAAGAACGTAGTTTGGCTTGGTGCACGAGTCGATCAAGTTTCTTGGTTCGTCGCGCTAGGTTGGTGATTCGCTTGAGTCGTTTCCAACCCGGGAGGTCAAGCAAGTTGTTGTCTTTCCCATATTTTGCAACGGTGACAGGGTCATCAGCCGCAATGTTGGCCAGGGGTTCATATGTGCGTTCCATATTTTCCCATTCAATCCAAAGGTTATACTTGGAACCTTTGTATTGAGGATGCTTGTTATCCAGTGGACCTTGGTGTCCTAGGATGCGGCGAAACGACCAGAGTTTGCCGTCTTCTTGTGTTGAATCACGATGTATGTAATTCATGACATCATTGTATGCAATGATATCATCAAGTTCGTCATCGGTGTGTTTGCACTTGAACTTGATGAAGTCGTTGTTGCGTTCAAGACTGTCTTCAACATCGACGATAGTAAGACGTTTCCGAGTGCCGTCCGGATTGGTTACAAGGAAGGATCGTCCTTGTAGATCGGCAATCAGGATCATAGGAATGGTAATTGGTTTACCATCATCGTCAAATTGTGCGTTGCCTTCTTCGTTGGTAACAACTACCTGTGATGGGTCTACTGAAGGAGTAGCGGGGTTGATGTGTGGAGTTGTGACGTCACTAACATCAAAGTATGCTAGCTCCGGAGGATCAAAATCATCTTCAGTAAGGAGAACGCCATCGGGGTTCTTGCTGAAGATGTGTGTCGCAGGAGGACCATCAAAACTCTCCCCATAGTTGTTAGGGAGTGGAGAAGGTGACCAGCTCGGGCTGTCATCGACCTTCTTATAAAGAAAGCTCGGTAACAAGGGGTGGGCGGGTGGTAGAAGAATTGGTTGAGTGCCAGATGCGTGGGGCGTAGTATCTGGTTGTTTGTTGGGTACAGATGGAACGGCGTCATCGGCAGTGTCAGAATCAGCGGGTGAAACGCTAGGGGGAACTGAGTTGTTTGGTTTCGTAGACTCGTCAATGAGTTTATTCTGATTGGTATGCTCCCCATGTTTGAATGCTGGAGCTTCTCCAGTGGCGTATAAACGGGGCAAGGAATCCTTTGCGTTACGCCATTTGATGAAACCATCATCAGTAAATAGGCCCGCGCGTTTGTTACGTGACTCAGGCGTAAGAGCAGATCGAACACCGGACCGGTCAAGTAACTTGTTGGTAACGGGATCCCAGATTTGGAAGCAGAGTCCATTGCCAACATGTTCGGCGATGCCGTCGAAATGACCTAGGCGTTCGGTAGACTGGGTACCGAAAGGAGAGTCATTGGTTTTGAAATACACAGGTTCAAACCAGAAGAAACTGGTGTATGCGCTGATGTCGCCAAGTGTACCGGTGGCAATGAAGATCGGTTGTTTATCGGACAGCGTAGGATCAGAAACAACATTGAGGAGACCCGCGACGTATGTCATGCACAGTAGCCATAGGTGTGGTGGTGTGCCGGTACGATCCATGACGCGATTGACAATGCGTTTGAACGTTTGGTATCGTCGTTCGAATTGATTCTGGTGTTGGTGATACGGTTCACTTTGCCAGAGTCCAATCCATAACATTTTGAGGTAATCCATGACCTTCTTACTGGATTGATAGTTACCGTGGTCGCAAAGGAGGCGAATGGGCCTGCCCCATTTTCGAACAAAGTTCTGGAAGCAGGATAGGAAATCGCCGGTGGTACGCATTTCCTCAACGTGTATAATATGTGATTTGCGGCCAAAGAAGATCTGAGCAATCTTGGAGCCACCATCAATTGCTGGGACATCTGAATAGACAGCATCGGACATAACATTGTCATTGAAGGGGCGAACGTTCATGGCCGGTTGAGGGGAATGAAACCGTTTGAAAATGTTTCCATCAGGGCTAACCGCTAACGAACCATATTGGGTTGAGTTTTCAAACGTAGCTTTGATGCGATCGGTGGAAACCCAACAAAAGAAAGGTTTCAGGGATAAGTAGTCATGTTCGTTGGGGTATCTTTTGCGGGGCGTAGCTGCAATACGTGTAGTGTCACTGGCAGTACAATCTGTCGGAAACGCAGTGACTGTTCCAGAGACTGCGGGTAGCGCGCAGCATGCAAGACGTTCTTGATGAGCGTAGTCGGTGGAAGTAAGCCAAAAGGAGCGATTGTTGGCCCTATGATCATCAATAGGAAGAAAGGGAGATCGAGTGGAATGGCTGGAGTACGAGCTGAGGGATGTGACCGTGGAGGACCCGGGAGAAAGGGAGATATCTAATCCTTCAAGACAGCGTGGGTTCCAATATTCGTCGTAATCGGCATAAGGGAGTTGCTGTGGTTGGGGAGGATATTTCTGGAGAAATTGTTCATCTTTCGCACTGATCGTGGTATTGAGAACAGATGGGTCCCAATGCTTATCGGATGTCATGATAACATGTGGGAGCGTGTCAAACTCAACAGTCGTATACTTTCGCATCGCAAGGTATGGTAAACCGTGTCGTATGCTAAGAGGCAGTGCATAGCCATCGGAGGTGGTGATGACCTGTCCTCCACCTGCTTTGATGGATGTGTCGTCGACAGTGGAAAAATATGCTTCCATCTGGCCAGATGACAATATAGAAGGGTGTCGTCCTGTATAGGCACATTCATTGAAAATGAGGATGACGGGGCCTCTGTTTGACATGGAATATACTCCGCATGTAGCAATGGGAATATTTTGTACCTGATGATTGTTAATGCCGGTGACGTTAACATAGCGCGGTGGGATATCCTTGGAGATGAGACACGCATCATTACCGATGATGCAGCCATTTGCGCCGCGATCGACCATGGCAAAACCAGGGCTAGTAACCGTAGTTTTGTGTATACGGTATGTGTATGACGTTACAGGACCATCGTAAGGAAAGGTGAGATCATCCTCGGGAGTATACCACTGGTTAAAATTGGCGGAATACGATGGTGTTCCGACAGGTATTTGGGTGTCACCGTCCTTTTTGTACTGAATGTCAGGGTTGTCTGAAAGGAATCGAGCGGGATGCGCGGGTGACACGGAAGATTTGAGAGGTCGCTGGTCCTTAGACGAAGAGGTCGTTGATTTGTTTACACCTAGGGATGCATGGAAAACACCTCTACGATCATTCTCTACAGCAGGATGAAGGTCTGCTGCGGAATTGGCATGCTCATCTTTGGTCGAAGTATCGTCTTCTCGAAATGATACCGAGTGTTCATGTTGGTATGCCTTCCGGGTAATGGGTTTGACACTGTTGGGGTCAGGTTGGTCCGTGTTAAGTAAGTCGTGTCGCAATGAGGCAACCACGATTTTCTTGCCTTCCAGAGAAAAACTGAGCCAACTCTTCATGTCCTGACGTGACAAGGCCTTCCATATGTTTGTAGGCAATCTTGTGGTAGGGTCAGGGGTACGTCCAGCCTTAAACACAGCATAATCTTGATAGTCTCCTTCAAATTCGATGGGGAGAGCATAGTCATCATGGTTTTGGCTCGATTCAGAAGAAAAATCATGAACGTGTGCACGTACGGTCGACCGAGGAGCAGACATCGCGGACTGGGAATCAAGTCGAGTTGCTTCGAGTAAAAGCGTGATTTTAAGATCGTGGATAGCAGCGGCTTCGGCAACCGCATCCGTTACGGTGCTATTCGTCCCACCTGGATCCTTGACTTTGGCAAACTGTTCTCTTAGCTGGAAGCTGGAATAGCATGCCTGACACAATGCTGATTTAACAGTATGGTACTCAAGGGGCTTGTTGGGAGGACGGAGCTTGTTGAGGTGATTTAATTCATCAAACCAATGTGTGATGAATTTCACTTTGGATTCCTTCCAATTGTTGAGGTTCAACTTGAGCAACGCTTGTAGCTGAGTCGAGTTGTCGTATACCTTTGCTTTTGATTTGCTATGAAGATTTACGAAATCGAAGTATGCCTTGCGTCCATCACGAGTGGTAGAATGACTGTGTACACATGATGCAGAAAGGTCACTCTTGAAGACTTCCAACATTAGTACCCAGAAGAAGGCACACTGCTTGACGAAGAGATCACGGGTATAACCCAGAAGCGTAGCTGGAGGCCAAGTTTCATCGAGGAATGTCTCTGTATCGATGTCGTATGCCTCGAGTTTAGCTTTGAAACCGACGAGCCAGTGTTCGAATCTCGAGTCATTCATGAGGGGTGTAAAGGACTTTTCATCTTGTGCTTTTTGGCACCATGATTCGTACTTTACCTGCTGAGGTGACTTTTTGTTACTTCCCGCCGGAGGAGGTGGTGGGTTCAGAACAGATTCGTTACGCAAGCGTTGGGCACGTTCTTCGCGGAATGACTGGAATTCCCTGTATGTATATGACTTTACATCCTTCCAGTTCCTCTCGTCTTCTTCTAGAGCGACATCGGCTTCATGTAGGTTGATAGCGTAATCCGCAAGTGCTTCTATGCTCCTTTGAATGGATCGAGGGATATGCGTTGGCAATCCTCCCTCCGTATAGGTAAGTTCGTGTGCAAAATCCGGTTCGATAAGTGCGTCGAGGAACGACTTCCACTCGCATAATCCGCCTTCTTTGAGAGCTAGGCACAACTTGCTAGTAATCTCACTTGTTACGTTGAGTATGGATATGAGTATCTTTCTCATATCAGTATCGAAGCTGGGAAAGCGGTTGATAGTGGTGACTTCGGTGTCATTCTTCTCTTTGCCTCCGAGTGCATTGCCAGGCATCAACGGTATGTTCGGCATCTGTGGTGGTTCCGAGCCTTGGAAAGAATTGCGCGGTGACTGAGAATGGGAACTGCTTCGTGTACGATGTGCGATGTGCATATGCCAGCGTAGGGATTGTATTCAATTCCGTTCCTGTTCCTTTTTGTGTGCAAGCCTTCTTAGAGCTTGTGACTGTTAATCTATTATTTTCCTACTGAATCCGATTCGTTGAGAGTCTGATTCAAAGGCTTCTGACGAGCAGCAACGCTGCGTTAGTGTGTTAGTAGACGAACAATTGCACTCTACGCGTGACAATTGTGGTTGGATACTTTCGGCAACGGATAATCGGACTACAGGCAAGACTAGGGAAACGCCAGATCTCCTCTTGCTGTGACTTATTCAGATTGCAGCGAGACAGATCTTAGTATGTAGATTACAAGTAGTTGATAGCAACTAGTGTGAATTTTGGGATATAAATCAGTTGAATGTTAAAAGTATGAGATAAAGTGAAATCTTGCCGAAATGCAAGATATCTCTTTTATTGAGATGAATACGTTGCAACTGCTGTTGCGTAGTGCTGAGATTACTCGCTGATTATTTCCGTACATGTATTAGTCGTTGACCATATATATTTGTATGTATGTATATGTATTGTGTGAGAATCACACGCCAACGGTTTTCTTCTCTTGTTCCGTTAGGAAGACTCCATGATATGTTTATCATTAAGGTCAGGAATTGCTCCCGTAGCTCGTGTGATATTTTATGAAATCAGAGTTTGCTCACCGAAGAACAATGGCAATATCGTAAGACAGGGATTGCTCACCGTTGATGCGCGATGGGAATCGATGCGCCGTGGGAATCGATATGCCGTGGGAATCGATTACTTAGATGGATACGGGACTCATTGATTCGTACGAATAGGAAATCTACCCTTTGGTAGCTTTGGTACTTCTGGTCACGAAAGGAATTTAATACTGCCATGCAAAGACATAAATCATCGACATATGTGCATATGAGTTCATATACACGTTCCCCATGCTTGTTCATTCCAGGATTGAGAAAGATTTCTGGTTCAGCGCGGGATCTTTTGAAGCCAAGTTCAATAAGGCAAGCTGCTAGTAAATCACCAAAGCACTTGCCCGATGATCTGAGTCCATATAAGGCCTTGTAGATGATCAATAGATGACCTTCTAGTGATCTGAATTCTGGACCTGCCTTGATGCAGACTTTCTCGCAGGTAACTGCTTCGAGGTAAGCATTACCTATATCGGTACCCCATGCTTCTAGGCTGTTCAGTTCAGCTAGGAACAGACACATACGTAGACCGCGGAGAGATACGACACCGGCATAGACACTGTGGACGGGGGCTTCAGTGAGATTACCGTTTGCAACAAGACAAGCCTTGTGTCTACCGTCATGTTTGACAGCATATATCATGTGTACCTTGATCTGTTGGAACCCATTTGGGATGGAGCTTGCCTTGTACACGCCTTTATCGATGAATGTATTGTATTCATTGAGCTGTTCCATTTCCAGAGTGATGGCATCTTCCCATTTGTGGTTTCCGTTGGCTTGATCAAATCGGAGGGCTTCTTTATGGTTACGAGGTACCTTGAACCCATATTGGTACTGTGGGGTGGTACGGAAAGACCAAAGTTTAGCTTGATGCACAAGTTGATCAAGTTTCTTTGTTCGTCGTGCTAGGTTGGTGATTCGTTTGAGACGTTTCCAACCTGGGAGGTCAAGCAAGTTGTTATCTTTCCCATATTTGGCAATGGTAACAGGGTCATCAGCCGCAATGTTGGCTAATGGTTCATATGTCCGTTCCATGTTTTCCCATTCAATCCAAAGGTTATACTTGGAGCCTTTGTACTGAGGGTGTTTGTTATCCAATGGGCCTTGGTGTTCCAGGATGCGGTGAAACAACCAAAGTTTTCCATCTTCTTGGGTCGAATCACAGTGGATGTAGTTCATAACATCATTGTATGCAATGATATCGTCAAGTTCGTCATCAGAGTGTTTGCACTTGAATTTGATGAAGTCGTTATTGCGTTCAAGACTGTCCTCTACATCAACGATGGTAAGGCGTTTTCAAGTACCATCTGGGTTGGGTACAAGAAAAGATCTTCCTTGTAGATCGGCAATTGGGATCGTCGGAATGGTAAGAGGTTTACCATCATCGTCAAATTGTGCATTACCTTCTTCGTCAGTAACAACTACCTGTGATGGGTCTACTGAAGGAGTAGCAGGGTTGGTGTGTGGAGTTGTGACGTCACTAACATCAAAGTATGCTAACTCCGGTGGATCAAAATCATCTTCAGTAAGGAGAGCACCATCGGATGTCTTGCTGAAGATGTGTGTCATAGGAGGACCATCAAAACTCTCCCCATAGTGGTTAGGGAGTGGAGAAGGGGACCAGCTTGGGCTGTCATTGACCTTCTTATATAGAAAGCTCGGTAACGAGGGGTGGGCAGGTGGTTTGATAAGAACCTGATTGCCAGATGCGGGAGGTTGACTATGGTCGGGCAGCTGAACAGGAGGTGTTGCACCTTGTTGCCCGGTAGGTACAGACGGCGGGGGCGTCATGTTCCGCAGGAGTGTTGAGGCTTCGATCGGTGTCGGGGTCCGTAGTTGAGATGCCAAGAGGAGGAGGCAGCTGGGACGTCCTGTGGTTTAGAATCTGCATGGGAACTATCCGTAGTGGTATGCTCCCCATGTTTCATGAGTGTAGGAGCGTCACCAGTGGCGTACAATCGAGGTAATGAATCCTTGGCTTTACGCCATTTGATGAAGCCGTCATCTGTAAAGAGGCCATCTCATTTGTTGCGTGACTCAGGTGTAAGAGCAGAACGTACACCAGAACGGTCAAGCAATTTGTTGGTGACGGGATCCCAGATCCGGAAACAAAGTCCATTGCCCACATGTTCGGCTATGCCTACAAAATGACCGAGGCGTTTGGTAGACTGAGTACCAAAAGGGGAGTCATTGGTCTTGAAATAAACAGGTTCAAATCAGAAGAAACTGGTATACGCGCTGATATCGCCAAGTGTACCAGTAGCAATGAAGATTGGTTGTTTGTCCGACAGAGTAGGATCAGAAATAACATTGAGGAGTCCGGCGACGTATGTCATGCATAACAACCAGAGATGTGGTGGTGTGCCTGTACGGTCCATGACGCGATTGACAATACGCTTAAACGTTTGATAGTGTCGTTCAAATTGATTCTGGTGTTGGTGATAGGGTTCACTTTGCCAGAGTCGAATCCATAACATTTTGAGATAATTGATGACCCTCTTACTAGATTGGTAGTTCCTTCCCATGATCACATAAGAGGCAAAGAGGTCTACCCCATTTTCAAACAAAATTCTGAAAGCATGATAGAAAGTCGCCGGTGGTGCGCATCTCTTCAACATGTATGATATGAGACTTCTGACCAAAGAAAATCTGGGCAAGTTTGGAACCGCCATCAATCGCTGGGACATCGGAATAAACAGCGTCAGACAAAATGTCGTCATTGAACGTTCATTGCCGGCTGGGGGGAATGAAAATGTTTGAAGATGTTACCATCAGGGCTAACCGCTAAAGAACCATATTGCGTTGAATTGTCAAAGGTAGCTTTGATGCAATCTGTAGAAACCCAGCAAAAGAAAGGTTTCAGAGATAAGTAATCATGTTCGTTGGGATAGCGTTCACGGGGTGTAGTTGCAATACTTGGAGCATCACTAACAGTACAATCCGTGGGAAAAGCAGTGACCGTTTTAGAGGTTGGAGGGGAAATGCAGCATGCGAGGCGCTCCTGATAAGCATAGTTGGTAGGTGTAAGCCAGAAGGAGCGGTCATTGGTTCCATGATCATCAATAGGGAGAAAGGGTGATCGAGTACAATGACTGGAGTAGGAACTGAGAGATGTAACCGTGGATGAGCCAGGAGATACAGAGATATCTAATCCTTCAAGACAACGTGGATTTCCGTATTCGTCATATTCAGGATATGGAAGTTGTTGTGACTGAGGAGGATATTTCTGAAGAAAGATTTCATCTTTAGCACTGATTGTGGTATTGAGAATGGATGGGTCCCAGTGTTTATTGGATGTCATGATAACATGTGGGAGCGTGTCAAATTCAACAGTCGTATACTTTCGCATGGCAAGGTATGGTAAACCATGTCGAATGCTGAGAAGCAGTGCATATCCATCGGAGGTGGTGATTACCTGCCCACCGCCCGCTTTGATGGATGTGTCATCGACATTGGAGAAATATGCTTCCATCTGGCCGGAGGACAAAATAGAGGGGTGTCGTCCCGTGTACGCACATTCATTGAAAATGAGGATGATGGGACCTCTATTGGAAACGGAATAGGCTCCACATGTTGCAATGGGAATATTCTGCACTTGGTGATTGTTGATGCCTGTGACATTGACATATCGGGGCAGAATATCTTTGGAGATGAGGCATGCATCACTACCGATGATACAACCATTTGCACCGCGGTCAACCATAGCAAAGCCGGGATTGGTGACCGTAGCTTTGTGAGCACGGTATGTGTACGATGGTATTTGATTATCATGTGGGAAGGTCAGATCATCGTCAGGGTTATACCATTGATGAAAATTGACGGAATAAGAGGATTTTCCCACAGGTATCTGAGTATCACCGTCCTTTTTGTACCGAATGTCAGGATTTTCAGAGAGGAATCTTGCGGGATGTGCAGGCGACACGGAAGACTTGAGGGGTCGTTGGTCCTTGAGGGAAGAAGTCTGAGACTTGTATACACCAAGTGATGCATGGAAGACGCCTCTACAGTCATTTTGTACAGCAGGATGGAGGTCTGCAGAGGCATTGGTATGTGTATCACCGCTCGAGGTATCATCTTCAAGGAATGAGACGGAATGCCCATGTGTATATGCCTTCCAGGTGATGGGTTTGACGGCATTGGGGTCCGGCTGACCATCTGGGAGCAATTCGCGCCGTAATGATGCGGCCACTATTTTCTTGCCTTCAGGGGAAAAATTCAGCCAACTCTTCATGTCCTGACGTGATAGGGCCTTCCGTATGCCAGTGGGCAAGCGTGTGGTAGGGTCAGGTGAACGTCCAGCCTTGAATACCGCATAGTCTTGGTAGTCACCTTTGAATTTGATAGGGAGAGCATAGTCGTCAGGGTTTTGGCCTTGTCCAGATGAGAAGTTGTGTACATGTGCACGTACTGTGGACTTTGGGGCCGACATTGCGGACTGAGAATCGAGTCGAGTTGCTTCGAGTAGGAGCGTGATCTTGAGTTTGTGGATAGCAGCGGCCTCAGCAATTGCATCTGTCATGGTACTATTCGTGCCGCCTGGATCCTTGACTTTAGCAAACTGTTCACTTAGCTGAAAGCTGGAATAGCATGCCTGGCATAATGCTGATTTTGCAGTATGGTACTCAAGGGGCTTGTTGGGAGGACAAAGCTTGTTGAGGTGATTCAATTCTTCAAACCAATGTGTGATAAATTTCACTTTAGATTCTTTCCAGTTGCTGAGATTCAACTTCAGCAAAGCTTGCAATTGAGTCGAGTTGTCATATACTTTGGCTTTTGATTCACTGTGAAGGTTCACAAAATCAAAATATGCTTGACGTCCATTGCATGTGAGGGAATGGCTGTAAACGCATGACGCAGATAAGTCACTTTTGAAGACTTCCAACATAAAAACCCAGAAGAAGGCACACTGTTTGACAAAGAGGTCACGTGTATAGCCTTGTAGTGCAGCAGGAGGCCAAGTTTCATCAAGAAATGTGTCGGTGTCAATGTCGTATGCCTCGAGTTTAGCCTTGAAACCCACGAGCCAATGTTCAAATCTTGAGTCATTCGTGAGGGGCGTGAAAGACTTTTCATCCCGTGATTTTCAGCACCAATATTTGTACTTCACTTGCTGAGGTGACTTTTTATTGGTTCCTGGGGGAGGAGCTGGGGGATTCAGGACAGATTCATTCTGAAGGCGCAGCGCGCGTGCCATACGGAAGGTTCTGAAGCCGTCATACGTATATGACGTTACATCCTTCCAATTCTTTTTGTCCTTGCGCAGATCATTTGAGAATTCCGCAAGTGCTTCTATGGTCCGTTGGATGGACCGATGGAGCTGGGTTGGTAGTCCACTGGTAGTTTCCATGTAGATAAGCTTGCGGGCAAAATCAGGCTCGATGAGTGCATCGAGAAAAGTTGGCCACTCGCGTAATCCTCCCTCTCGGAGAGCTTCACACAGATAGCTATTTTCTTCCTTTGCTAGACGGAATATGGTTATGAGTATCAACTTCATATGGGAATCAAAACTAGGAAAGCTGGTTGCGGTAGCGGCGGTGCCATCTCCAGTGCTGTTCCCACCACCAAATGGATTGGCAGGCATGTTCAGTCTTGGTGATGATTCCGATTCGTCGGAGGAATCGCGTGGTGAAAGGAAACTGTTTCGTAGACGATTTGCGATTGGCATATGCCAGCGTAGGGATTGTGTTCAATTTCGTCCTTGTTCTTTGTGTGCAAGCCACCTTGGAGCTTGCGACTGTTAATCTATTATTTTCCTTCTGAATCCGGTCCGTTGAGAGTCTGATTCAAAGGCTTCTGAAGAACAGCAACACTGTGTTAGTGTGTTAGTAGACGAACAATTGCACTCTACGCGTGGCAATTGTGGTTGGATACTTTTGACAACGGATAATCGGACTACAGGCGAGACTATGGAAACATCTCTTCTTACTGTGAACTTGTTCAGATACAGCGAGATAGACCTTAGTAATGTAGATTACAGGTAGTTGGTAGCAACTAGTGTGAATTTTGGGATATAAATCAGTTGAATGTTAAAAGTATGAGATAAAGTGAAATCTTGCCGAAATGCAAGATATCTCTTTTATTGAGATGAATATGTTGCAACTGCTGTTGCGTAATGATGAGATTACTCGCTGATTATTTCCGTACATGCATTGGTCGTTTACCATATATATCTGTATGTATATATATATTGTGTGAGAATCACACGCCAACGGTTTTCTTCTCTTGTTCCGTTAGGAAGACCCTATGATATGTTTATCATTATGACCAGGAATTGCTCCCGTAGCTCGTGTGATACTTTATGAAATCAGAGTTTGCTCACCGAAGAACAAGGGCAATGCTATAAAACAGAGATTGCTCACCGTCAATGCGCGATGGGAATCGATGCTCCGTGGGAATCGATATGCCGTGGGAATTGATTACTTTGGTTGATACGGGACTCATTGGTTTGTACAAATAGAATATCTACCGTCTTGTAGCTTTGGTACTTCTGGACACGAAAGGAATTTAATATTTGTCATTGGAATTATTTGATGATGACTCCCAATACAAGGTTCACACAGATGCAATGAAAAGACGTGTCAAAGCTTGTCTGAAGCAACAGGGTCCTAACGGATTCTCTGAGAATATTTTGACTGACGAACTCATCACTGCCGTCAGTCGTGACATCGAATCTGTCTTCAGCCATCTCATGAACAAGGTTTTCATCGTTACTAAACTTTCTTCTTCCGGAACCCATCCTGACTTCAGCAAGCAAGAAACATCAGACAATCCATCATTGGGCCCTATACCACGGGTTGTTGACATGATGGTTAATCTTTTCCTACTTGACTTTGGGTCGCAGTTGACAAAGAAGGTCTGTATCTTGGATGCAAAGGGGCTGACAACTTGTTTCAAGAAGTACAAAATGAAAGATAAATGGAACGCCTTCCAGTCAGCGCTCAACTCTGTTATCAAAATCAATGATAATACCACGGCAGGTGAAACACAATTCACCCGGGTTGAAGGACAAGACAAAGTAGCAGAAGGCACATCGCATTCTGTCTGGGCAAAGAATGTGGTTAAATACGACACCATACTGAAGTACATGAAAGTGTATTTAAGCTTACTGCGGTGGTACGTACGTTGCGTCCAATTCCCCCCTGCACCTTCACCAGAAACAGAAGGACCGTTTTTCAATCAACAATTTAAAGACGATGTAAAGAAAGGGAAGCTATACGTCCGGCAGATGGTCACGTTCTTTGAAGGTCTTTCCTTTCACCACGCATTGAGGAATTTTCTTTCATCTAGTCACTCCTTTGATCAGTTGGTGGAGCGAATGAATCATATTAGGGGTGCAGAAGTTGTTGTTGCACCAACAAGAGAAGGTGTCGCAGCAGTCGAGATAGTGCCCTTGACTGATTCCCCAAAATACCTCAAGTTGGAATGGCCATCCGATGTGTCCAAGATACCCCTTGCGTTTCAAAAGGTCCTCATGTATTTGTGGGTATGCTTCCAACAACAGAAGGCACGAATTTTTGAAGAACTCAGCCTTCACCACTTCGCCGACAAGTCATTAGTACATGACAATTTGTACAACGAACTATTGCCCAATCTCCACGAGTCTTTGTTTTTGGTTGGAAAATACAAAATACCAGGAGTGGACAATATGGTGGGGATTATTCGATTCAACCTGTTATCTTCTCTTCACTTTTGCAAGATTATGGAGCACTGGAAAACTCTTAACAAGTGTTACAGAGTAGGCGTTGACTTTGCAAAAAAATTGGTCACTCTTTCTACTGCAAAGAAACCGGACAAACGTGACATATTTGTGGACGATTACGATCCTGAGGACGAAGTTCACGTGAAGACATTGTTGCAACATT
Source organism: Pseudo-nitzschia multiseries (assembly GCA_037355745.1). Lineage (NCBI taxonomy): Eukaryota > Bacillariophyta > Bacillariophyceae > Bacillariales > Bacillariaceae > Pseudo-nitzschia > Pseudo-nitzschia multiseries. The sequence continues at coordinate 20,931,010 of CM074782.1, read as the reverse complement.
ACCTCCTGAGTTTGTCCTGTGTTGACAATGTTGTTTTCGACGCCAGACCAACTTGAAGAGGTGAATCTTGTTTGCGACGAATTGCTCAACTATGTTCTAACATCTCGTTTGTCCCGTGGTCCTAACGGTACATGTGTTCCGGTTTCTAGGGTTATGGTTTCAAAGGCAATAATGAAGGCTGTACTTGGCAACTAAGAAAAAACTTCTTTTAACATTGACAACGCACATGAGTGTCTGGACGAATATTTGAAAGCAGAGCGAAAGTCATTGTCGTCGCGCTCTAATCCAGGTGAACCTCACCGCAAAGATCGGTTATTCATTTTCACCAATGACGGTCCTCGATCCGTTCAATTTGAAGAACAAACTCCACCTGAGCTTGTGAGAGGTAAGGAGTGTTGACATACTTACCCTATCGCAAAAGAGGACTACAGCTTATCTGTCACAAGGTTCCTTAATTTTGATGACAACTGCACGTACACGGTGGACGATCGATTGTTCTGGGAACATACGAGATTCGTATTCCGTGATATTTTCATCACACGACCGGAAATACTACTCCAAGGTTTTAAGTGTTTTGAGAGGTCTTTGCGATTTCTGACAACTTACAATTATCTACCCGTTGGGGGCCAATTGTTCGTCCCCTTGATGAAGGAACTTCTGTGTTCGGTTTTCCAGAACAAAAAAAACGTGTTGGAAGCAAACTTGGAAGTAACTTTTGTTTCAGGAGAGGATGAAAAGACTTTACAATCCGATGGCGACTCATTGATCCAATTATTCAAAAAAATCAAGGTACCCACGAGTCAGAGTTACAGAGCAACTGACATTGCAAAGTGGGACTTCATGAAGGAGCACTTGAAAAACTTTGAGACATTCATCGAAGAGAATGACACATATTCCGTCCGATGGCTAGTGTTCACTAACAACGGGCTCAATGGAGTGGAATCATTCTTTCGATTTCCTTGGGAAGACAAATCGACCGACAACTCTAGTGAATCCTCAATTGATGGAGGTAACACAAACAATGATGATGAAGAAGAAGACGACGTAGAAGTAGTAAACGGCAACGTACCTCCCACAGAACCAAACGCAGTTAAAGAGAACGCATCCACGAAGTCAAAGAAGAAGTCGTTCCTTAGGAAACCCAAAAAAAGAAACAAGACTGCATCAGACAAATCCAATGGAGAGCCGAAGTACAAGGAGAGGAAGGTTTCTCCAAACCTTGGCCATGTTGAAGATCTTGGATACCTTCTGCAAGTTCCTCGTCCAAAACCAGCCAACGTAATAAGACATAAGCGCTCCGGAAACGTTAAGGTGTTGTTCGCAGATCCTGATCCGGTGAATCTCGTATCCTAAATTTGCAATTGGTAGTGAGGTGACAATCACGGGTATTCCAGCACCTGGAACTGGTGTTGTGAAGAGTTATGCATCGAAGAGGAAGGACCATTATCCTCAATACCCTGGATACATGGTACAGAAGAAACTACCGGATGGTACAACAGTGAAACGCGCAACCTGGTTCCCTTACGACCGTGTGGGGTGGAATAAACCACAGTTCACCAAGTTGTCGGAGGTCTTCAAATAATGAAACAATGCTGTATTGGGTAGACGTTCATAGCCTTCGCCACGCACCACCATAGAACACAAGAGCAAAGAGGGCCTAAGCAGGAAAGAGTTATCATAGTAGTACAACGTCCTCACTACTAGTACTTCTTCTTCTCCACATTGGATTCAGATTAACCAAAAAATGATTGTGTACATAAGAAATAATCATAAGTAAAATTGAGTACCTAGTACTAGTGGAGTACTACAACACGCAGTAGATCATTTGAATTTTTTCATATTAGTCTACTATTACATGTTCTTGTAATACTGTAGTCGTAGTAGTACATGCATGTTCATAGTGGTTAGTAGTTCAAAGTTCTCAGAAGGTTGTACCTAATACTAGTACTACTAGTATTAGTACTAGAACCAATACAGAATTCCAATCTGATAGCATCATGTTTTACGACAACAGGGTGCATTTTCAGTGAACAATGAATTGAACCCAGTCCATAACATGAGCAGTATTGATGATGAAATTGCTGGCAATGACACATAGTTCCATTTGAAAACTTATTATGAATCACAGTTTTTGTAATTGGATTATGTCCTGGGAGAATAAGTAGTATTTCAAAATTCATACTGTGTAAAAGAGGAACCACCTACAAAATAATACTGTTGGTTTCATAGTAATCCACATAACAATAAGTGTTAGCAATATTCATGATGAAATTGATGGAAATGACACATAGTTGCACTCTAAAAATTATTATGACTCACAGTTTTGGTAATTTTATTATGTCCAGGGACAATATGTATTTCAAAAATCGTACTGTCTAAAGCACTATCAGGTTGAAAATTAAACAGTTATTTTCAGATTCTATAACATACATAGTGTTAACAACATTGATGATGAAAAGTTACTGTTATTGATAAGATTAATCATGAAAGAAACTGAAGTGAGTTATAGGTGATAATATTATGTGTGATTTAACAATAAATATTGTTCCCGTTATGGGTAAGATGAATCATGAAAGAAACAGAAGTGATTAATCTGTCATGGTTTGTGTGTCAGCACCTACTAATTAGTGCATTTGGGTACTGCATTTGGAGGAGAAATACACACTAATTTGCATTTAAAAATTCCAAAAACAGATAATTTGTGTGATTCAACCATGAATATGGTTCCTTTTATGGATATGATGAATCACGAAAGCAACAGAAGGTAGTTATCTGTCGTGGATTGTATGTCACCAACTAATCAGTGCATTTGGGTACAGGATTTGGAGGAAAAATACATACTATTTTGCAAGTAAAAAATCCAAAAACAGATATTATGTGTGATTTAACAATAAATATTGTTCCCGTTATGGGTAAGATGAATCATGAAAGAAACAGAAGTGATTAATCTGTCATGGTTTGTGTGTCAGCACCTATTAATTAGTGCATTTGGGTACTGCATTTGGAGGAGAAATACACACTAATTTGCATTTAAAAATTCCAAAAACAGATAATTTGTGTGATTCAACCATGAATATGGTTCCTTTTATGGATATGATGAATCATGAAAGAAACAGAAGGTAGTTATCTGTCGTGGATTGTATGTCACCAACTAATCAGTGCATTTGGGTACAGGATTTGGAGGAAAAATACATACTATTTTGCAAGTAAAAAATCCAAAAACAGATATTATGTGTGATTTAACAATAAATATTGTTCCCGTTATGGGTAAGATGAATCATGAAAGAAACAGAAGTGATTAATCTGTCATGGTTTGTGTGTCACCACCTGCTAATTAGTGCATTTGGGTCCTGGATTTGGAGGAAAAATACACACTAGCTAATTTGCAATTAAAAATTCAAAAATCAGATATTTTGTGTGATTGAACCATGAATAAAGTTCCTGTTATGGGGAAGATGAATCATGAAAGAAACAGAAGTGAGTTATCAGTCTTGAATTGTGTGTCACCACCTAATTAGTGCATTTGGGTACAGGATTTGGAGGAAAAATAAACACTAATATGCAAGTAAAAAAAAAATAAAAAAAAGATATTTCGTGTGATTGAACAATGAATATTGTTCCTCTTATGGATGAGATGAATCATGAAAGAAACAGAAGTGAGTTATCTGTCGTGGTTTGGGTATCACCACCTAATTAGTGCATTTGGTGACTGGATTGGGAAGAAAAATACACACTAATTTGCAATTAAAAATTCCAAAATCAGATATTTGGTGTGATTGAACAATAAATAATGTTAATGTAATGGATAAGATGAATAATGAAAGAAACAGAAGTGACTTATCTGTTATGGTGGTTTGTGTGTCACAACCTAATTAGTGCATTTGGGTACTGGTTTTGGAGGAAAAATGACCAGTGACCAAAACTATTAAAACATTCATACAGACTCAAGTATCAGCCTTAGAATTGTCAATATACTTTCATACTCTAACCAATCCATAGAATGAACAGTATTCATCCTCAAACTGCAGAAACTAACAAACTTTTGCACTCAAAAACTTAGTAGCAATCACTATTTAGGTTACTTCATGATACAAAAATAAAGAAATAGAACTAGTAGGAACAAAAAGTAATGAGGAAAGTACTACATATGGACCGTTCTAAGGAGGAGTCGAACCACAAGACACAGTTACTTCAATATAACCCAATCCTTGCGAAATGACGAAATTTACATTACTTAAATAAGTGCGGTAAGAATTATTCCTTAACAGTTTACAACGAGTAATTGAACAAAAATACCTCAGTATTTGCCCAACGTAAATCATTATTACAACGAAGAGCAAAATGGAGAACACAACACCACAATCAGCGTACAAGAGGAAGGTTTTGAAGCCTAGGTATCTTTTGGATTCGGCAGAGTACTGTGCAAGAAGGAATGAGCTAAATGGCGGTGACAAAAACAACGAGAGAAATCCACTCTTATATCATTTTGAAACTGGGTTCGATGCGCTATGTGCCAAAAACAGCAACTTGGTACTCACAATACTTAATGGATGCAACAAGATAGACGACGTTAGAGATAGACTCAACAGCCCAAAAGGGCATTTCGATGAAGAAGAAGCTTTAGAAATTTGGGAACAATGCTTGAAGTACGTAACTGAGGACATATTTCCTTTGTACGAGGAAGGCGACACTGACGCCATTGACCACGCGTGGGCTTTAGGTATCATTATGGCACACATTTTATGCGGTTATCCAGCATTGAAAGGAACGGAGGACATACAGTGCTACAACAACGTGGGTATTGGATGACCAGTACAATCAGGAGAGCAAGAGAGGCTTGAACTCAATGGTCATACATTTCCACCAAAAAAATTGTGTAACCTGACGCCGGAAGCCAGAAAACACATAAAGCAATGCATACATTTTCACCCGGGTAACCGTCCCTGTCTGACAACCCTTTGGTTCAACGAGTGGCGCACAATGACTGAAGAGGAAATCATTGAAAAGTACAGTATAATGTACATCAAAGAAACCAAGGACGGAAAGGAACGAAACGAAGAAACGGAGAAAAACAACAAGAATAAAGACAATTGGAATTCATTCATGAACAAAGCAAAAAAGCAATCTAAGAGGAAAAAAAGAATACTAAAACAATTTGCAAACAAAGAGAAAAGGGAGGAAGAGGATAGAAAAGAGAGAAACATTGTGCACTGGCTACAACTTTACGAAAAATGTTGGAATTCACTGGAAGATTTAGAGGAGTACAATAACTATCCCGTCCCTTGTGGTGCGTGGAGACATGTGAAATAGTGCTAGTAACAAGCTTTACTATGGCAATACTTACCCATACTTACAAATACGTGCACCATCCTGTCCTCGTTAAATACGTAAATATAAAAATTAACTACTGTGAAAAATGTTAGTTACAAATGAAAAAGTCAGAATTGCCGTTCCAGAAAACTCAATCTGAAACGCCGTTCCAGAAATTTAACCCTGAAACGCAAATAAAGACGTTCTGTGGATTTTCCCTAACAGTGAATTGTTATCTACAACACCGTTCCAGACACATAACACGGAAACGCCGTTGCAGATATCGTGCTTATTTTCCATTACAGGCTCATCAATGCAACTAGTTCCTTACAAATGAAGAAGTCAGAATTGCCGTTCCAGACAACTTCATTGGGAACGCCGTTACAGAAAGTTAACCCTGAAACAAAAATACATATGTTGTGCGGATTTTCCCTAACAGAGAATTGTCATCTCCAACACAGTTCCATACAATGTGCCTGTTTTTGGTTCTACAGATTTCAATATGAAGTGGTGTGATACAGTAGGATGGGGAACATCAAAATAAATTGGTATCGTACAATCTAGTACAGGTAGTACTACTTGTGTGAAAATAAGAAGCGAATGTAGGGCAAAAAAAAAATTGGCGCGGCTAGGCAGACAGTTCTTTTTGGTTGGCTCGCGCTCACAAGCCCGCTTCCACAAAAAGAAATGTATTGTAAATTGATGACTTTGTACAATCGATGCAAAAACAAGGCAGCATAAAAATTCACAAAATTGCCAAAAACACCAACAATTGATAAAAATACAAGATGCCGAAACAAAAATGGTCCAACCTACCCAAGGCAAAAATAACACGTCTCCAAGAAAAGAAAATAGCAGATATGGCAAACGGAGCCAGGGACGGAGACAATAGAGATAATACCAAAAATACAAGCATTACTACCATGTCCACAGAGAAGAACACAACAATTGCAGCAACACAAAAAGGCACCACCACGGCGGAAAGAGAAACACCACTAAAAAGAAAAGCTGAAAACATTCGCATGATGGACAGCAGCGACAGTGAAAGTGAAAGTGACACTGACAGTGACAGTGATTTGAGTTCGGTTAGTGAAGACAATGATGGGAGCTCCAACAAGAATAAGGATACTAGAGAAAATACCAAAGAGAAAAAAAAACAAAAAACTACAGGAGGGCGGACGACAGAAAAAGAAAAACGAGAACGAAAAAATATTAACAGAAATAGCGAATGAGGATCCAGATCTAGTACAGGATTTCATGAAAAGGTGGAGCGAAGGTAAGAAGGGAGAGAATTCTAAAGAGAATGCTGCAAAAACTACCAACACGGTATCATTGAAAACAGTGCGGGGCGGCGATAGCGTTGATAAAGTGAGTACATTGAGTTGTGGAACTAGACATAGTATGGAAACGGAAACTATGAAACTATTGAAAACATATAAAGATACAATTGAAGGACAGGTGAGGGCATATGTGAAGAAGAAATGGTACGGTGGCCTGAAATTTATGACAACAAACACACTCTCCAATAAAATAATCGTGCAAGGAATCGAATGAGTGTGTAATATCCTATCCAAAAGATATACCCATTAAGAAAATCTGTGAATACTTTCATAATGCAGTACCAAAAGCCCTGGCTAAATTGAGACACAATAATCAAACATTGGCTAGAAAAAATTGGTTTGGTAAGTGACGGCGTAATTGTTGAATCATCTGGAAATTATGGTACTTTCGACGTTCTTCAATATGTGCCTACGACAGACATACAACTAACCAAGCCATACTATGATATCATACTGCCATTTGTTGTCATCACCGCAGCTGATAGTGAAATGGCAAAAGTGCCAGCATCATTCCCTGGTACTGTAGCTCTAAATACGGAATCGATGGAAATTCTGGCGAAAGACTACCGGCGATACAGATATGCGGATAATGAAGAATTTTATTATTTTGTGACAAGAATCCTGTCTGCCGTTAATCCGGGAAAGACGAACTTTAGGCTGAGGAAGACAAAGGATCTTATTAGTACCATCTTTACTGTTATGGATGAGGCTTTTGCCCTTATGATAATTGACAACAAGTACAGCAATTGGGAAAAACAGAAGCAAATGAAACTTGATGGAACATACACGACACAAAAGAAAACAAAATACATGAAAAAAAAATATTGCGATTCAAAAAGTGGAAGTGCAAATGGATGGGACAAAGAAGGACGGAAAGTGTTCACTAAATTGTGCAAGAAGGTACAAACGTTAAGAGAAAATCCCGAAACGGGTAAAAATTTGGAGAAAATGATGCTGGAAAGATTCAACTCGGAAAGCAATCCTAGTACCAGTACTGTATCGAAAAATGGTGGCACTGTTGCCAGTAGTCTTGCTGAAGAGGAAAGTGAGGATGACAACTATATTGATCCGGCATGGATGCAATTGCTTGACGAAATGGAGGAAGTTTAGGCCTTGTTTTCAGAATTGATACTGTTCATTGTGGCAGTCCATTCACTAATTTGACGCGGGATGGTTCACACCTATGACACAGGAAAATCTTTGGGGAAAGTGATTAGGGTAAAAGGTACATATTCTACATACATTGCATACCATTGCAATACATCGTACATTGTGTGACACAACCGATTAAAATGTATGGAAAGGAGTACTCATACATATCATACATATTTTGCATATGATAGTACTAGGCAAATTCTTGACCCGAATAATTCAACTGTAGTGGTAGGTAGTTGCAAGCGATGATATTCAAATTTTAAGGGTTGGGTGTCGCGAGAACAAATATTAAATTATAAGGGTAGTGTGTCAAGAACACTAATGTTAAATTGTAACGGTTGTGTGTCGCAAGCATAGAAGATACATTTTAGAGCGTAAAGTGTCACGAGCCTAATTAATAAGTTATAGGGGTAATGTGTCACGAGCAACGGAGATACATTTTAAAAATTATGTGCCGCGAGCACTAATGTTAAATTATACTGGTTGTGAGACGTTACCTTCCTTATTTCATTTTTTAGGTGTGATTCGCAAACGTACGGGTAGGTGATAATAAAATTTAATAATAATTATTCATGACCCAAGGGAAAAAATTATTGCGAACCAGGTATTGAGAGTTATGAGGGCGGGCTTGATACTGACCCAGTGAATCACAGGGGGGCTTGGGTGTGAGTCATGACCATGCATATTTAATTTTCAGTACGTGCAATTCACGAACGTACGGGTAGGTGAGATTAAAAATCAATAGTAATTATTCATCACCCAAGGAAAAAAATAATCGCGAACCAGGGATTGAGAATACAAGGGCGGGCTTGATACTGACCTAGTGAATCACAAGGGGGACTCGTGTTAAAATTACACACAAAAAGGGGTTGCGACAGTACCTCGCGACAAAAAAAAAAGGGTCGCGTGATAGTTATCGGACGTCAGCAACCAGAGATGGCCTGAAAATTTTAAAATATGCAGCATCTAGCTGAGATCATGATCTACCGTACGGTAGATCAACTATTATTTGGCATCATTGAGTGATTCCCAGCAATAATAAAGTAATAAAAGTTCGCGACCAAAGTAATAAATCTATTCACATACGAATAGATTTAGTCCATATTTAATAAAATCTGGCACTCAAGTCTGTCTCTACTGCCAGATTTTATTAACTGCATAAAAAGAGAATAAACTCCAACGGAATCTTGAAATCGTACTTAAATCAAATATTTCAGTCACCCAACGCATGTGCACCTCTTGCACCTCCGTTGCCGGCATGCTTTTTTGGTGATCATCGCCAATTTTGCTGAGTTGAAAAAAATTGCAGTCCGGAAAGACGAGGAAGAGAAAGTCCGGAAAGAAAGACAAACAGCAACAACAGTACGACTTGTTGCTTGTCTCTCCAGCACATTAGACACGGCGGCACCACCACCAATGACTAATGTTGCTGCTCTTGTTGCGCTTGCTAGATTATTACTAGACAAATTGGATGATGAATCGATTTCGATTCAATCCAGCTCCTTGGCACATAAAAAAAAAGAAACAGGAACACCGCCAGCAATACCGTCGATTGTAACAATCAACAGCATGCCCTCGAGTGGAGGCAGGAAAGCCGGCATCGGCAACTACACCAAGGCCAAGTTGGAGAACATGTTTGCTGCCATTAGAGCTGTCATACCATGTGGAACAGATGACTGGGATGATGTTGTAGACCTACACTCTGAAACATTTCCTGGAAGGGATGGTACTTCCATTCGCAACAAATTCAATCGATTGAACCGGTTGAAGGCGCCAACAGGCAATCCAAACATGAGATGGGATATCAAGGAGGCAAAGGAAATCTTCAGACTGATAGGTGAGAAATCACGCGTTACAGATGGAGAAGATAGTTATGATATTGAAAGTAATGAGTTTACTCCTCCTTGTCCTTCTGTCTGCTACAACTCAACCGGTACCACTTCTACTTGGTCAACCAACTCAACCAACACCAACTCAACCAACACAACAACCTGAAAGTCAACAAGGCAGCAGGCCGCCCGAAGAAGTTAGTACCATTACTACTAGCAAGAAGAGACAGTACTGCAAAGGAAACGATTCGAAGATGATGAATACAATTGCTCAGGTACTAAAGCTTCAGCAGCAGGCATTGGAACAACAGCAAAGATATCAGGAAAAGTCAGACGAAGAGAGGAAGGTGATGATGCAGGTACTTGTTGCTCACGTTGGCGCTGGTGGTAGTACTAGTGGTACGAGTGGTGGCGTTGGTCCCGGTAGTGTCCATCGTACTACACGACCTCCTATTACTCCACACGTTACTACTCCCCAAGTTACTAATGTTACTGGGAAGCTCAAAAGAAAAGTGAACAGTCTCCAGCAGCATCCCGACTACAGCAGTGACGACAACATCAGTGACAGCAGCAGTGACGACTTGTTAGGAATCAATTAGTGAAGAGGACGAATCGAATCGATAGTGAAGGATAGCATCGAATCGATCGATTAGTTAGTTAGTTATTTAAAATAAAAGAATCAATTATTAGTTAAGAAACTCAACAACAACACCAACATTGCTCCAGACAGAAACTTGGGCTACAAAGGCAATAGAAAAACTCTATTGCAACACCTTAAAAGAGAGATCGAAAACCACTAGAGGTGCGCCGGAGCAAAATTATTCGAACGTGTTGTCGACTGCTCGTAATCGATCTTATGATCGATCGATCAAATCGATCGGACGCCGACTAATCAATCAATCAAATCGATCGACTAATTGATCAACTCTGCTAATTTGTAACTACTATTGATTATTATCTAATTCGTAACTACTATCGATTATCAAATACATCATTTGCGGTTTCAGTTGGTACCAAACCGTAGGAGAAGAAACCTTCAGTCTGACTCATGTAGGTGTTGAGTATGGTGTTGATTCCAACCTTAGCTGTCTGGAAGCTATACAACAACACGACAAGCTTCAGAATGACCCTCCTGTCTCCTGTTTCTTCCAGCAACATGTTATCTTTGAGTCTAGGGAATCCACCTTGGATCTGTTGCATCGCCCATTCAGACATCTGTCTAACGCTAGTTGCGTCTCTGTTCACTGCAATAACCTTGCGAACGGCGCATTGTTTCATTGCTCTGACCTCTTCAATAGGTGTACCCTCAGGTATTTCTACAGGAGCTGTCACAGGGTCGTATTGACTACTTCTAAGAAGATAGTCGTTTGTAGATAACCTAAACGCCAAATCGACTACACTCTTTGCCTTATACAGCTCATACATGCGCTCCATCTTTTCATACAGCCCGTACTCGACCTGAGTACTATCATGCCAGGACCCAGGACAGCTCAAGACACAATCCCAGATCCTCCCATCTGGGCAGAAAAGGAAGACGCTGTTGACATATGTACCACAAGTCCAACCATTGTAGTATTGGTTCTGTTTGGTCCAGTCGCCAGACTGCTGGAGATGCAGTTCAAGCCCGTCGCAAGCACCCCACACTCTGTGTGGACAAAGAGTTGGATACTTTGCAGCAATAGCATTGATGTATTGTTGAATCTCTTGTTCATTTGGCAAGCAAACTTTTGCAGAAGGATGGTGTTGTAATGCACTAAGAAGGACCTTGCGACCAAATTTCAGCCATCTGTACATAGGAGAGGCTATCAATCCAAACGCTATAGCAACTGCTCTTGCTGCTGATCCTCTGGTTTGGAACCAGAATAAGATAAGAGCAAGACATCCAGTGGCATCAAACTCTTGCCAACAAATATGATTGTGTTTCTTGTATTCCTTTGACTTTCTAATCAATCCAGTCTTCTCATCATACATGTATTGATTGAAGAATGGTTTGAATATATCTAGGAGCTCGCTGAATACTACATGGTTGACTCCACAGCAATTCAAAAGGGCTTGATCATTACCCGATCGATAGAGATACATGAAAGCAGATTGGCTGTATCTCTTAATTGCTATCCTAGGAGTTCTACGATCCCTTCTTTTCTTATCTTCCTCCCCAAGCAGTGGATTGTTGTAATCGGGGGTTAAGTCGTTATCATAATAGTCTCCGAGCACTTGTTCTACTAACTCCAGGGCCATGGTGATTGTCGATTGTTGCGTTTCGCGAAAGAAGAGTGTTTCGAAAAAGAGGAGTGTTTCGCGAAAGAGTGTTTCTTGCTTGCTGGAGAGCAATGTGAGTGTTTTAGCGAGGATAGCTACTACTAGTAATTTGTATCGATAGCTACTAGTAATTCGTATCAGCAAAGCCAATCGATATGGTACATAGAAAATTCTGAAAATTTCAACTGCCGGCCAGTCTCGAATACTTAACAGGCTTGCTTGCCAAAATAGGCCGGTAGGTGGCGCGGTTAGTGATTAAACAGACGTAAACAGACAGTTACTGTTTTGTACTTAAAAGATTCCAAATTTCAAATCAGTCAGTTCATAAAAATATTCGTCGGTTGGGTGAACCAAAAAATCTCTTCATCTATTCGTATGTGAATATATTTTATTTGGTCTTTTATTACTTTATTATTGCTGGGAATCACTCATTGTCAACCGACTTCTCATTTTCTTAGAGGATAGTGAACTTAATTGAAAGAGGCTTAATAAAATGAACCAAAAAACTATTTGTTTTTATGCCTAATTACCAGGATTCAAAAAACTGCACGACATGCTGTGTTTATGCGAGGATGCGCGGATGTTATGCACGTGCACGCTTGCGGACGCAAGCCAGCAGCGGAAAAAGGACAGATCATTAAAAACCGAAACGGAAAAAGGACAGACCATCCAGTACGTACCAAGTACTACGAATATCAGTAGCACATAGTAGAAGAAGAATACAAACTAATTTGCAATTAGAAATTCAAAAATCAGACACTTTTTGTGACTTTTTCATGAATATTGTTCCTGTTATGGATAAGATGAATCATGAAAGAAACAGAAGTGAGTTATCTGTGATAGTTTGTGTGTCACCACCTAATGAGTGCATTTGGGTCCGGGATTTTGTGGAAAACATGGCGAGACATAGACTATCTTGATACGGGCATAACTTTGCTTCCAGAGTGAGTTAGAGCATGCTGCAGGTGTCAGGCCCCATCTGCATGAATTGTAGATGACAATCGATCTATCCATTGATTCAAACGATTGGCATGGGGGATCTCGCTAGCAAAATTTGTGTGCACCATACAAAAACAGGAGCCAGGAGCAATTATGGACACAAAAATGTCATATGGGGCGGCAAATCTTGATATGGGTATAACTTTGGTTCCAGAGTGAGTTAGAACATGCTGCAGGTATAAGACCCCATCTACATGAATTGTAGATGACAATCGATCTATCCATCGATTCAAACTATTGGAAGGGGGGATATGTGCACCATATAAGAATTAGTATGGACACAAAAATGTCACATGGGGTGACAAATCTTGATACGGGCATGACTTCTTTGCTTCCAGAGTGAGTTAGAATATGCTAGAGGTATCAGGCCCCATCTACATACATTGTAGATGACGATCACGCTATCCATCGATTCAAACAACCGGTATGGGGGATCTCGCTACCACGTTTCGTGTGTGCAATATCATTTGAATTACTAGTTGTTATTCAGTATCTAGTTCTGCTGTTTCAAATTTGATCTGTGCATTTTTCACAATAGCCTTTGGAGCTGAGGCTGCATCCTCATGCAACTCTTTTTTTTCATGGTCATAGCAATCCTCTGCAAGCTCTCTCTCTCTCTCTCTCTCTCTCTCTCTCTCTCCTCCCTGCTCACTCTTTGGAATATATCTCCTTCCCTTGTTCCTATTGTCAAAACCATCAACAGCTAGTCCTTCATGTTCAGCAACAACATGGAAGGATCTGAGAACCTTGTTGATCTCCTTAGCAATAGTTTCAGCCCATGGATGGACCATCCAAACTTGCTTGTATGCACTGGAAAGAGCAGAAGGTGTAACCTTTGAGAACTTCATGTCATCTGGTAGATTTGACGAGATATGGACGTGAAAGTCAACAGCACGATGGAGTTGACTGAATAGTGATGTGTCAAGGGGGTTTGTTTCCAGCCTTTTACCAACTGGGGGATCACTATAGCAAGCAAGATAACAACCAACACGACCAGACCGGCCCATAAGGCCGTTCTCTGGAAAAATTCAGCAATTGTCATACCCCTTCTCTTTCAAGTATGCTACGGTGTTCACAGATGTCATGAGCGAAAGTGCATGATTGTGAAAAAGGAAGCCTGAGTCACGCAACACTTTTCGAGTTTCTTCAAACATGTAGTCGATTAGGTCAGCGACACAAACTTGACCCGTCATACAGACTTGGTCAATCTCAGCCTCCCACAAGCCACCATACTGGGACTTATATGGATTGGTGGCAACTTGATGATCAATGGGAGTTGGAGGATCACCGTCAAGACACTCTTCCACTGCCTTGATAAATGGGTAAGAAATACCACAAGAAGCATCAATGATGGCATTGATCCTATCAGTGTCTCCGTCCAGAGCCTTCATATACTTCACCAAAGTAATAATCTGAAGCTGCAGCTTATCAAAGGTTTCCTGCTTTAGCCTCGGAATGCCTTGGATGGAATCGTTTGCATACTAGATAGCACCAGTTGGATGAGGGGGGTCTTCAATCCAAACACTTGAGTGAGTGCCTGTTGCAAAAAGAGATGCATAAAAGATGCAGTGAGTGTTCAAGCTGGATCAGACTGATACCAAAAAGACATTGAAGAACAAACCTCACCTTTCTTTGACCTTGCAAAAGCGATTGCTTGGAGTCTCAGTCTGTTACAATCCACACGAGTGATCAGTCGTTTCTCTGTGTACTCAAATATTTGATTAATCTTGTGACCGTTAGCAGCAGCATCCATCCAAAGGCCTCCTTTTCATACTTAACTTGAAGCACCGTTTTGTGGTCAATAAGTACCATTGGGACCCACCCTTCCATTTGCATCACGTTTGAAACTGATGGTGAGGTTCTCCTTCCCAGCACTGAAGCGAGATCCACTGGCACCAATATGTGCCTTTTTATGCAGCTCATTCAACCAACAATTGTTTGACAACAATAAAGGCGTCAACAAAGACACATTATAACAAGCAGGAGGGTTGTCAATATTGTATGCATCGCCAAGCAGCTTCAGGAACATTGGATGACTGAATTGGACTTGCCCAAATCATAACAGCAACTGAGCCACCCATCAGAACGATGCGCGACACCATGCATTGTCTTTATTTTTGCTACCCTGCTTACCTTTCTTGATTGACTTCATCTGAGGCTGGAGTATACATACAACCTTTGACAGCAGAATGCGTGAGGGATGGTAATTGACTTGTCTGTCTATACTGATTAACAATGTAGGTTGACATGGTAATTGAATTCCTAGACTCAAGGGCATCTGCAATGATTTCAGCTTCAACACTCCTCAGATCGATTAGAGAAGGCCTACCAGCTGCTTTGTGATTGCCTTCTCCAGTATACTCTCCCTTTTGCTCTTGAGATAGTAAAACATCCCTGCACACCTGACAAGCGGTCTCATGGAATGCTCTTCTGTCAGCCTGTGGAAAGACAGCAGCAATAGTTGTGATGGTCTTCAATTTTGTCCACAAAGACTCTGGAGGACTGTCAAGCACATATTCAAATTGAACTGCAATTGCCGTTCTGATATGTTTAGATGAAGACGCTGACTTATGTAGTGGTGGTTCCCAATAGTCTTCTGGATCAAACTCTTCTTCCTCATCCTTATCCTCATCTTCATCCTCCGCATAATTCACCAGAGGGGACCTTGCTGGTAGGTTAGAGTCCTCCTCTTGGGGCAGCACAGCAGCAGCCTCCATTTCTTTCTTCAATTTGTTTTGCTCCTAGCACACAAGCAAAGTACTTTTCCTCACTTGTTTCCTCTTCTTGGTGGTAGCTCCAGTTGCTCTGCTTTTCTTAGGTGGCATATTGGGTGTATTGCTTTTGTGACACTCAAATAGGGCGCCACGGAAGTTCAGTAGTATTTCCAATTGGACTTGTTCAGATAAGTAGTGAACGTACACAGCCTAATTGGAATAGAAAAGCTTGTGATGCTTAGATCCTGCTTGAGTCTAGGTTTCGCATGCCGCTTGCCAATCCGTTTTGTTCTGATTGCTTTGCCTTTGAAAATAGCTCAATCTGAAGTTCAATAGTATTTCCAATTGGGCTTGTTCAGATTAGTACAGAATATACACAACCTAGTTGGAATAGAAATACTCCTGACAGTGAGTTCCTGCTTGAGACTAGGTTTTGCTCACCAATTCCTTTTTTGGTTGCTTTTTGGTTGCTTGCACTCCCTTGTTTCTGGCTTTGAAAGTAGCTCAACCGGAAGTTCGATAGAATTTCCAATCTGGCTTGTGCTGAGTAGTACAAAATGTACAAAACCAAGTCGGAAAAGAAATACTTCTTGTGACAGTCTGTTCCTGCTTGAGTCTAGGTTTCGCTTGCTGATCCCTTTTTTGGTTGGTTTTTGGTTGCTTGCACTTGCTTGTTTCTGCCTTTGAAAATAGCTCGACCGGAAGTTTGATAGTATTTCTGATTGGGCTTCGGACGCTGTGCTGAGAAGTACAAAATGTACACAACTGAGTTGGAAAAGAAATACTTGTGACAGTCTGTTCCTGCTTGAGTCTAGGTTTTGCTCGCCAATCCCTTTTCCGGTTGCTTTCTGGCTGCTCACACTTGCTTGTTTCTATCCTCACACTCGCTTGACCGGAAGTTTGATAGTATTTCTGATCAGCCTTGGCACTGATTAGTAGAAAACCCACACAACCCAGTCCAAAAAGAAGAAATACTTGCGTCTCTCAATTCCTGCTTGAGTCTAGGTTTGACTTGCAATTGCTGTTTGCCATTTGCCTTGCACTCCAAAGGTTCAGAAGTATTTCAGATCCCACTTGCAGTGATTAGTATGGATTGCACAAGAGACAGTTCAAACAGACTTACTCTGGATTTGGGATGGATGATTGGGTTCAACTGAATTGCTCCTAAGTGGTATCATACCATTCATAGATACAGCAATGTGAATACATGATTTGAATTGATATTAATTACATGTGGAGTATTTTTTAACGGTTTAATGGCTGCTGAGTGGCTGTGTTTGAAGGGCCCTGAACGATGCAGGAGAAGACTGGCGTTTGGCCATTTGAATTGGTTGTTTGTTTGTTACATTGAATTATCTTTTTACTGAGATTGTGAGCAGATGAATCCACTTTTTCTAAGATCACTAAAATTGATGCATCGGTCTGTTAACACTCCAACACACACACTAAATCACTAATATTTGCACCAGCCTGCTAATACTCCGGTGTCATTCTCACATGCCCTGTACCTTTATTACCAGGGGCTGTAGGCCTTTACCTTGTGCCCTGTAGATTCTAGTACATAAGGGCCTATTTTTAGTAAGGAGGAGAATCGGAACCGGTAAGTGGTAAAATCTCATTCCCACTTCCATTCCCTGTTCCATTCCTGGATTCCTGTAGAAACAAGATGACTCGTACGATTGACCGCATGTCTCATTCATTCATTCGTGTCTCATTCATTCAATTTATTTGTGTCTCATTCATTCATTCATTCGCGTCTCATTCATTTGTACGATCAGATTCCTTTAGAAGCAAGATGACTGGTACAATCGAG